>CM043885.1:21090428-21530204 GCA_024034495.1 Camelina laxa
CACACTTCTTTGCCTTATTCCGAAAGTCCTAGATCCAAAACGTATGTCAGATCTCAGGCCTATTAGTTTATGCTCAGTGATCTATAAGATTGTCTCAAAAATCCTGGTGCATAGGCTGAAAAGACATTTACCTTCCATTGTCTCTCCTACCCAGGCGGCATTTATTTCAGAAAGATGGATTTCAGACAATATCTTGATAGCTCATGAAATTGTTCATAGTCTCCACACGCATCCAAGGATGTCTCAAGAGTTTATGTTGGTCAAAACTGACATGTCAAAAGCATATGATAGAGTTGAATGGTTATTCTTAAAGGATATGCTTAAAGCTCTTGGCTTTCAAGAACGTTGGATCTCTTGGGTTATGGCTTGTGTTTCTTTTGTTAGCTATTCAGTAGTAATCAATGGAGAATCTTATGGTTTGATCAAACCGGCTAGAGGCATTAGACAGGGTGATCCTCTGTCACCCTTTCTTTTTGTGCTCTGTACAGAAGCGCTGATTCATTTATTCAACCAAGCAGCAAGGGAGGGTAAAATTTCAGGTATTCAATTCCATCATTCAGGCCCAGCCATCAACCACTTGCTATTTGCAGACGATAGCCTCTTTATCTGTAAAGCCAATAGGATACAATGTACTGAAATGATGAAATGCCTTCATGACTATGAAATGATATCGGGACAATGATAAATAGGCAAAAATCAGCGATTACGTTTGGTTCTAAATCCGATAATCAAGACTGGAATTGGATAAAGGAAAAAACAGGGATTAGCTTAGAAGGTGGGGATGGTAGATATCTTGGTCTACCTGAATGTTTGAGTGGCTCCAAAAAACAGCTTCTAAGCTTCATCAAGGATAGACTCCAGTCTAAATTAACTGGTTGGTATGCAAAGAATCTTTCTCAAGGAGGTAAAGAAACTCTTTTAAAGTCTATTGCGTTGGCTTTACCAGTGTATGCAATGTCCTGCTACAAATTGCCTAAGTATACTATCAAGAATTTGGTTTCTGTCATGATGGATTATTGGTGGAATAGCAATCAAGAAAGAAAATAAAATCCATTGGATATGCTATGAGAAGATGACTTTGCCAAAGGCAGATGGAGGGTTTGGTTTTAAGGATTTGGAAATCTTTAATCAAGCTATGCTAGCAAAACAAGCTTGGAGGCTTTTACATGATACAAATTGCCTTTTCTCTAGATTCTTAAAAAGCAGATATTTTCCTACTACTGATTTTCTAGATGCCTCACTGGGAAGAAGCCCTTCTTTTGGTTGGAGGAGTATACTATTTGGTAAGGAACTTCTTTCAAAAAATCTTCGCCGTGTTATTGGAAATGGAAAAGACACTTTTGTTTGGGTTGATGAGTGGTTATATGATGGTTGTCCTCTAAGACCTGTTGGTATCCATTCTCTGTTGAATATTGAGCTTAAAGTGGCTGATCTTTTTAATCAGCAATCTGGAAAATGGGATGATCATCTTTTAAGTGCTCTGTTTCATCACTCTGAAATAAAAAAACATTAAAGCTATAAAACCTAGGATTGGTTATAAAGACTCGTTCCGCTGGGGAGAAACGAGGAATGGGATCTACTCAGTGAGCTCTGGTTATATAATGATGTTCAGATTGAGAAAAAAGGAAAGCCTGCAGATTGCACAAACAAAGCCTTCTAGAAACCCGGTCTTAAAAGCTTGCTGGGAGGTGGCTACCTCTCCAAAAATTAGAATTTTTCTCTGGAAAGCTCTTCTTGGAGCACTTGCTGTCACAGAAAGACTTAGGACTAGAGCAATAAGAATTTTTGATGGGTGTATGATTTGTGGTGCAGAGATTGAATCGATTAACCACATTTTGTTCCTCTGTCCTTTTGCAAGACAAGTTTGGGCTCTTTCCAATATTCCATCGCCGTCCTTGGGTTTCGGCAACTCAATTTTTGAGAATATGCATCATGTTTTAAGTTTGAAGAGATTGGGGAACTCTGTTGCAGAACCTAGATCAGTATTTGCTTGGATTCTGTGGCATCTGTGGAAAAACAGGAATTCCTTACTCTTTCAAGGAGTATGCTTTTCACTGCTTGATGTTGCTCAAAAAGCATGGGAGGCCTTTTCGGAATGGAGTGCAGTGCAGACTCTTTCTCTCTGCCACGAGATTGTACCTTCAAATCAGGATGAAAGATGGCATCCCCCTTTACATGGTGAAGTGAAGTGTAACATTGGTTTTTCCTGGTCCAAAAGGTTAGCGTTATCTGGAGCTTCTTGGGTAGTACGAGGTCCTACAGGTTATGTGCTTTTGCACAGTAGAAGATCCTTTGCCTCTGTTAATTCTGTCTTTGAAGCTAAAATTAAGAGTTGGGAGTGGGCCTTGGAGAGTATGGCAAGCCTACATTTCGCGAATGTGACTTTTGGTGCATCCACGTTTGAAATCATTCAGGCTATACACGATCCAAGTCATTGGCCATCAATTGTAAGCTTCATTACTCCCCTCATCTTATATAGTAAAGGGAAACCTTTCTGGTTTCTTAGCTTCGAACCATTAAAGAGTAACTCGGGAGCTATGCTGATTGCAAAAAGTGTCACTTTGGACTTGAGATTATCCTCTTACGTGGCTACTGATGAGTCTAGGTGGTTGAAAGGTTTTTTTGATCATGAGCAAAGCATGATTCTTAATTCTTTGCATTAGAACTATTCTTTTGTTCCATTACCATAAATTTCTTATATTATTTATTTTATCTCTTTTTAATCGTAATACTAACTTTTGTTTTTCATCGCTAGAATGGTTTACATTCTGACTTTCAGAAAAAACAAATCTAGAAGACTTTTTGAGTCTTAAGCCGTGATTTTCTTGGTTTCTTAATTTTTCTCTTCCTTCGTTAGAAGATTTGACTAAGTTCCTCCAAATAAGTTTTGTCTTCTTTAACCTTTTTGACTTCTTATCTCATATTTTCTAGCTCTATTTTAACTCCTTCCCTTATTTACTCATATATATATATATATATATATATATATATATATATTTTTCCTCCCTCTTTCGTTTTACTTTCCTTAGTATGTTTCCCTTTTTCTAGTTTTTTCTTTCTCTATCATGGCTGATGAACTTTGGAATGATCTTCAATATATGGTTCTTGGTCGAGATGATCCGGAATTGTTTATTCCTAGTTCAGCTTATGTTGGTGCTTTGGCAAGGAATAGACTCAGCCTTATCGGACGTCTGCTTAACCCTACCCTCCAAGACCGTAGGCGTGTACTATCTGCCTTACCTGCTCAATGGGATCTTTATGATAGGGTGCATGGACGTATTTTGGATGATAGTTATGTCCATTTTAGGTTTAGCTCAGAGAGTGACTTAGCCTCCGTTCTCAGAAGGGGACCATGGATGTTTGAAAACTGGTTTGTTGCTCTTCAAAGGTGGGAAGACTTTCCTAGAGAGGATTTCCTTACATCTATTGACCTTCGGGTCCAAATCAGAGGTATCCCCCTTCCTTATGTCTCTGACATTACAGTTAGGTTCATTGCTAATACTCTTGGTGAGGTTGTGGCCTTGGATTTCAATGAGGAGACGACTACGCAGATAGCCTTTATTAGGGTGAAGATTAGAGTTGAACTCACAAACCATCTTCGTTTCTTTAGAAAGGTCAGATTTGAATCTGGAGAAAAAGCCATGATAGGTTTTGAGTATGAAAAACTCAAAAAAGTTTGCACCAACTGTTGCCGCTTCAATCACGACTTGGCTCACTGTCCGTATCTTGCTCCTCCGGTTTTTGACGATGACTACCTCGATGTTCCTCAGGCTCCTGGTCAGGATGAAGAAGAGATCTCCTCTCACAACAGCTATAATGAAGACATTAAATCAGATCAGAGCTCTGCAATTTCCTCCTACTCCCCTATCTCACAGCCGCCGAGACCCGCTACTCCTGCGCCTAATCTGGAAGAGTTTTTAGCTGCTAATCCCCTCCAATGTTTTCCGTCTTCAAGTTCAACCTCCATCAAAGTCTCATCAGATCCTCTGTTTTCTACAGTTGGAAAACCTAAAGGAAAATATGAAATTGGGGAGAGCTCGAAAAGGAAAAAAGGGAAACAGGTGCACATGGAGACTGATAGGAACACTCGTCAATGCAGAAAGGATCCAGGACTGAGGTTCTATCCGGTTTTACCATAAACCTCCAGGAAAGATGAATAACAAGTTAGGATTCTCAGAAGCTATTAGACTTTCATTTCTGAGACTCCACTTTCTGGTTTAAGCTTTTTGTAGGTTGTTTCTTTCGTTAGTTTTACTTTAGCTTGACAATGGATGCTGCCATTGCTGGTACACCTCTTGGTGCCTTGGCTCTGGTTATTTTGATGAAGGATAAAGGTCGTGGAAGAAATTCACTAAGACCTTAATGACTGTTTTTTGAAGATGATGTGGTGAAGTATAAGATTATGTCATTCCCTCCTGCTTATGAAGTATGCTTTAGGACTGTCTGCAATGATTTTCATTGATTAGATGGTCTTAATGAGAGAGTGATGAAGACAGACTTATTTCACTATCATCTACCTAATCTTGGCAGTTATGTTGTAGAATGTTTGTTATGTTTCCAAGTTTGCTGTAATTATTTTGTCTCTTCATCTTGGTTTCTTCACTGATGGATGTAACAGTATAAGATCATATATAAGATGAACTTTTTGAAAAAAAAAAAAAAAAAAAGTCAAATCCAAAGTTAAAACTTTTATACTTTAAAATCCACATCTTTAATTTCAAAAGTAAGTGTAGTTTTTTAAAATCAATTACAAGTTTAACCCACACTAATCAGTACAGTCTGAAATCTGGATGTTAACTGCTAACCAAAATCCAACTCTATAGATCAATGATCCTAGTCCCTAGATCATATATTGAACAAATACAATTTTCTTTTATTACTTTTAACTGAATCAGAACAGTTTATTCAAACTCAACACTCAAGAGGGTCTCCGAGATACTAAACAACACAACAAGTTCCCCATACACATTCTATGAACATCATGCATTGCTACAGACAGAAATCTACACTAACAAGCTCTGATCTTGACCAAACATTATTCCACCAAGAGAAAAGGTAAGAATCTAAAACGTAACCACTTTAAGAATCTTCGTTGTCGCTTGTGCTACCGTGAGTGTCGATATAAACCTCAGTTGATAAATCGATTTCATCGACGATCCTTCCTCTGTAAAAAGGATTCCAATAAACCCGAGTTTTATGGCTGTAACCGTGGACACCAGAGAACTTATAGAAGATAATAAGTTACCTTTCCAAAACAAATTTGCCTTCTTTATACTTCTGAGCTTTCTCATGCGCTGATTCCTATAAACAAGAAAGCAACAATGAGAACTGAGAACGCGCTTCCAAGAAACGCGGAACTGAGACTGACGGGAGAGAGACAGGGTTAAGTGAGAGTTTTACGTATTTCCAGCCAACGTTCTGTCCACAACAACAGCAGAAAATATCAGCTACTGTGTGCATACCCGAAAGCATCATCCTTTCCTCTAGTGGACCCATGCTTATGTTCACCCTTAAAAAAAAAAATCAAATTTAAACATTGGAATCAGCTCTACATACATCCAACCCCATTGCAATAACCATGGCTTAGAGAAATAAGGGTATTGATGAAGATAGACTGAAACAAGAGCACACTAGTTTTTTAGTCGTCAGCACGATTCAGAAGATATAAAAGCTAAAAGGCAAATCCATCTATAAGTTAATGCGGCATATATGTTTTTGAAATGCATACACATTTAGCCAATAGTACTAGTGATTCTTTAAGCCTCATATATATACATAAACTGATAACAACCGAATACTAGAGTATAGTCTACATTGTTACATAGAAAAAGGGAAATTGTCTACTGGTTAAAATTGATGAAACAGAACAAGCCTATAAAAATATCGACAAAAGTTTATACTTACGAACGATTAAAGAGGTAAGCCTTTCCTCTGCGGCAATGGAACGACTGTAATAATAAATAAAAAGATCAGTCTAAATAAGGTTTTCACTCTCAATGGATAAGATTCAAAACAAAACATTATACCATAAGCTAAAACTACCCCTCAATTTCTTATATTACGCACTGATAAGCCTTCATCTAAATAACACAAGAGTTAAAGCAGAAGTAACTCTTTGAGTATAAATAAAATATACTAAGTTTCTCTTAAACCCTTGATCCATGTACGGTAATTCGCTAATCTCTATACCTTAAACCCATAAGTAAAGCACTAAACTTGAGAATTTTTACTAAGCTATCAATTCCCCCACAAAACTTACCCTGCAGCCTCGACATCAGCAGCATAATTTTCAATTTTCATATAATTGAGAAGAAATGAGGAGCAAATTTGCTAAAGCGAAGCAACCTAGAAAGTGTTCACCAAACAAAACAAACTCGAGGAGCTTTTACACTACAAACTAAGAATGGAACTAACAAACCAAACTCAATAGAGAATGAATTTAGAATTGTGAAGAAAGATGAGGAATATTTTATCGTTTTTAAAAAGAAAAAAAAAATAGTAGAAGAAGTACCCGAGAAACAAGATCATCAGGAAGAGCGAGATGGGTTCTGCAGAACCTGCATCTGTAAGATCTTCCCTCAAGTTCCACCGTAAATATCCTTCCCATTTCTTTTTCTTCACTGCTCTTTCTCTCTCTCTCTCTTCTCTCTGTTTCTTTCCTTTTTTGCTCACTCATTTACAAAACTAATAAAAGGCCACATAAGTGACACATTGGGCCTTTTTTGGGCCCATTTCAAAACTCTGGTCTCCCAAGAAAAGTCAACAAAAAGCAGCTTAAGACTTTTCTTTTCATTGATGTATAATTGTAAACATGAATGAAGTGAATGATATTTGTATACTGTAAGAATCATCTCTTACTATAAAATTTAAAGAAACTGATCATGTTGGGTTGTGTAAACCTTATCGTTTTCTTTTTCTTGACGTCTAGTAACTTTTATCTAATTTAATAGGCTACTATATAATATGCCATTAGCTAATCAATTTAACGTGATCATCAATCATTTTATTTGATAAAACTTTATGATACAAATCATTCAAGTACTATATAAAGATAAGTACATAGATATATCATCAAATTCAGACCATTCATCATCAAAACGACTCACATCCCTATGCTCACTCACACACAGCTGTCTTTCTTCCTGAAAACGTCCAAGCCCTAGCTTTTTCCAGTTTCCCTCTCCCCAATTTCAATTTCATTTTTCTCTTTTCCAAAATTAAAAAAATTTCTATCGTTTCTTCTGTTTTTTTACCATGAAACGTTAAATACATGAATGATATATCGTCCAAGACAAAGTTCCAACCCCGTACGACGCGTGGATTACCATTTCCATGCACCAAAGGTCTAAAGCCCACTCTCTCCACTCATTAGTACGTATAACCACATTGCATGCATGCTCGTATCACGTGCCGTTAATTCGCCGGCCAAGTCCATCAACGGTTGTGAATCCGTCACTTGGCCTAATCTTGAGCTTCCAATAGAGTTGGGACCACGACCATCATCACCATCGTCGGAGTTTGATGATGTTTTTGCAAATAGTATATATTTTTTCACTCTTCAGGTTTTGTCATTTGCTTGGAAACATGCATATTGCCATGTACTTTGTGTATGAATGCTTAGGGTTCTTGTAATAATTGCTTGATATAAATAGAAATTTAGAGAATATTCTTGCTGGGGAAGATTACAAATACTTGAAATTAGTTTTAGTCCGACAAAGAAAACAACCCTTATTTTTACCTCTTTATGTAGCTAAAGCAGCATTTCTGCAATTTTGCAGATACCATATATATAACACATTGCACATTGCAAATTCTTCTTTAATCAGTGCAAATAGATATATGTACTCATGAATATTTGTATATATTCATTCGAATGTGTGCATATATAAAATGGTGGTCATAGTTAATTAGTATCTAGTGGATATCCGCCAAACTCATTGACTTTAGTATTACATAATTTTCGTTGGCACATCATTTGATTGTAATTGATTTATTTGACAGAATTTTAGAATTAGTTGGCATAAAAGGTTTCAGCTGTTTTAATCACATGATAACTCAATGGTTGTGCGTAATCGGTGTGGGCGTAATGACATAAAAAATCAGACGTCTTATAAAAACAAAAACAAAAAGCAAAGTAAAATTCTAAGTAATGTTTAATTTTTGGTTTAAAAGTGAAAACGTATTTTTATGCTTCTTTTATACACGATAGAATAAAAATTAGTCAGTTCCATACTTCCATTCCATCAATCAGCTGATCTTTTTGTGTAAATTAGCTGAATTTTTTCTTACAGTATGTTGGTCAATGTTTTCCAGCCAAAGTCATATGCCTTAAGTTTTTTTATTGTTTGGAGCAAAAAAATTGACTGATCTACGTATTAAACAAATTAATTTATTTTTGCAAATGTAACCAATGAAATCCCAAAATAATAAGCATACATATGTTTGTACATATATTCCTTTGGCTACACATCATGAAAATTTGCCATTTTGCGAGACGTATATGTGAGTCTGTGAATTTTGTCTTATGGCTAGGTAGTATAGGTTTGCTGATGCAACGATAGCAATAATTGATGATGGTAATGATGGTGGTGTTAATATATACATATACATATACATATAATATATGTATTATGTATATATATATATATACTATACACATGTGAAATGAAAACGCATATATAATGGTAGTAATAAACAGAGGTATTATTAATTATGTCTCTTACTAAAAATAGAAATCTGAAAGCCCTCCTTCTGAAAGTGAGGTGGACTGTTGTACGAGATCTGAATTTGGGAGTGGTCCGTTCGTCAGCATGCGCATCATATAGTAGTCATCATCATCCCCGTTTCAAAACCCTTAATTTCAATATAATTACTTCTTTGTCGTTATATAATGTTTTTATAGTTTAACAATGCACGAAGGTGATCGAAATAGTCTATTGGCAGTAATTACCAAAGTATTTTAATCAATTAAGCGAAACGCAAATTGTAGTTGTGGTTGGATACGTCAGATGAATACGATAGCAGCACGAAGATACGATCCTCTCTGCTGCCTGCGATAAATGGGATACTCGGGTTCAAGGTTTTTTAGCTCGCTCTGTTCTGCAAACGACAATCTACTGCCTCTGGCAAGAGCGTAATGGCCGGGCTCATGGTGAGATCCACCACCCTGTTTCTCACCTCATCCGGCTGATTGATAGACATATGCGTGACCAACTACTAACCGTTGGGCTTACGGGAGATCGGCGATATGATGATGGGTTACAAGCATGGTTTAGCACAAGAGTTTAAACTTTCAAATTCATTCTTTTTATGATTCTGATTAAAAAACTTTCAACTCTACGATGCACTCGATGTAACACAGCTATTTTCTTTTGAATATAATTTAACATTAAATTCAAAAAAAAAAAAAAAAAACTGATTCCGATTAGATTTTTAGACTAATATGTAATCCACTTTTTATAACTTAGAAACTTTCTTGTATAAGTGATAGTCAACCGAGAGAAGTAATATTTGGCAGTTATAAGTCAACATTAGCAATGAGGATATAAACAAAAACTACATGCGTGTTTTACATTTGAGCATATCAATTGATGAAGAAAACTAACGTATATACCTAGAAGCGACCGATCAAATCATATTGTCGAGTAATATATGATTGATAGTGATAACCACGGACACAACGTATCCACTATCGAATATCATGAGAAATATCGAATATGTAAAAGCCATGAATTAACATAATATCAAACATTACAAAAACGAGCATAGCTTATACATATGCACGTTACACAGTTCATAAAACATATTTCTTCCGCACCTTTCTAATCAATATGACCGGCGCTACACTTAAACCTACATAGATAAGACGGAATATCAAGCTAGGTGAAATATTAAGCTCCTTGATACACACTTAATAATACCATAATCATCCTCAAAATAGAAAATTTAAAAAACCCTACGGGAACACAATTATTAGTAACGCCTTCTTTGTGATCAGCAGTTCCAAATACAGTCAAGTCCAGCATGAAGCAGACCGGCCTTAGTCTCATTCTCTTCCGCATTCGCCGGTAGCCAGTAATTCATCCCGGAGAGGCCACCTCCGCCATGGGAATAAGGCAGGTTACCGGAGGAGGTCATAGTCGAAGCAGAAGACGATCCAAAGTAAGGAAAGTGATTGAAGTTTTCTTGGAACGACGACCTAAAGTTAGATAGAGCGGAGACGTTTCTAGAGACAAAACGAGGAAAAGGGTCAAAGTCAAACCCCGGAGGCGGTGGAAGATGGTTGAACGAGTTAACATCTAAGCCCAAGGCCTTAGTAGTAGTAGTAGTGGCAGTGGAGAAACAGGACACGTGCTCGGTTATTGCACTGGCTGTGACGGTTGTGTTGGTGCTACGGCTGTCGTAGGAGCAACTGCTATCGGTGTAGCCGAGAGTGGCGGTGGGATCTAGGAGAGGAGGGAGTGAGACGGAGGAAGGAGAGCTTGGTTGTTCTTGGTAGTTTCTTGAAATCGTTGAGGACACTTTCGTCTTTTTAGACGCACCTCCACCGCTGCTTACGCTAACACTCGGTCCTCCTCCTCCTCCTCCGGGTCCAGTACTGGCTAAACCGGTCTTCTGGAAAACCCTAGAGATCACCCACTCATCCTGAAAAAGTCAAAATATTTATATAACATGTTGATGAAAAAGTCAATATTAGATCTTGGAAATAAAAGAGAGTGTAGCTTTAACAAAACCCATGGAGTAAAAGCTTGCAAGAGAGAAGAATGTCGAATTAACTACTGGTTAAGTAAAATTAATTAAATGGAATATCATTTAATATATCTAGGTCAGAAGAATCCTGAAGATATATATATATATATATGCATTGGTTCTGGGTTTTGCATTGAGCTTTCCAAAAGTAGGTTTCTATTAATATTTTATTTTATCAGAACAATTTAATATTTTCTTGCTTTAGGGAAAACACCATTATGATTGAAATCCCAACACATCATAAAAACAGCAGATCTTTTCTATTTTATGATCTATGATGCTCTCACTATAACCATAGTAAATAGCCATGCCTTTTCAGTTTTCAGCCATCAATATTAAATGCAAGACAGGAAAGATAAAAAATCAACGTCACCGACTATGTCACACTCTTGAAAGGTTAAAAAAACATAATAATTTTTTATATAAATTAATCAAAGAAATTAAGGGTTTTACTTTTATCTAACAAAAATAAAATAAATAACGGGTTTAATCGAAGTACCTTGGAGCTTCTTGAGATGAAATGGTAAGAGAATTTGCCTTCAAGACGATACTCATGCATAACCCAATTACTCTTCTCTCCTTTAGGAGCTCTTCCTTTGTAGAAGACAAGAGTCTTCTTCATCCCAACAAGTGCACAAGTCTTGGAACTGTAAATCTCTCTGTCTTTTCCGGTAGCTTTCCAGTAACCAGCCTCAGTAGCTCTGTTCGTTCTCAGCCCCGTCGGATATTTCCGGTCACGGAGGCTAAAGAAGTACCATTCTTTCTCTCCCATCTTAGCTCTCCCTAAGAAACATTGAGAATAAGTAAATACTTCAAGAACCTTAATTAAATACTAGAAACTATTAGAAAGTTAGTTAAGTTTGTTTTTGTGCTTTCTTACCGGGAAGTTGCCAAGGCTCGCACTTGTTGAGATCAACTTCAGCGATGGCACGGCTAGAGAAGCAACCGTCGAGGACCTTGCGGAGGAGGTAATGAGTGATGAGCTCTTCGTCCGTGGGATGAAACCTGAAACCCGGCGGAAGATATTGACTGTCTCCGCCGTGGTCGTAGTGGTAGTAAGAAATGTCCATTGAGTGAAAAAGATCTAAAGCTTTTGTTTGAGAGAGAGAGAGAAACCCTAAGGGAGAGACTCAAATGTTTTTGAAGAAGAGGATAAATGGATGGTTCTTGAGTAAGGGACGTGGTTATAATGTGGATGGATATCTCTTTTTATTTTGTTTAACTAGTTTTGTTTTTTTTTTTTTTTTTATACATTGGGATTTGGTAAAATCAAAAACGGCGAAATAGAGGGAAGGTTTTTTTTGGTTTTGGTAGTGAAGTAAATAATTCTCAAAGATTAAAAGAAAAAAAAAAGTCGTAGAGATAATAATAAAAAGACAGGTACGTCTACTCTTTCATAGGAATCTGTGGTTTTCTCTGCCTTGTCTTGTAGTAAAGAGAGCAAAGCCAAAGCAGATTATTACATCATATTTTGAGTTTACCGATATATCTTTTTTGTAAACTCGAGAGTTCTTTTTATTGAAGGTAATACAAACTTAATCATGAAGTTCTATATATTTTTTAAAAAAATAGATAATTATACAAACGAGGAATGGGCTCTTGTTTCTATCTGAGTATGCGTGCGTGCATGAGAAAAAGTGCAGTGGTATTCTCTGTCAGAGATGAAAATAAAAGAGAGGATTCAGATTGTATTTTTTAATTTTACAATTACTCTTCTTTCTTTTATGTCTACACACTTGATTTTTTTTTTTGTATTATTTGTTTGGGGGTACATTATTATTTATTGTACATACAATGACTAATCGAACCAATAGTAAAAATATAGTAAAGGAGACATTATTAGACATATACACTAGTTATTTGGAAAGTGAAGAGTTTCAATTTATTTTTTAATAAAAAATAGATATTATATCGATAAGGCTGTTTCAAATCTTGGAGTGTCAGCACAGTACATGATTAATTTATCAAAAAAATTGACAGAGACTTCGTTACTACACGCCACCACCTTCTCCTTTTCTTTTTTAATTTTGTTTCGGTTTTACATTTTTTTACCCCTTGGGATGGTTTTTAATTACTTTTTATTGCTTCAGTTGTAGTAGTAGGCTCAGCAAATTAAATAGAATTCCAAAAATCATTTTGTATGTCATTATCTTTCACGCAACGAGATTTATGATGTAAGATTGAACAATAATTGAATCAAAAAAGTTACAGGATATACCAGAGAAGATATTGATGCGGCTTGGTTTTTCAGTTTTCTTGATGATTTAAAAAATTATGCTTTCTTCTCTTTTTTTTTTTTTAAAAAATTTATATATTCTGGCAAGTTGCTCGTCAAATAACAAGTTGTGTTACTATTTGTTAATCCTATACTCTTGATTATTACAAATCTACCGAAAAGACATGAATACAAGTAAATATCATGTACTATTGTTAAATTCTAGTTCTGTTACTTTGACACATTTTTTATTTCGGTAAATTAAACAAAGTTTTTTTTTTATTTTAAGTAAAACTTCAACTGTTAGCTTACATACAGTATTAACTTCAAGTGTTAGGCCTACTTAATTGACAGGTCTAGTCGTTAACCAGGATGTTAGCATATTAAATAAGGTTCAGTTCAACTATATTATATATATATATAGTGTAATTAAATTAAACTTCTGCTGTAAACATATACTAGTACATTAATAAGGTTATAAGTTATAATTTGTTACCATTGCGGTAAACTATCCAGGTTTATTACTCTCGGTTTATCGGGTGCAATAAATCGTCGCATTTAAACAATCGTCAACACAAAAGAAAGGTTGTAACTTGTAAGCATTAAGCAGTAATAGAACCAAATAGATATAGAAGGTACATTAGCCGTAGGCGTGGGCAAAATACCAGACCCGAAATATCCGTATTGGAACCGAACCGAAAAACTCCGGTTCGGATCGGGTATGAATCCTCCCCAATATATTAGTTGGATTTTAATTGTAAATACTTTTGGGTATCGGGTATTACCCGATCCGAACCGATACCCAATTGGTACCCATATATATCCGAACCTATGTTGTTTATGTTCCAGAGTTTGATGGTGAAGTTAACTCAGTTAGATTCATAATCGGATATAAGGTAATTTCATGGTCTTTTGTTGCTTGTTACTTGTTAATACACTACTACACTTAGTAACAATCTGATCTGCTTTTGAAACACGGAAATAGTGAAGACGCCTACAATGCTTCACCACATCGAAGATGCCTACAATGCTTCACCATATGCCACCGATCTCGTCTTTGATTCTTGTTGTTTTTTTCAATTTTCTCAATACCTACTTCTAGCTTTTATAAGACTTTTGAGTTTGATTTTGGATGTTACTACTCTACTACTTGTTTATGTTTTGGATTAGATTTTTGGATTATGTTTTCTCTTGCTTGTTTTGCCTATCTTTAGTTTGTAACTTTGGTTTAGTTATTTTGGTATGATTTTTTAGTTATAACTTCATGAAATTTGATATAGTTATTCAATTTATATATAGGGTATTTTAGTTATGTATGAGTATTTTGGTTCTAAATGGGTAAAAAATACTTATACCAAACCGAACCCAAAACATATTAGATATATTTCGGTATTCCAAAAAAATACTCAAACCGATTCGAATCCGAAAAAACCCGAACCGAAACCGAACCGAAATTTCCATAATACCTATATGATTCTATAAATTATAAACCCGAATTACCCGAACCGAACCCGAACCGATACCCGAATGCCCACCACTAATTAGCCGTTTAGAAAAAAAAATAAGGTTGGTTTACTATACTTCATGTCTAAGTATAACTTTAATATTGGATTAAGGAAAATATACTATTCAAATTATTATAACGTTACTGATAGAAGTTATTTGCAAACTTTTGTTAACTATTGTACCACCATCTAATCATACAAATCGGTTTTATATCGTCATAAATTTTCTTATCACAATATTTCACTATACTATACCCCATACGTTGTTTCAATATTAATTGTTATATCAGAGATTTAAGAAACTAAAAATTTTCAAATCTTAATTTGAGTGAAAGACAAACACACTCAAAAAATACACACTTAAAAAAAGTAACACTAAAATGCAATTTAAACTTCGGCACATAGTTTATCATGTGTGTAAACTAATTTAAGAAAAAAAGAAGTTTGTGAAGTGTGTAAAAGTAATAATCGTACATTTAAATGATTATCAGATACATGCTACTAAGACTATTACACCTGCTACTACTGTTTGCTACTAATATTTATTACTATCTAGGTCTATATGTCTGTTTAGACATATCAGCAAATGACAGTAACTAAATCTAATTAAAAAGATCATTTCCTGTCTAAAGATTACAGATATTTGGAGAAAAGAAAATCACAAAGCTACGAGCAGAAGCAATAAAAGTATATACAATTTGTAAGTTGAATATATGACGTTGTAAATATGCACCGTGCGCCAAATTTGAGATTAATGGGTGTCACTTGTTGCTTTCGAGTGTTCAAAACACCAAAATGGATATGGTTTTTCTCCACAGAAAAAGATCTGGCTACCATGAAATTTGTTGTGTCTATCATTTATTACCAAACTTTTATTGATTTTTAAAGAGGTGATGCTAAGGGTATGGTGTTAATGTTAAATGTTACTAATAACTGCAAAAGCAAATGAACCAAGGCCGAAATAAATATTGATAGCAAAATAAATGCAGGGGGGTTAACACAGTATTAACAAACAGTTCACTTGTGACCTACTCATTTGAGTAAACTAATAGCCCAATCTATGTTTAACATTTGTTGTGGTCAGGTCAACATTTTCTTTAAAGAAAGAGGATCCACTTTGAAAAATTATGTTTCGAAAGGGGATCTTACTTCAGATATAGTCTTCCCAAAACAAAATAATCAAATTATCTGTTTTCTCGATGGTCAAGCTGAAGCAGTCGAAGAGTAGGTGAGGAAAGTAGCAGGTGAGATTGAACTATATCACTACATGAACTCAGTTTCCTATAATTATAAATGATATACTGTCATTTAATATTAGTTTATGATATTATTTTCTAATAGATTTAAGGCAATTGTACCAGGCATCAACTAATTAAATTGAACTTCTTTATCAAATAATATGATGGCACAGTAGTAACTAAAAGATGGTCTCCATTTAGTATTCAATGCAAGATAATTTGATCTCCAAACAAATATTCAGCATTTGTAAACATACACTAATATGCGTTAGTATTTATATTGGTTAACGAGTTACAGTTGATGAACCACTCGAATTTACAATGAATTTATAACTTTATTTTTATTTTTCTTATGTTATCGTCTCTACTTTAACTCTTTATATCTACAAATCTTTGTCAGACCTAATTTCATTCGGATTAGTATCATCAAAGTGTAGTGCATCAAATCTTTTATTTTTAGTTTAATTTGGTCAATTTCAACTACACTTGTTGTTTTGTATTCAATAGAGAAGTACACATATTACTCGATCTAAGTATCTAACCTTCACAAATACCCTAAATTTGTTGTATTACCTAACCTAATTCTCGCGTCTAGCTACAACTTAAACTTGTACGTTAACATGTTCATATATTCTTTTGTTAATTTGGGGAGAAAATCGTCCAGTAAAACTTTGCACCTTCACTTGTACTGAAATCATAGCTCCCGACCCTTTCCTACTACATAGTATGTCAACTCTATCAAATAATCCATAATCTATGTTTTTTTTCTAACTTTTACTTCTCCAAACAACATAATTTCTTCTATACCAATAGACCGACATTTGTTAAACTCGTTAAAATAGACAACGATGTCAGTTTAATTGATGTTTTATGTGGCCGCGGAATTATATGCACTGATGTGTTGATTCACGTCATTTAGATCAAATGCAAACATCAACCGATAAATCATTTTTTCTTCATCATGTCTCGCGCGCGAAACAACTATATATATGTAGAATATGTAGTTTTTGGCATGATAATATATAGTTCGGTCAAAAATCATCACACTGATATATAATACGTTTATAAGCCTTTTAGGCAAAAAAGAAAAAAGAAAAAAAGAAGAGAATAATTCGTTTATGATGAAGTGCCCTTTTCCCATATCATGGCTTGCGGTTTTCCGAATATATATGATATGATGTAACTGTTTTAATCCTACGGCAGAAACTATTATCTAAAGAAATACGACGGTATTTTATAAAGAAAATTATATCATTCACATGCGCAAAAGTGATAGCACGGTTTAACACATATCACACACAAAAGAGTGCCAAATGAATGACAAAATCGCATGCTAATTTTATATAAGATCATAATGGTGAGAGAGGCTTTTCGTTTATATTAAGAACAATTGCATGCCTACTTCTTGTTCTTTACCTAAATATTTCCCAAGTTCATTATCATTTCCCAATTAAATCCATAATTTTACATGTTTATTTATTATTCTGTAAACAAAAAGTATATATATATATTTGGAATTTTCACTTCGTTTTACCCTCTAGTTTCTTACTATACACTTCTTCGGTGTGTTTTTTTTCTTGGTCCCCTTTGATAGCCTTACACCTAAAACCTAGCTGTTGATGCAACGTCCCTCTTTTTTTTTTTTTTTTCCTTTTCTTTTGCAACTTGATGCAACGTCCCTCTTTTTTTTTTTTTTTTCCTTTTCTTTTGCAACTTGATGCAACGCGTCTTCACTCTTCAAGACCATAGTACTCTTGTTTTCAAGCTTTTGAGATTAAACTTTCAAAAGAACAACTCTTTTTTCTTATTAAGAAAAATCACTCAAAACCTTAATCTCTCAATCTCAAATCACTCTTAAGGTATGTTACAACCCAACACCCTTATTTATAAAACACCAAAACTTATTCCTAATTGGAAAACCTTTGTTTGGATAACTCTCAAACTAAAACCATCCTTATCTCTTAATAAAACACAAACTAATTAGGAATGGGATGACTTTCTAACTTAGTCTATTCAACATTCTCCCTCCTAAGTTTGAAGTCATCTTCTGCAATCTCTCTCATGCCAATGAACTCCCTCATTTCCTTGAATTTGTTCCTTCCCAATGCTTTGGTCAATATATCTGCCTTTTGTTCACTACCAGCGATATGCACCACCTCCACTTGACCGTTCTCCACACACTCCCTGATAAAGTGATACCTGGTATGAATGTGCTTGCTTCGTCCGTGGAAAACTGGATTCTTCGTTAGAGCAATAGCTGATTTATTGTCTATCCGTATGATGACTTTCTCACATGGAACTTCAGTCACTTCTTCAAGCAAATCCAGCAACCAAATCGCATGTCTTGCTGCTTCTGTTCCTGCCATAAATTCAGCCTCACATGAAGATAAAGCAACAGTGTCCTGTTTCTGTGAGCACCAAGTGATCGGGCTCTCTCCAAGATAGAATATGTGCCCAGTAGTGCTCTTGCCGTCGTCAGGATCGACGTTGTGGCTACTGTCACAATATCCTACTAGCCGTGGTATCCTTGTTTTCTCCCGACCAAATGTTAGACCGAGACTGACTGTTCCTTTTAAGTATCGCAAACACTTCTTCATAGCAGCTCCATGAGAAGTCCTTGGATCCTGCATATAGCGGTTTAACACACCCACACAGTAAGATAAATCAGGTCTCGTATGCAGTAAATAACGCAAACAACCAACATTCTTCCTGTAGCTAGTGGCATCAATCCTTTCTTCCTTTAAAGCCTTGTCCAATTTTAAACCTGTCTCCATTGGAATATGCACAGGGTTGCAGTCGTTCATGCCAGCCTCCTCAAGGATCTTTAGAGCATATCGCCTTTGATTCAAGGTAATCCCGTTCTCATGCTGACACACTTCAATTCCCAAATAATACGTTAGCTTTCCCAAATCACTCATATCAAAATTTGTGGCCATCTCCCTTTTGAACCGATTGATAATATCTCTATTTGTTCCTGTAACAAATAAGTCATCGACGTATACGGCCACCACAAGACGCTCACCACCTACCTCCTTTCGATACACTGAAGGTTCTTTAGAGCACTTCTTAAATTTTAACTCACAAAGTATGGCATTAAGTTTGTTGTTCCATGCCCTCGGAGCCTGTCTCAGACCATACAAAGCTTTGTTTAGCTTGTACACCTTTTTCTCACTTCCTTTTTCCTCAAATCCTTCTGGTTGATCGACATATACTGTTTCCTTTAGCTCACCATGAAGGAAGGCCGTTTTAACATCGAGATGGTGCACCTCCCAACCACTGGACGCTGCAAGATTGACAAGGAGTCGAATGGTCTCTAGTCGAGCAACAGGGGCGAAAACCTCTTCAAAATCAATTCCGTGTTTCTGTACGTATCCCTTAGCTATGAGGCGCGCTTTATGCTTGTTTATACTGCCATCTGCATTCTTCTTGAGCTTAAAAACCCATTTTAAGCCTATTGGTCTCACACCTGCAGGTGGCTCAACTAAATCCCAAGTGTGATTTTTATTAATGGAAAGAATCTCATCCTCACATGCCATGATCCATTCCTTAGTCTCACTTGCTTCCCTAAAATTCCTCGGTTCTTCATTTAGACACAACAGCAATGTTTCACCTTCTTCCTCCACCAGTTCTAAGCACTCATTTTGTGTGATAAGAACATAGTCCTCAAGATATTTAGGCTTTGACGTCAACCTCGTAAACCTCCTAAGAGTCACAGAAGTGTCGTTCTCCTCATTGATGGTGTCTGCACCTCTTTCTTCAGTACTTCTTATAACTCCCCTGTTTTCCTCCACTCTGTTTTCTTGTTCTGTTCCGACATTCTCATTATTCTCTACTTCACCATAGATCCCATGATTCCCAAATTCGCCAAGAGTTATACTAAAGTCTCCATTATTTCCAGACTCAGTCACTAGTTTCTCTGCACTCTAGTTCCAGCCTTTTGTTTCATCAAATACAACATCCCTGCTAACCACTATTTTCCGGTTCTGAGGTTCATACAGCCTATACGCCTTTGAACCTGGTTCGGTTCCCAAATGAATAAGCCTCCTTGACCTGTGATCAAGCTTTCGTAAGTGAGGTTTATCCACCTTAGCGTATCCAATGCAACCAAACACGCGTAGATGTCCAATGTTTGGACTTTTGCTCCTATACATCTCGTATGGCGTCTTGTCCTTCAAAGCTCTTGTAGCTATTCGGTTTAATAGATAAGTTGAATGCCGAATAGCCTCACCCCACATGTAGTTTGGTAAGTGCATATGTTTTAAGCAGCTTCGGGTCATCTCTAGCAAGGTACGGTTTCGCCTTTCTACTACTCCGTTTTGCTGGGGAGTATAAGGAGCAGTGAGATGTCTTTTAATCCCAGAGTTCTCACAAAAAGTGTTAAATTCGTGAGAAACAAATTCTCCTCCTCTGTCAGTCCTAAAAGTCTGTATGCTCTCCCCAGATTCTTGCTCCACCAGTCGCTTAAAAGCCTTAAACTTACCAAGGGCTTCTCCTTTCTCCTTCAACAGAGTAGTCCACATGTAACGTGTATGATCGTCAATAAGAACAAAGATATACTTGTTCCCTGCAGCTGTGCTCGGAGTTATAGGTCCACAAAGACCCCATGAACTAGTTCCAATGCCTTACTTGCGCGATATGAGGTTGCTTGTGGGAAAACTTGTCTTACCTGTTTACCGAGTAAACATGAGCCACATATTTCTTTCTGGAAACTGACATCCGTAGTACCTTGAACTAGCTTCTTGTCAAACATAGATTGTAGTGTGGCCGAGTTAATGTGTCCTAACCTCTCATGCCACCTACTTGCCTCGCTTGTTTGAGCTAGATGGAGGCTTGAAGTATCTCTGACCACAGTATCCCTGATCCCCATTCTCACTTTGTAGAGGCGGTTTAGTGACCGTTCTGCTCTAGCAAGCAGTTTACCGTGTTGGTCGTGCATAGTCAAAGTACCTCCTCTAAGTCTTATATCGCATCCTGACTCAGTGGCTTGTCCGAGGCTTATAATGTTGCTTTTCAAGTTTGGTATATAATAGACGTCTGTCATCACTCGTGGTTCTCCATACATATCAGTGAATGCAATAGAGCCTTTACCTTTAATATCTATTCGAGAATCATCTCCAAAGCGGACCTTTCCAGTGATTGAAGTGTCGATCGAGTCAAAATAGCGTCGATCACCAGTCATGTGATTACTAGCTCCGTTATCTAGATACCAGATGTTTTCTTCCCTTGTATTAGTTTCAAACTTGCTTGGTATGCATCGTTCTTCATTCAAGAAGACAATCTCGTGCAGCATAAGTTCATAAGCCTCTTGTGTCTCACTTCTCTTGTCTTCCTGTGTTTCCTGTAACTTGAGTAGTCGATCGGGGCAGTTGAAAGCGAAGTGTCCGGTTTTGTCACAACGGAAACACGTTATCTTTGACATATCTCGACCTCCACCAAAACCTCGTCCTCCACCAAAACGCCCACAACCTCTCCCTCTGTAAAAAGATCTTCCACCTCGTCCTCTGCTTCGATATTCGCCATTATATTCACGATTTGTGTGGTTAGATTGTCCCTCCATGTTTGCGTATAATAGCTTGGTCTGATCTTCTTGTGTATCTTCTTCCTCTGAGATTCGTTCTTCATACGCTTTCAAACGTCCAACAATATCCACAAAGCTTGTGGTGTTGAGATCCAACACTTGTTCTAACGATGCAACCATGTGTATCAATTTCGCTCTTGGAAGACACTTTAAAAACTTCTTCACCATCTTCGTTTCTTCAAGATTTTCTCCTAGTGCAGCCGTCTTGGCTGAAATTTCAGACAATCTTCCCACAAAGTCATCAATCTTCTCAGTTTCCTTCATGCGAAGTCGATCAAACTCAGCCATAAGAGTCTGCAAACGAGCTTCTTTCACCCTCTCTGCTCCTACATGTCTTGCCTTGATTGCTTCCCACATCTTCTTTGCCGAGTCAAGTTCGCCGACTTGCAAGGTAAGAGACTCAGGTATGGATTGAACGATCAAAGCAATTGCCATGTTGTTTTTGTCAACGTTGATGTCGTCTGTTGCAGACTCTGGTTCTATGACCTCCCACACTTTATGAACTTTAAGGGCAATCCTCATCTTCATTGCTCACACGGTGTAGTTCACTGTATTTAGCATCGGACATGAGATAGAAGGAGATCCTCCTCCTTCTTTTGTTGTGATGGTTGAGACGGTAAGATCTCCCATCTTCGATTCTCTTCTGAAGCTCTGATACCAATTCTTGTTTTCAAGCTTTTGAGATTAAACTTTCAAAAGAACAACTCTCTTTTCTTATTAAGGAAAATCACTCAAAACCTTAATCTCTCAATCTCAAATCACTCTTAAGGTATGTTACAACCCAACACCCTTATTTATAAAACACCAAAACCTATTCCTCATTGGAAAACCTTTGTTTGGATAACTCCCAAACTAAAACCATCCTTATCTCTTAATAAAACCCAAACTAATTAGGAATGGGATGACTTTCTAACTTAGTCTATCCAACAAGTACAACCCCATATATACATTTTAACCTGTATAAGATAAATTTGTTTTACATATGTAGAATTATTTCTTTTGGTTTCTTTTACTTTTATTTTTTTGAATTGCTTGCACGTCTCTTTATTCAGAAGAAGTAATGTAGCAGGGTTCGAAGTTACTCTGATTGAGTTCGTGCTTCTTTCGTTTGGTTGATTTATTTGATTTACAGATTGCATGCATTTCTGTTATAAAAACCGGTTAAAAAGCCGGTTTATTTTTATTTGTTTAAGGAAAATATGTTGAGCTGATATCGTTAATTTGCAGAATCACATTTTTTTTACTAATAATGTTTTATAGTTAAGGTGGTAGTTTAAAAAACTCTTTCAAAGTTTAGCAATGAAAAAACAATAAACCAAAATAAAATTCAATGAGATTACGCACCCAAATGGTTTAATGACTGGTTTATACATATGGGCTTTAAAAGCCATATTATCCCTATCATTAGACTCAGTGGCCCATTGACTGGTTTGAGTGGCCAGTTAAGCCTAGGGGTGACTGCAGTAGAGAGAAAAAGAGATATATTTATATTCAATGAAAAAGAGGAAATATTATTGCAAAAATTACTTTTTTTTTTCTTTTTACAAAATCTTTGTAACTTTGTATTTACGCTATCACCACCTAAAAACTCAAAAATGATCAGTCATCTAGGGTTGTAAACTTGTTTATGACAAATATTAAAGGATGACCAAAATTTAAGACCTATGTGGCCAACTTTAGCCAAAGCTAAAACTTGGATGTAGATATAATAAGTTAGTGTAATTAGAGAGAATATGATTGTATTATTTTTGTTGTTGTATCAAATGGAATGATACAACTTATATATAAGCACAAACCATAATCAAATGATATAATTAAAGGGATTACATAGAATAATATAATTAATATATATTAGAGTAATATATGGGATTTGAGTAATTATAAGTGATATGATGATAGTCTTTATATAGTCTTTTTTTATATAGTCTTTTTTTAATACGCCCTCTCAATCTCAAAGGGTAATGAAGCGAAGCGAAAATAACGGCTTGAGATTGATAAGTCCAAGTGTTGAGAAGGAGATCCGCTTATGAATTGAGAAGATGAGTTGTTGTTGTTGAGCAAGATTTGCTAAAGACCCGATATGGTGATGAGTTGTGTGATGTGGAGGTGGCCGACATCAACGATGGTTAGAGTCTGCCTTTTTTTTTGTTTATTTCAAAAGAAATTCATCTTGATTCAGAGGCTTATGATGAGCTTGAATGATAGAAGCACTTTTGGCTTGAGAATAAAAATTATAAAAAAAAATATTTGGCTTAGATTCAGTGGTCTAACATGGTAGACTTGAAGAGAGAAGCTCTATGGATTAGAGTCATATGTTCATAATGAACTTGAATATGGAAGTACTTACCTTAAAACAAAAAAATACAGCTTAGAAACAGAAACAGAGCCGATCGTTAGATCATCGTGGCTCTGATACCATGTAAATAGAGAAAATAGAATTGTATTATTATTGTTATTGTATCAAATGGAATGATACAACTTATATATAAGCACAAACCATAATCAAATAATATAATTAAAAGAATTACATACAATAATATAACTAATATATATTAAAATAATATATGGGATTTGAGTAATGACGATAGTCTTTCCTCAATAGTTAGTACACTACTGCTACACCTAAATATAAATACCTAAATATAAATACCTGATTAGTTATCGAATAACTCCTGTACGTGTTGTATAAGCACCATCTACTGAATTCTTACTCTTGCCATTTTTGTATATATATATATATATAATATACCCATATTTTTTACTTCTTTTAGGTGTAGTTTTGGACTTTTTTATTTGTGATAAAATTGTTTTCGGACTATAGATACAAGTATCCGATCATATATTTGCATACAAATAATGTTTATATTAAAAATTTTGAACGTGGTCCAAACATTGTTGAAGTCAGGCCTCAACCGTATCCCAATATCACATTCGTCACACAGTGTCTATCAAAACAAAATTTGTGAGTTTTAACTAAGGTTCTTTTATAATTTTCAGTTTACCACATAATTTTGAAGTTTACATAAAACAACAAAATTAAGACGATTGAATATGATCCAAACAAAATTCAGTTTTGCAAATTCAATTAAAATAGTAAGCACGCATATATCATCAATTCATCATCTCGTAGATATAGAAAGGAATGCGTTAACAATTGAAACATATTAGATTATTGCGATGAGTTGTCGTCTTCTCGAATCAGACAGCGATAAGGAGACTAATGCGAATGGCGAAATTTTTTTCTTTTTCAGTTCGGTTAGTTTAGCCCTTTTAAGAGAGGAAGAAGAGAGGACAAATGGAAGCTTGCGTACCAAAAGCACGACACGTAAAGATTTGGAAGAAACGTATGGGGTAATTCAATCTCATCTTCACAAAATATGTTTTGGTATTATCTTATGCCTTGTCGTATCCTACGTGGCCATTTCATCGCTCCGTTCGTCAACACCACAATAATAAACTCAAACTCAAATAATCGTATAATATCTTATCAACCATATAGTCGGTGTGGTCCGTTTCTCTTTTAAGGTTTTTTGGTTTGAAATGATCCTCAAACGGTCAGAGGGATATTTTTTCTTATATTACCAAAAATATTTCTAGCTAGGCCGAAGTCCATAATGTTTTCGGTTCGGGGATTAGGACTAGTTTAATGTATATATACTGTAGTATTTTTTTTTGGGTTATTCGAACATTTGGGATATTTGTGTCCTTTGTTATTCAAAACAACATTAGCCTCGACCAAAATTGTTCATTATATTGTTTCTTGTATATATCAAATCTGATATTGTTTGTTGCATATATATCTGAAACCCGAAAGAGAAACCTCACAGAAGTTATGAATTAAGCGTGTGTGCTTATCATTTCTGATTTAGGTGGAAGATGAAAAACATGAAAAAAAAAAAAATCACCTTCACTGCCTTCTCGAGTTCTCGTTCTACTCTCTTTTTTTTTTTTTAATCTACCAAAGTAATTAACAAGTTAAACCATGGATCGCATTACTAACATAGCTACTAGCCACCTTTAGTATTTTTTTTTTTTCCTCTAAAAACTCTTCAGTCAATTATGTAAGTAATCAGTTAAACCATGACATCGTGAGTAAGAAAACGATATTTTTTTCTTTTTGAATATTAAATCGCATATTGTAATTAATATGTGTATCATTTTTGTATTAACCGGGTAGAAACTAGAAAGTACTACTTGAGAAATTTTGAAAAATATTTGGTGCAACTCGGTAATTAAACCAATATAATTACAGTCCTATCCTAATTCAATTGGGATATTATTTACAGAATATTTTAGTGTGATTCGATAATGAAAACAAAGACTTTTGGGTTAAATCCTAATTTCAACCATCTCCAAGTCCTATATAATAATGGTTTATATGAAGGAGACAAATAACTGGTTGTAAAAGATAAACCACATATTTTTATTTCTTTGTTCTCCAATCTGGCAAATCTCTCACTCTCAAACACACACACACACACCAAATCAAAATCTCCCTCTTCTTCTTCTTCTTAATTACGAGTTGCACCGAAACACTCAACAAAGAACAAATCATCCAAATTGGGTGAACAGAGAAGAGATGGAGAATGGAGGAGCAACGACGACGACGAGCACAATCACAATCAAAGGGATTCTGAGTTTGCTAATGGAAAGCATCTCAGAGGAAGAAGAAGAAGGAGGAAAGAGAGTTATATCGCTTGGAATGGGAGACCCAACTCTGTACTCATGTTTTCGTACAACGCAAGTCTCTCTTCAAGCTGTTTCAGATTCTCTTCTCTCAAACAAGTTCCATGGTTATGCTCCCACCGTCGGTCTTCCCCAATCCCGAAGGTTACTTTCGTCTTTTTACCATCTCCTCTCTGTTTTTGTCTTTCTCTAGCTAATACTTGTGGTGCTGAATGTTTAGGGTAGTAGGTAGGGCTGTCAATTTCGGTTCGTTTAACTATAAACCGAATAATTCATTGAACCAGAAATTGAACCGAATCTTGATTTTGACTGATGCCTGATGAATTTACAATTTCTTTTTTTTTTTTTTTTTTTTTTTAACAATTTCTTACAATTTTTGTAGAAATACCAACGTTGGTGGCCAAAAAAAAAAAAATGAAACTTTTTGTTTATGAAAAACCAAAATAATAATGAAATATTTCGTTTATTGAAAAATCAAATTAATAATTGGATTTTTTTTTTTGTTTCTGAAAAATCAAATTAATAATGAAATTTGCTTTAAAATAGTTGCTACACTAATTTTCGATTTTTTAATTATTATTGTTTAAAGTTGCTTTATATTATTGGTTCGGTACTTCGGTTGGTTTAAAAACAGTTTTTTTTTGTTGTTGTAATAAAACAGAGCAATAGCAGAGTATCTATCACGTGATCTTCCATACAAACTGTCACAGGATGATGTGTTCATTACGTCAGGTTGCACGCAAGCCATCGATGTAGCATTGGCTATGTTGGCTCGTCCTAGGGCTAATATTTTGCTACCAAGACCTGGTTTCCCAATCTATGAGCTCTGTGCTAAGTTTAGACACCTTGAGGTTCGCTATGTAGATCTTCTCCCAGAAAGCGGATGGGAGATTGATCTTGATGCTGTTGAGTCTCTTGCAGACGAAAACACGGTTGCTTTGGTTGTTATAAACCCTGGTAACCCTTGTGGGAATGTCTATAGTTACCACCATTTGATGAAGGTTAGCTTGAGATTTTCTGTAACCAACGTTGTTGTTTCTTGTTTGAGATTTGATGTTTACGAACTTGTGTGTTTTTGTAATTTTATTTTGTGTTGTAGATTGCGGAAACAGCGAAAAGACTAGGGTTTCTTGTGATTGCTGATGAAGTTTATGGTCATCTTGCTTTTGGTAGCAAACCGTTTGTGCCAATGGGTGTGTTTGGTTCTATTGTTCCAGTACTTACACTTGGCTCTTTATCAAAGAGATGGATAGTTCCTGGTTGGCGTCTTGGGTGGTTTGTGACCACTGATCCTTCTGGCTCGTTTAAGGACCCTAAGGTTAGTAACTTAGTAATAGCATCAATCTTTTTAGAAATCAATGATGCAAAGAGCGTAAAATAAGCTGTTTACTTACTGAAATCTTGTTCATTTTGGATCAGATCATCGAGCGGTTTAAGAAATACTTTGATATTCTTGGTGGACCAGCTACATTTATTCAGGTTTTTATAAATATTACATAGATTCCAAAAGCAATCCCTACTGTTTCTGAACTTGAGTAATTCATTTTTGTTCTTGATTGTGTTGTGCATCAGGCTGCAGTTCCCACGATATTGGAACAGACGGATGAATCATTCTTCAAGAAGACTTTGAACTCGTTGAAGAACTCTTCCGATATTTGTTGTGACTGGATCAAGGAGATTCCTTGCATTGATTCCTCGCATCGACCAGAAGGATCCATGGCAATGATGGTGAGCATCTATATACAAAACTTTGAAATATAATGTTCACAAATTGTTACACATCTATATGGTCTTTTAAATATTTGATTTGTGTACTTGGTTCAGGTTAAGCTGAATCTCTCGTTACTTGAAGATGTAAGCGACGATATCGACTTCTGTTTCAAGTTAGCTAGAGAAGAATCAGTCATTCTTCTTCCCGGTAAGGAATATTATTTCATTCTCTTGATATTTCAAATTTTAAGAGTAGTCCTTTTTGTTTTTGATACTTTGTGTGTGGATGGATGTGGCTAAATAGGGACTGCCGTGGGGCTGAAGAACTGGCTGAGGATAACGTTTGCGGCCGATGCATCTTCGATCGAAGAAGCTTTCAAAAGGATCAAATGTTTCTATCTCAGACATGCCAAAACTCAGTATCCAACCTCATAGTTGAATTCTATGCAAGGTCAAAGTGTGCTAAAAAAACACAGATACATAGTATAGTGTTTTATTTATTTATTTACAAATTTTGATATAAAATAAGCTTTACTGTAATAAAAACAACTCTTAATTTTAAAATATATATACATACTTGTTGATTTTATTTTTTATCAACTCATAGAGTAGTAGTTTCGTGCAATATGGCCAAAGGTCTGTTATCAAAACGTTACTCTGTAGTTAGAGTAGTTCAAGAATCAGGCAAGGCCCAAAATATTTGGCATAATTCGTAAAAGATCGTTGTCTACGATACAAAGAGGGCGTATCTCAAAAGGGTATAAAGTACTTAACGATTCTGATATGCTAAGAAAGAACTCTAAAACAAGTCACAAGTTGCATTGTCCCAAAGAAAACAAAAAAGTGTTCGTACTTTTTATTTAATAAACATTTTGCTTAGATGATAATGCTATTAAATTTAAGTAGGTACGATACGACCAGCCCACGTGAATACATGCATGTATTTGAGAAAACACTTGTTAATCAGCTAACTTATTTTAATTAATTAATCTGAATAGTTATTTTCTCATAGTCCCAATTCATTATTTTGAATAGTACAGTGGGTCCTTAAGGAACAGTGAATTGGGCCTTTGTACCCCATAGCTTTGATTCCCAAATGACCCCCCTTCTACTTAAACCGACTCCTATATCTTGTGAGTTGTGACTTGTGTTAATCTTTCTATCCATTTTGTAAAAATATTTCTTTACTAGTGATGACTACAATTTTGTTCTAAATATGCAATGCACGTCGCGATTTCTCATTTTAACATGAATTTCTTTTCTACCATTGCAATAGTAACTTTGACAACATAAGTTGTCTTTGTAACTTAGCTGACAAGCTAAGATTAAAAACTCTACTAGCTAAGTTAATATACATACTATAGTTTATGTCAAGCTTATAACCCAACAATCTAATCTTAGTAATTTTGTATCTTTACATAGGGCGCTTCAATGTTTACATATGTGTCTGTATGTGTGAGTGTGTGTATATATATGCATGCGTAGCCACAACGTTGGACATAGCACAACAAAGAATAAAGAAAGATGGAGAATTCTCAGAGTCAAAGTAGAAACAAGAAAAAGAGGCTAACGCAAGAGCAACTAAGACAACTGGAGAAGTGCTTCACTGTGAACAAGAAACTCGAGCCAGATCTCAAGATTCAACTGTCAAACCAGCTAGGTCTACCTCAGAGACAAGTCGCAGTTTGGTTCCAAAACAAACGAGCCAGGTCCAAGACTCACTCTCTCGAGCTCCAACACTGCGCTCTTCAGTCCAAGCTCGAAGCAGCTCTCTCCGACAAGGCAAAGTTAGAGCATCAAGTCCAGTTTCTTCAAGATGAGCTGAATAGATCGAAGAATCAGCTTTCTATTTTCACAAATCATGATTCTCCTGTGTGTAATTCTAATCTAGGTTCTTGTGAAGAACGTCACGATGATGAAGTGGTGGTTTTCGACGAGCTTTACGCTTGTTTTGTTAGCAATGGACATGGATCTTCATCAACCTCATGGGTCTGATTCTGTTTCAACACAGACAATATTCCAATATATTGTCTTGTCCCTTTTTTTTTTTTTTTTTTTTTTTTTTTTTCCCTTTGATCGCTTTCATGCAGTAATTAAAGTCATTCAGACATTCACTAATACAAAGAGATGATTTTTCTACATTTCTTGTTATGGTTATAAGACCATCTCCATTGGTAATATTTAGATGGAGATGGCAAAATTGCTTAGCAATAAAAAAAGAAATTATATGCAAAAGTTAAGCAAAATATTAACAATCGATGCTTACAAAAAATTTAAACAAAATTCATTATACAATAATAATTTCCAAAATAAAAATTTTAAATTAAAGATCCCAATTTTAGGTTACCAGTGAACCCATAAAATTGTAAGGTTTCTTAAGAAAATCTTTACTTCACTTTTTTAAAAATTTATAATAAAAAAATGTTTTAAACAATTTAGTTAACACCCAACCAATGGATATGCTCTAAGAATATAAGAAAATTGGAATCAAGAATTGCAATGTTAAACATCTACTTGGTAGTTTCATATTACCTTATTGATTACATCAAGTCTTTTTCATTCTAGATTTTGTACAATGTACTAGATTCTACAATGATTTTACAAACTTATAGGCGTAACAGGTCAATGATTTAGGACTAAGCAGATGCTCCTTCAATTTGGTATGAGATAAGCGGTTTAGTATACATACTTATAGAGACTCTATTTTTTTTTTTTTTTCTTCTTTTTGGTTATAAAACTTGTTCCAAAATTTACAAGAGCATTATTCTTAGCACATACTAAAAATGATTTTCTTGGCACTAAAGTAAAATAATTATAGAGACTAATACATATCTTCTTCGTGAAAGTAAAATCGCATTCTTGCTTCTATAGAAAAAGACAAACGTTGAACAAAGACAAATCTATTACAATATTGAGAAAAAGACAAAACACTAAACAACACGACTACATGGCTAATTTCCTTATTTGTGACAGCTGTTACGTACTTTCTTTATAATGAATTTATTTCATTTCTAGATTTGGATCGTTGACTAGATTCTGCAAAGTTTCAACAAATTTAACAGTGTAACCCGTTAATAATCCAGGACTAACCAAAATCTCCTTCATTTTGGCATGGTTCCTCCTCACTCGATTCCCTACCTCGCTATCTTTTTCCATCACCGAGGTGATCGCAACACTTAAGCTCTCCTTCGAGAACCATCCGGTTTTTTCTCTTTGCACTTCTACCGAGACCTCGAGTTCCTCAGTCATCAATCTCGTGTTGAGAACTTGATCAGACAAATATGGAAGCAAGACTATTTGGCAATCACTCACTAGAGACTCCCACATTGATCCAAACCCACAATGGGTCACAAAGCAGCCTACTGATGGATGAGCCAATATCAATGGTTGCTGCACCCATTCTCCCCAAACCACTCCACGATTCTTCACTCTCTCCTCAAACCCTTCTGGCAACGCTTCTTGGATTGTCTCTGCGCCTTTTGGTGGTTTTACCGCTACAAGAAACGGTAAACCAGTGAGCTCCATTCCTAAACAGAGTTCTTGGAACTGATCCTTCTCAAGATTGATTTGACTTCCTAATGCACAATATATTACCGATCCCGGTTCGAACAGATTCAGCCAGTGACTCCATCGATCTTCAAGTGCTTTACTGTTGTCTGAAACTGGAAGCATTGGACCTGTCAAGAGAACCTTCCTCTGGTATTGACTCTCGATATAGTCACAGAATTTACCTTCAACTTCTTTGCAAGTCCTAATTGAGATGAAATCACAATTCATAAGACCTGTGGTTATCCGGTGATATATCCTCTCGTAGTAGATGGAAAATGACAACAAGGCGTGAGCATCGTACTTACGGTACAACACTTTTGACGAAGGATAACCAGGTGGAGGTACTCCTAATTTACCACCTGGGACAAGTTCATGAGCTATGGAGTTAGCGGATACCACAAAGTACATCACACTCTTGACTCTATGTTCTTTTGCCATTTCCGCAACCCAATAAGCAAAATCGAAAAAGATCAGGTCTGGTCTCAAAGCACGAACGGCAGCTTCGACTTGATCGCGTGTGAGATCCATTGCTGCGGTCAAAAACTTCCCCAACGAGATGGGGATGTCGGAGGCGGTCTCGGCGCCAGCAGGGAGGCCATCAACATGAGGAATAGTAAGAGGGTGAAAGACGATGCTGTCTGGGAACAGATTTTGATGTTCCAACTGTTTCTGAGCTTTCTTAGGTAGCAAGAAAGTAACCCTATGACCATTCTCAGCTAACTTGTTGGCTAGATGCAAGTACGGAGTCATATGACCAAAAGCGAACCATGGAAACATAAAAGCGTGAAACTTTTTGCCCATTTTGCTTTCCTAAATTGTCGAAAAAAGCAGAAGACAACAAGAAATAAAGATTTCAAAGAGAGCCAAAAGAAGTTTTTTTGTAGCGTATCAGATGATAATTAAGCAACTTTGTTTTTTCTTGTTTTCTTGCTCAATAATTTCTGCGATTGAGATAGCCCGAATATTTTAGCTTGGAGAATGTGCTTGTGAAAGCGTGAATGGTGTTTTAGGTTTTTTTATTACTGCGGGTTGGTGGCTTAGTTGGTGAAGTAGTGCCGTAGTTGTTACATGTGTTAAAATATATATACTGTCTTTATTAGAAAAGTATGATCTAGATATTATTGTTTATATCTAAACATTATTGTATTATTGTTTATATCTAAAACATTATTGTAAAGTAAATCATGTAATGCCTCTTGAGAGAATACAATGTTGCATGTCAAGAAGTCAAAAAGTACCAGGTTAGCTTGGCTCTCTTTGATTCGAGTCCGTAAAAGCCCAAATATATGTTAATTTGAGCTCGAGCGCCTAAAAAGAACTTCATGAAACAAAGACCAAAAAATCCCCTAGACTCAAGGTCATGTTGTTCTTTAATCTTTATCACTCCATCTTTCCCAATTCTCTTTGGATCTGATGACTTCTGTTCAGGAGTACTACCTTCCTCACTAGTAGATTCATCATTTTTATAAGCACCATATATATAAAAACACTTCCGATAGGCCCAAAATATCAAGTTAGAAAATCTTTAGGGTTAATTTGTTTTGTGAAGATGAACTCCAAACTCTAAAGATATTATTGCAATCTCACGTTCCAACAAAGAAAGAAAACAGTCTTGTTTACAAGGGTCAAGTAGCTAAAGAAACATATGCATTTGTTGATGCTAAAAGGAGACTGAATGTTTTTCAGAGCATTGCATCTTCGATCGGTCTACGACCTTGTTGATAGTAATCGAAGAAGGTCTTCTCAGACTTCTTAACCGCTTTGTACAGCCTTGGTCTTGCCTCAGACACTAGCCCATATACAGGTTGAATCTCTTTGTCCTCATCAGCATTGCAAAACGTTGCCACAGATATCCTTTCCTTTTCTCTGTTAAGCACCACTCTATGAACCGGACTCTTGTATATTCCATTGGTCATTATCTGAAAATGCATGAGAGATTCTTTCAAACACACCAAAAAATCATAGATGCATTTTTAAATATTCTTATTATTTCATACTTGCACATAGACGTGAATCATGATTGATTACTTACCTCCATAGTATCTCCTACATTGATCATAATTGTATGAGGGAGTATTGAAGCTTTATACCACTTCCCATCTTTGAGGAACTGAAGTCCTTCGACATTTTTGTCGGGTATGAGAAGAGTAAAGGCCGAGCCATCAGAATGCGGTTTAAGCCCAAGAACCTTGTCCGGCCTCAGACATGGAGGATACACGTTGAATCTTGTCTCCAGCGTAGCATTTTCTCCATGCATCTCTAGAAAGCAATTATCCTCCAACTCCAACGATCTAGCCAATGCCTTGAAGAATTGCTCAACCACTAGCTGTTGCTTCATAGTGTATTCTTGTAAAGTTTCCCTGAAGAAACGCTACTCAAAATCACCAAAATCTAAAGGAAAGCTATATGAAACTGAAAGCTATGGTCCTATGCAAGGCCGGTCCAATAAAAATGGTAACCCGGTTAAAGAACATTTTATCCTCCTATTTGATTTCTAAAATGTTTAAAACTGTATTAAAATATCTTCTAAACACCAAATTTTTCTTATTATAAAATAAAAATAATTTAAGTGGCTCTAATCTTTTTTTTTTAAAAAATTGGTGTCGTTAAGCTGATGCTTAACCCGCTTGTCTTGTAGACCGGCCCTGATCCTATGGATTTTTACCTGAATCCGATTGGGATTTTAGGCCAGAATTTAAGCTGTCGTTGATCTTCAGGGTAGGTAATGAGGTACAAGCGGTCGACCCAATCAAGAACTTGATCATCCGACAGTATCATGTCGTTTCCATATCCTTGAAAACTACCAATCTCTCTCGCGTACTTCTGTTTCTCTTCTGTCGGAAGCGCAAAGAACTGCTTCGCTAGCTCATAAATCTTGTCGAGTAACGCTTCTGTGATTCCATGATTCATCACCTGCTTCAACAATATATCAAAATTTTCCTGATTACACTAGAAACATTTACAGAATTAGATGGCTCTGATCATGGCTTATAAGAGCGTTAAAAGTTAAAACTAAAACCTGAACAACGCCCCATGTAGATAGCGCCGAGTGAAGTTTACTCAACTCTTCTCGACCGACATCATAAGAAGAGAGGAGAAGACTAAGATCGATGGTCGTGATTTCCATCTCCTGCGACGAACCGTTGAAAGGTTGATCACGTTCGCCGTCTCCTGTGGGTGTGTAGAGATATCTTTCCGGTAGTCTTTCGCCGGCCGCAACAACCTCTTGGACAGTTTTGGGTTTTGGCTTCTCCATTTTTCGGAGGATTTTTTGTTTGATGATCTTTTAGGAGAGCAAAAAAAGAACTTTTATAGTAAACGAAGACAATCTTGAATTCTTGACTTTTCACTATTTTTAATACGCAAGCAAAGTTGCCTAGGACAAAAATTGCCGTTTCGTAAATCTTAACATTATCTCAAAGAGAAAATTGGCAAACTAAGAATTATCTTCTTTTTTTTTTTGGTTCAGAATGTTATTTTGGACAAGGTTTGAAGTAATAATTAAGAGAAAAAAACTTCTAAAAAAGGAAATATACACTGCTTGGGTTTAAAATTTGAAAATTTAGTTATTCGAATTAGAGTTTAAGGATTTGAGTTTAAGGGTTTAAAAAGTTTTTAAGCCATCAAAGCTAAGTACGGCTATGCTAAAACTCGACATTACTCCCCAAGGTTTGTTTAGTATTTTTCCTATTACTAGAGGAGTTGTAAACGAAAAATAGTTATTTGTAAGGCTATCTACTTAATTTTCATCTCAATTTGTTATTAAATAATTATAACGTATCAAGATGAGTTCAAAATCAAGTTATATTTGATTTAGTAAGTGAAACTTAAGCAGAACATAGACAGAAACGAACAAAGTACTTGGTGGTCTACGTTCTTACGGTCTTATTGATTATAGCTATTCTTTTTTTATTTGGTTACAATTTTTTTCATTCAATATTTATATTTTGGACTAGTTTCTCCAGTGCTTCAACTAACTTGTTGACATAGCCACTCATTAGTCCATGACGAAGAAGAGTCTCCTTCCACTTTGCGTGGTTCTTCCTCACCCGGTTCCTGAGCTCGCTGTCTTTGTCCATCACTGACCTTACCGCAACGCTCAAGTTTTTTTTTGAGAACAATCCTGCTTCTCTTTCCACTTCCACTGAGGATTTGATCAAGCAAATATGGAAGCAATACAATTTGGCAATCACTCACCAGAGACTCCCACATTGATCCAAACCTGCAATGGTTCACAAAGCAGCCTACCGATGGGTGAGCTAATATCAACGGTTGCTGCACCCATCCTCCCCATACCACTCCACGCCCCTTCACCCGCTCCTCAAACCCTTCTGGTAGCCCTTCTTGGATTGTCGATGATCCTCTTGGTGGCTTTACCGCTACAAGAAATGGTAAACCTGTCAGCTCCATCCCTAAGCAGAGTTCTTGAAATTGATCCTTCTCCAAAATGATTTGGCTTCCTAGAGCACAAAACACCACTGAGCCGGGTTCAAACCGGTAAAGCCAAAGATTCCATCGATCTTCTAGTGGTATTTTCTTGTCCGGTTCAGGGAGGATTGGACCTGTCAAGAGAACTTTTCTCTGAAATTGGCTCCCCAAGAAATCACAAAATTTCTCTTCCACTTCTAGACAAGTCCTTATCAAAATAACATCGCAGTTTGTAAGTCCCTTGGTGTTACGTTCGTAAATCGTATGTCCCTCTCCAAACGGATAAAAGAGGAATGACATGGCATTAGTTTCTTGTCCGCAAAGCAACACCTTCTAAGAAAGATATCCTGGTGGAAGAACATCTAAGTTATCTGGTCGAAGACCAGAGACAAGTAAAGTAGATGCAGCTGCAGCAGAAAACGTTATGAAATACACACTCTTGGCTTCATTCTTTTTAGCTATTTCAGTAATCCACTGAGCGAAATTGAAAAATATCATATCCGGTTTCCCAACACGAACGGCATATTCGACCTGATAACGTGTCCTATCCATAGCCGAGGCCAATGAACTTGATAACGAGGTCGGGATATCCGAGGTTGTCTCAGCACCAACAGGGAGTCCATCGACAGGAGAGACAATAAGAGGGTGAAAGACGATGTTGTCTGGGAACAGATTGAGATGTTCAAGTTGCTTCTGAGCTTTCTTAGGCAGCAAGAATGTTATCTTATGACCTTTCTCAGCTAGTTTGTTAGCAAGATGCAGAAAGGGAATCATATGACCAAAGGCGAACCAAGGGAACATGAAAGCATGACACTTTGGCTCCATTTCTATTTGTTTTCTACCTTTCCTCTTCCGAGTTATCGAAATGTGATAATTGGAAAACCAAAAAAATTCAAGCCTTCCAAGAGAGAGATACAATAATGATAGTTCTTTTTTTTTTTTTTTTTTCTTTTGAATAAAATGTAAAATTTATTCGAAAAAAGGTAAAGCGTTTTTACATCAAGTGCAACATGTTTTTGAATTTTTTAAACAAATGAGCAGAAGGTGAAAGAAAAAATTAGCTAATGACCCTAATGTGTTGCAAGCCAAACAACCAAGCAGTTCCCATAGCGAGCATCTCCTTGCTCGTGTATAGAAAGCAGTCTGTTCCGGACTTCCTTATCAAGCCTGCTGAGGAGCTGTTCTGGTAAGGTGGGAGCGTCCCCATGGCGTCTACTGTTGCGTTCTCTCCATAATGAGTACACTAGAAGCTGAAAGGCATATCAGAGTAGGAAAATCTGATCTTGATCTGCTGACCAATTCATGAGGAGGTTGAGAACCACAGGCCAGTCGTTAGAGAAATTTCCAGCAAGAAGCGTATAGACCAAACCCGACCAGACCTTGCTAGAGTACGGACATTTAAAAAATAAGTGGTCCCGAGTTTTCAATGGCTCAGGGCAAAAAGCACAGGAGGTAAGAGCCCCTACATTCCAACTCATCATCCGATCACCTGTAGTTAGTCTGTCTCTCATGGCAATCCACAAAAAAAAAATGAACTTTGGTGTGGCATGGGTAAACGATATACCTCGGAACCACTCCTGTCGAAGAAGGGGCACACGAGTAGCCTCCCAAACATCTTTAGTTTTGAAAGAGGCTTTGAAACGATTTCCTTTCCCTGTCCACAAAACCACATCCTCTGTTTCTGTCAGTCCTCTAGTGCGTATTACATCAATAAGATCCTATATTTGGTTTAGCTGAGCAACACGATGTCTTCTACGACGATGAAAAGAGATCACCTGAGCCAGCGTGTCATTGAGTCCTATCCCCATATCGATACAGCCACGATGCCTTGTAATAGTCATCAGAGGTCCCAATGCGGACCAATTATCATGCCAAAAGGAGATACCTCGACCATTTCTGACTTCATATTTGACAAATTGCAAAGCTAGAGAGCGATATTAAGCAGTTTTTTCCACATCCAGGAGCCTAAGGTTGTGTCCTCACTGATCGACCAGAATGAACCCTTGCGTAGGAGATACATTCGCAACCATTGAGCCCATAGTGAATTTGAATTCAGAAAGCGCCAAATAAGTTTTAGGCAGCTAACCTTGTTTGCAACAGTTAAAGAGCGAAACCCCAAGCCACCTTCTTCCTTTGGCTGACATACATCCGACCATGATACCTTTGCTTTGTTCTTGTTCAAATCTGGCCCAGACCACAAAAATGCAGAACACATGCTATCGATTTCTTTTATACATGCGCAAGGTAATCAAAATGCTGACATCCAAAACGCAGTGTTGCTATGAAGCACAGAGCTGATAAGTTGCAGGCGCCCGGCGAAAGAGAGGTGGCGAGCAGTGCAACTGCCAATCCAGTCTCGTATTCGCTCAAGTAGCAGAGTGTAATCACTAGTTTTCATGCGACGAGTTAACAGGGGGAGACCAAGATATCGTACTGGTAAAGATTCAGACGCAAACAGGAAGGTCTGAAGAATTAACGCCTTCTCTGTATCCTTAACCCCTGCCATATACAAAGTCAACTTCTCGAGACTAATATTTAGGCCCAAAAACTCTGCAAATTGATCAAAGATTTGCAGAATCCCTGCTATAGAGCGTTGATTGCCATCTGTGAATACCAATAAATCATCTGCAATGCACAAATGAGTAAGCTGCAAATTTTGGCATCGAGGATGGTAACCAATGGTTCTTTCCTTGGCTGCTGTATCAAGCATGTTAGACAAAACTTGCAGACAGATAACGAACAGGTAAGAGGAGAGTGAACAGCCTTTCCGTAAGCCTCGCTGACTACAAAATAGACTAGAGAGCTCCCCGTTAACTTGTACTGAAAAAGACGCAGTTGAGATGCAAAGGTCTATCCACTTAATGAACTTGGGAGGGAAGTGTAGAGCCGAGAGAATGTTAAGGAGGAATGGCCATTGGACAGAGTCAAAAGCCTTGGAGATATCTATCTGGATAGCACTCCTAGCTGAGATTGTGTCTTTATGGTAGTCTTTGACTAATTCAGATGCAAGCAAGACATTTTCCATGAGTAAACGATCTTTAACAAAGGCAGATTGGTTTGGTGAGATGAAACCCGATAGCACCCTTTTGAGCCTATTTGCAATGATTTTTGAAATCACCTTATATAGGACATTGCAGCAAGATATGGGACGATAGTCTTTCATCTCCCTGAGCTCTTTCTTCTTTGGTATTAGCGCAAGGATCGTGGTATTCACCCCTTTTGGTATTAAACCGTGAATGAAAAAGGACTGAACCGCAACAATAAAGTCAGTTTTCACGATAGACCAGGATTCTCTAATGAACTCGACAGTATAACTATCGAGACCATGACTCTTATCACGCGGCATCGAGAATAAGACGTCTTTTATTTCCTCTGCAGAGACATCCCTTTCAAGAAGAGCACCCTCCGCATCAGGACACCGGTAAGTTAGCATATCTCTGAGGTGTTCCGTAGATAAACCTTGATATTGAGCTGGTTTGTGGGTTAAAAACTCTTGAAAAAATCGTACTACTTCTTTTTTGATGCCCTCGGGAGTGTCTGCAACAGATCCATCCGGGCATGTGACTTCCCTAATTGCATTATGAACTTCCCTGATCTTTGCCGCCCGATGAAACACCTTGTTATTGCCATCACCAACCTTCAACCAATGGAGCTTAGATCTCTGTTTCAAGAATCTTTCTTCCAAACTAGAAACAAACAACCACCGACTATAAGCATCAGACTCTGCCTGCAAGGCCAGAGTAGTGGGATTAGTCAACGTCGCTATTTGACAACGGCATAGTGTTTCATAGGCAGCTCTAGTCTTCCTCGTCAGGTCACCAAGCCGAGCCTTACTAAATTGTTTAATACTCGGTTTCAGTGCTTTTAATTTCTTTGAGAAACGGTATATCGCAGAAGTGGAGTGATACAAAGGTTCAGTACTATCCCAGAACTCTTTGATCATGGGGAGAAACCCTGAGTCACTAGCAAGTGCGTTGGTAAACTTGAAAGGCCTGCGCAGACATGGTTTGTCAACTCCAAACTTTATCCGGCAACGCAAATGGTCAGAACAGCCACCTGCCTCAAAAACCCCATAAGAATGCTGATTGTCATCTATCCATGCATCATTGACAAGTACCCGGTCAAACTTCTTACAAATTAACCCATCATCACCTCTCTTGTTACACCAAGTAAATAAAGGTCCGTTTGACCGCAAATCACTAAGATTGCAGTAACGAACCGCATCCTGGAAATCCCTCATGCCCAAAGGGACAGAAGGATTCACTGCATACAAAGAATGCTCATCAACCCTCAAAATTTCATTGAAGTCGCCATAGATCATCCATGGTTTATTCCTAAACAGTGGAGAGTCCTGGTGATTCCGGAAATCCTCCCACAACAGTTTACACTCATCAACCGAATTTGAAACATAAACAAAAGATACAAAGAACTCCGTGTCCGTACCTTCCAGCAGAACTGAGCAAGTCACCATTTGACTGCTTGTAAAACACGGCGTTAAACGCACTTGAGGGCTCCAAACTACCCAAATGCAAACTAATCTCCTCCTTTTGCAAACTAATCTCCTTTGCACCAACCGACCCATTTTGCTCTGACACAGCCAAAGGCGCATCAGCCACTTGACCCTGCACTTGTCCTGCAGATACAGGCAGGGTGACTACTTCCACTAACCGTTGAGAATCGTGTGTATCCTGAGTAACACTGGGCGCACTATCCAAGGCGAGACATGTGGACTGCAGATGTCCCCATTTGTGACAGCCGCTACACCACGGTGGTAACCAAGGATATGAGTAGGAAACCATCACATCTAATTCACCTTCCTCTTCCCCAGCAAGGTGATATTCTGTTGGTAAAACCTGTGTTAAATCTACCTCAACTAGCACTTGTGCTTCATCAAAGCTAACACAAGCCTCTGTCTTAGGGTGCAACTTCAGTTATTTTCCCACCGCACTAGCCAGAAACTCGAGTCCCTTATCAGAGAACAGAGTTGGTGGGATATTCTTAACAATCACCCAGAGCGGTATCGACTTCAGTGCCGGCTGAGTTTCCTCCATGAAAGGACTCCACTTGGACACAATCATGGGTAGTCCCACAATATTCCACATACCCCTATTCAAAATACGGTTCCGTACTCCCTCATTCCGAACTCGAAATTTAACTGTTGTTTCATTAACAACAAAAACATCAATCAAAGAAGACTTGTCACCTAACCTCCATATCTTGTTCACAATCATGTGAATTTTCCCCACATGTGGTGCAGAAGTATGAAGGAACTTGCCAACGATAAAATCATCCCACAGAGGCTTTGCACCTTCCACTACTCCTCTAGGCACCAAGACACGTTGTTTACCATCAATCTCAGAAACCACAAAGGATTGTTTAGTGAAAATATGTTTTTGGGCAACACGCACCCACGACTTCTGATCCTGTGTAGCAGAGGTCGATGGATTGGTAACAGGAATGTGAGAAGAAACAGCCTCTTGACTCTGCACCTTGCCAACAATCCCCTCCATTGACCTAGATTTGACCAAAGCATCTAAACCCTTCTCGAGAACCCGCTGAGCATCACCAACCCCCAACTCGTGTGGAGAAATCGTAGCAGGGGAAGAGAACCCCTCTTCCGACATGGAACCGTCACCCGAAACAGGCGGCGAGGCCACCCACAGCATAAACTTTGGGAAACAAGCAAAAACTCTGATCGCCTTCAAAATCGTTCTGCCACGTCAGCAGAGAATCCCCTATTTTTTTTCAATTTTAGTGTAAGGCGAAAGAGAAAACACCAATAAATTTATGAGAAAATTAAATGAAAGGTAGCTGCGAGTGTCAGAAGTAGCGTTGTATCTTTTTCAACGTTTCAGTGTCAAAGGCAATAATATGTGAATTGTGAAACGTACCTCAATAGACAATAGAGCTCCTAGTCCCCGTGGCCACAACTAATAACAGCAATAATATATGAGAAAATCGTATAACAGTTTATAGAAATGTCCATTTACTTTTTGTCGGCCGTGAGATGGAAATATGCCTTTTTCCCATCTACATTTAGCATTTTACTAAAAAGTCGTTGTCAAGGTTTATTAAAATCTCCTCGTAGTTTAGTTACTTACATAACTGACTTCTAGCTTTATCGAATGTATCCTTCCTTGTGCGTAGTGTGTAGAGATAAATTTAATAATTGTTTCGTTAAGTTTAATTAATTGTTGGATATGGGCTTTGCCCCCAACATTTATAGAAGCCCAAGTAGAAGATTCTCAAGAGATATTGGGCCAAAAGTCTTGGATCAGGCCCACCAGGCCGTAGGGGCAAAATCGTCATTTTGCCAGGAGACAGAAAAAACCCTAGGTCAAGGTCTCACTATAAATAGCTGATGTCATTGTCACGTCAAGGGATCCAGTTTTTTGGGCAATCAGAGAGAAGAGAGCAATTAGTGAATCGTATTTACTAAGCTTAACTCTTTGATCGTCATTTTCTGTAAACTTTGGCTTCATTTCTTCGTTAATAAAAGGACCAGCTCCAAATATTTCAATAAAGACCCGTATTATTAATATTGTCGATTTCCTACATCAACAATTTGGCGCCCACCGTGGGGCTCGAGTCCTTCCTTTTGACGAAAGAATTTGAAGTTCAAGACGTTTCTGGAAAACCACTAGCATGTCTCACTCCAACCTCTCCAGTTCCAGCGACGAAAGCGCCAACGCCTCTCCGCGACAATCTCCCGTGAGACCGGTCAATTGGGGGCGCACCCGTGCAAGGACGAACCAACTTCAAGGCGTCAACAGAACCGAAGCAATTACGGGCGAGGACGCAACACTCACTGACCGCGCAGCCGTAGGCGCAACGCGTGTCGCTCCCACCAATGGCGTAGCCGTAGGCGCTACGTCTCCTGCTCGTGAAACCATTGCAGTCAATCCTACCGACCGCGAAGCCGTAGGCGCTACGCGTGTCGCTCCAATCCTCCCTGACCGTGAAGCTACTGAAGGCGCTCCAAACAACCGCGAAGCCACGGGCACCACGCGTGACATTCATCCCCGTCGATCATCCAGACACGTTAAAATCAGTCAAGCCGCGCTCGACGAAGCTGTACGAAGAACCTTGGATAGGATGAGCGGTCAAGCGGCGCAGATCGAATCACAAGGACGAAATGACCATGCGAGGCAACATAGGCAACATGAGGACGACGCATTGGCACCACACGCCCTGCGAGCTGACCTTAACGCTCCGCGAGCCCACCTCAGCGCTCCGCGAGCTCACTCCAACGCTCCGCGAGCTCACCTTGATATTCCACGAGCTGACCTCGACGCTCCGCGAGCTCACCTCAGCGCTCCGCGAGCTCACCTCAACGCTCCGGGAGCTCACCTCAACGCTCCACGAGCTCACCTCGACGCTCCGCGAGCTGACCACCAGGCTCCGCAAGTTAGCCATTACGCCACCAATATACCACGAGCTGAGTACAGCGCTAATGGAAGGCCACGCCTCTCCTCGATCATCGTCGGACCCAATGGCGAGCAGCCAAGGGTACATTTCCAAACCAACCAAGCCTTCGCAGACCAACATGTTGGTCCAAGTCATTCCGAGAACGCGGAAAATCGCGCACTACGCCAAGAACTTCAGCAAATGCAAGCTCAGCTGAAGTCAATTACAACTCAGATGCACCGAGTAACGAGCGGAGCACCAGAACTCGAGACTGTACTAGCAGAGGCGCGACGTTCGCCTTTCACCACGAGAGTATCAGGTGTCAGGGTAAGACGCAACCCCGATACCAACAAAAACAAGCCGATGCCGTACGACGGTAAGGGAGATCCCACTATCTTCCTAAAGTCGATGTCCATCCATATTAGTAGTTCGTACTTTTCACCTGAAGAGGAGGACGCGGGAAGCTTTCAGTTGTTCGTCGAAAGCTTAACCGGGGAGGCGCTGAACTGGTTTTCAAGGCTCAAAGCCAATTCGATCGATGGTTATGAAGCACTCACAACTGCCTTCCTTCAGCATCACCAATGTTTCATGCACGTCCCTGCGTCAAATGCCGACTTATGGAGAATGCGTCAGAAACCCAACGAATCGCTACGAAATTTCATGGCCAGATTCCGAGGAGTTGTATCCCAGCTCGCCATCAACGACGAGTCCGCGATAGGAGCTCTAAAAAATGCACTCTCCCACGGAACCAGGTTCAAGGAAGACCTGACAATCTTACCCGTCCAATCCCTGCGCGAAGTCCTCGCGCGTGCGAACCGATACATTGAGGTGGAGGGGGACCAAGGGAAAGAAAACCGCCACCAGACTGACGCAGTTGAGAAAACAACCGAAAAAGCTCCGAGCTCGAAAAACAAAGCTGTTGACGAGTACCACGAACCACGCCAACACTACAACAGGGACTACGCCCGAGGCGAGAAAGGAAGAAAAGCGACAATGTTCGCCATCGATGGAAACGAACAGCAGAACAAGTCTTGGAACAAATGGCACCGCGAATCCGATAATCTCGGTTTCAAAGGCAAGCGCCCGTATTGCGAATTCCACAGGTTCAACGGGCACTCCACTGAAGAGTGCAAAACACTTCAAATGCTGCTTCTGAATAAGTATAAGAAAGGTGACGTCGACGTAGAACGGGAACGGAGAAAAGTTGTCACACACAAAGACAACCAGTATTGCCTGAGGGACGAACAGCAGCACGGCAGACAACGCGAAGAAGAAGCTGCAGCGCAGGATGACCGAGTATGGGTCCAGAATGACCGAGCACGAGAAATCGCTCGCTTACCTCCTCCACCCAAACGGAAACACGACGTAGAAGAACACGATGAACCACCAGCTCCTCGTCGAAGGATCAACATGATCATGGGTGGCTTGTCAACTTGCCGCGATTCCGTTCGGTCTATCCAGGCCTACTGCCGCGAAGCAGAAACACAACGCAACATGCCCTCCCACAGCAACATGTTTAAGACATCCTCCGCACCATTTACATTCACTGAAGAAGATGCGCGTAACGCAAGTCCGAACAACGACCCACTTGTCGTAGAAATGCAGATCGGGGAGAGCTCGGTGACAAGAATTCTTATTGATACCGGGAGCTCAGTGAACGTAATATTCAAGGATGTACTCATCCAGATGGAAATCGACCTGCGGAACACGGTACACGAAACGCAACCTTTGACGGGATTTGACGGAGATACTATCATGACCGTTGGGACCATCACACTTCCAATATACGTCGGCGGCACAATGCAATGCTTTAGCTTCGCGATTGTGGACAAACCCATCGTCTACAATGTTATTCTGGGCACACCGTGGCTTCACAAGATGCGCGCTGTCGCTTCAACTTATCACCAGTGTGTCAAGTTTCCTTAAATGCTCACGGTATCTACACGCTGCGCGGAGATCCATTGATGGCTCGAACTTGCTTCATCATCGAGAAAAAGATGCGGAACGCAAGAGGTTTTTTAATCGCCCAATCATCTCAACCGCGAGATCCGCGCACACCTCCTCCGAAGGAGTCTGTAATTCAAGTCAACATTGATTTATCAGATCCTAAGCGCTGCGTCGGAATAGGCGCTGAGCTACCAATGGCCTTAAGAGACGAGCTAGTCCAGTTTTTGCGTAAAAATGCAACCACATTCGCCTGGACGATAGATCATATGACCGGAATCGATCCGAACATTACCAGCCATGAACTCAACATCGACCCGACTTACAAGCCCGTTAAGCAAAAGCGTCGAAAGCTCGGAGCAGAACGCACAACCGCGGTTAATGACGAGGTACAGAAGCTACTTGATGCAGGATCAATTCCAGAAGTGCGTTACCCATATTGGCTGAGTAACCCCGTCGTCGTTAAGAAGAAGAATGGTACATGGAGAGTCTGCGTCGACTTCACAGACCTCAATAAAGCCTGCCCGAAAGACAGTTTTCCTCTTCCGCGCATTGATCAGCTCGTCGAAGCCACAGCAAGAAACGAGTTGTTGTCTTTCATGGATGCGTTCTCGGGTTACAATCAGATAATGATGCACAAAGACGACCGCGAGAAGACTGTCTTCATCACCGAACAAGGCACTTTCTGTTACAGAGTCATGCCGTTTGGATTGAATGAAAGCCGGAGCAACATATCAGCGACTGGTGAACCGCATGTTCGCAAGTCAACTCGGAAGGACAATGGAAGTAAATATCGATGATATGCTGGTGAAATCCGCTCAGGCCGCAGATCATGTCGCACACCTGAGATGAGAAACAAACGTTTTGAATGGGATGAGAAATGCGAGCTAGCATTCTCGCAGTTGAAGGAGTACTTGTCATCTCCGCCAGTCCTAGCTAAACCCGAGCAAGGAGAGACTTTGTATCTCTACATCGCCATCTCCTGTTCAGCTGTAAGTGGAGTTCTCGTCAGAGAAGATCGTGGAGAGCAACATCCAATCTTCAACGTGAGCAAGACACTTGATGGCGCCGAACTCCGATATCCCACTCTAGAAAAGCTCGCGTACGCAGTCGTCATCTCGGCTCGCAAACTCCGCCCATACTTCCAGTCACACACTGTCGAAATTCTAACGAATCAGCCTCTGCGAACAATTCTTCACAGCCCGAGTCAATCAGGCCGTCTAGCGAAGTGGGCAGTAGAATTGAGCGAGTACGACATCGAATACAAGAATCGCACCTGCGCAAAGTCACAAGTTCTTGCGGATTTTCTCGTCGAACTCTCTCCAGAACTCGAAGCTGACACACCTCCATCCGAGATATGGTCACTTCACGTTGACGGCGCTTCATCAAAAATGGGCTCGGGAGCAGGCGTACGGCTAACCTCACCAACAGGCGAAATCTTGGAGCAGTCATTCCGTCTTGCCTTCACCGCTACGAACAACGATGCTGAATACGAAGCACTAATCGCTAGATTACGTCTCGCGCATGGAATTGGAATCAAAAAGATACAAGCATACTGCGATTCTCAGCTGGTCACACACCAATTCAGTGGTGATTACGCAACAAGACATGCACGCATGGATGCTTATCTGAAAGTCGTCCGCGACCTCTCACAGCACTTCGAGTTCTTTGAGCTCGTCAAAATTCCACGCAGCGATAATGCTCCAGCAGATGCACTTGCAACACTTGCTTCTACGTCCGATCCCGATCTCCGAAGAGTAATCCCCGTGGAGAGTATTGATCAACCAAGTATCGACATCCCACTCCCTGAAGCTACCCCCTCAACACAAACGTCAGCAAATCCAAGCAGCGTCTTAGCAATCACCTTAGCAGTCAAAAACTTAGCCCCAACAGCTGCGAGTTCAACCGCGCCAATTACGCCCGTACCCGCACCCGATACCACCTCGCGCGACGACTGGCAAACTGAGATCATAGCATTTATCGCGGACGGAGTTATGCCGAAAGACAAGTGGGAAGCAAGACGTCTTCGCGTCAAGAGCGCGCACTACACGATGTTGGATGGTAACTTGTTTCGTTGGGAGGCAAATGACGCTCTACTCATCTGCGTTAATACAAAGGACGTCAACGACATCATGCGAGAGGTCCACGAGGGCGCTAGAGGCAACCACTCGGGCGGACGTGCTTTGGCACTTCGAATACGCCGCAACGGACATTTCTGGCCAACTATGGTCGCCGATTGTACCGCGTTTGCAGCCAAATACGAGAAATGTCAGCGTCACGCCCCATTCATTCATTCCCCGACCGAACTCCTGCGCACAACGTCGACGCCCTATCCTTTTATGCGATGGGCGATGGATATTGTCGGCCCACTAACACCGTCCCGCCAAAAGAAGTACCTTCTAATAATGACGGACTATTTCACCAAGTGGGTTGAAGCAGAATCGTATGTCTCGCTTGAAGCCAATGAAGTTCAGAATTTCGTCTGGAAAAACATCATCTGCAGGCATGGACTCCCATACGAGATTGTATGCGATAACGGCCCCCAATTCATTTCGCTCCAATTCGAAGGATTCTGCGCAGGCTGGCGGATACGCCTTAGCAAGTCAACTCCACGATACCCGCAAGGCAATGGACAGGCAGAAGCAACAAACAAGACAATTCTTGCTGGGATTAAGAAACGCCTCGACGCAAAGAAGGGACTCTGGGCAGACGAACTCGATGGCGTTTTATGGTCTCATCGTACTTCCCCGCGCACTTCCACCGGACGAACCCCGTTTTCACTCGCATACGGTATGGAGGCACTTGCACCAGCCGAAGTAGGAATACCGACTCTCCGACGATCTATGCTTGTTCACGACCCGGAGCTGAATGACAAAATGCTATGTGACAGACTCCTTTTCATCGAAGAAGAGCGCGACCAGGCTCTGTTACGCATCCAGAACTACCAGCAAGCTGCCGCAAAGTTCTACAACAAGAAAGTCAAATCTCGCCACTTCGCCGAGGGTGATCTAGTCCTCCGCAAAGTCTACGAGAAGAATGCTGGAAAACTCGGAGCGCATTGGGAGCGCATTGGGAGGGTCCATACTTGGTCTCGAAGATCGTCAAGCCAGGAGTCCATCAGCTACTTGAAATGAACGGCACGCCAGTCCCGCGATCCTGGAACTCCGCCAACCTTAAGCGCTACTACCACTAGTACAACAAGAGCAAGCAGGCCCCAAAAAAAAAAAAAAAAAAAAAAGAGCTCGCCACCGAGCATTCTTGTGTAATACGAACTACGAATGGTTTGATCCCTCTCGAGGGTACGTAGGCAGCCTTTCACGAGGTCCAACTATAACTTTAATAAAAAAATAAAATTTCGAGCAAATCCTTCGTCTCCACACTGACACCCTGGCCAGGTGCACAGTTTTACGTTCCACATGAATGTAATGGTGAAATAATCCATACTTTACTTCGGTAAAGAACAAAAGCCGAGTCCATACTCGCAAGCGCTCCGCATGGGTGCCGTGGTGAAATAATCCACGTCCTTACTTAGGTAAGGACTTATAAGCCGAGCCCATACTCGCAAAGCTAGCAGGGCGCAGAGTGAATAAGCCGAAGACCCCGACTCGCACACTCTCGCGATTCATGCAGCACCCACAGGGTAAGCCGATCACGACTGAACGCACCTAACTAGTACGACAAGTTTATCTTGTCTGCTCTCAGCGTTACGGGAATAACATATCCAGGATAAGCCAGGAGACGTCCTGCACCGCAAAATATGCCCGTAACGACAAAAGTCCTATTAATTCGAAAGCAACTTCATCATCATGAAGAAAACAAAAATAGGCAATAACTAAGTTCGTAAAGCAAAAGCAACCAAGTTCGCAAATATCCGAAAGGAAAATACAAAATAGCTCAGCAATCGAGTTCAAAATAACAAGGATAAAAAAACGAGAACAACAAGCAATAATACGAGGACATATCACTCGTTTGCGACATCATCAGCACCTCCACCAGCTGCTTCCGGAAACGGCTCGAGATCGTCGTCATCAAGTGGCGGCACCACAACCCCGTTCGATTTCGTTGTGAACTCCTCCTCGCCAGCAGCAAGACGCGCCATCCTGTCTTTGGGAATAGCAAAACCCCTGCTGATCAACTTCTCCAGACACTGCCTAGTTCCGGTCACCTGGCTAAGAGTGAGTAAATGGGGCTGTCTCTCGTGTGTTGCGATCACATGCCTCCTAAGACGATCAATACGCTCCTCACGCGCCCTGATCACGATAGCAGCCTTGGCGCGCTCCTCCTCTCCGCGCTCATCCCTCGCTTTCCTGAGTCGCTCCGACTCGGAGGTGAGCTTGCGCTGTGATTGCTTGAGTGAGGCCGCGAGCTCCTTGACCATCGCCGCGTTTTCCTTACTCGACCGCTCAGCCTCAACACACGCATCCCGAGCAAGCGAGGCCTCCTTCCTAGCAGCACGCACCTTGTCCTCACAGTCGCTAGCGAGACGATTGGTCAAGCTCATCGCCTAAAAAGTCAAAAAAAAAAAAAATCTGATTACAACGAAGGAAAGTCCGAATCGGGGTGAGCTGAAAGATCGAATACTTACCTGAAATTGTCGACGAATAGCTTGTTCGTATGAATCTTGACAAGTCGGATCACTAGAGGCGAGAAACGGAACGGAGTCACCATCAATCCTACCAGCAAGGTCCGCGCAAGCTCGTGCATTCCCAATGAACGCTTGATCCTTCACGTCATAGCGGAACGAGAAGGAATGGTCCACCTGCGGGTCGAATTCCCCGCGCCCGTCTTCCACATAATACTGCCCCCAGCATCACTCCGAGGACTAGAGCGTAATGATCTCTTTCGCGAACGATCACCACCAACTGCTGGAGCACGAGACCCCGAGGAAGGCTTCTTCGCGGCGCGAGCAGCAGCAACTTCAACGGAACGGGGTCTGCGATTGGCCTCCCCCTCGGGAGCAGGCACCTCGCCACCCTCGAGCCCCACAGCTGCAGAAGCTGGAGGGTTTCCTGCAAATACAGAACAAAAACGGTCAGCAAACAGAATCGAAAAGAACAGCACACACACCCAACCCAGCAACGACTACCGGGAGTTAGGTTCCAAGCATGAGGGCAAGCCGTAAACGGGTCTTCAACGGAAATCTCGTTTATTTCCACGAAGAAGAACCGCCTCCGCCAACCGTGGACGTTACTTTTCTGGCCGCGCGTAATTGTGAGACCCGGCATGTAGCGAGTGAGGCAAAGTCCCGTACGGTCGTGCGAGAATCGCGTAACAAGCTCGAAGAGGTCACAGCTAATCGGAATTCTCCTTGCGGCACAGGTTATTGCAAGTCCTACCGCATTCCGAACAGAAGAGATTGATAGCTGCGAGATCGCGATTCCCCTTCTCGAACAATAGCTTGTTAGAAATTCCGGAATCGGAAACCAAAGGCCGCACTCGGTGAAAAAATCTTCGTACACGCAAAGATAACCTTCAGGACAGTTCCACGGACGCTCATCGCTGCTCGGCAGCGTAAGCTGCAAGTTGTGCGGCATTTGAAGGACGTCGAATAAGCGTGCTACGGACTTACTATCACTGAGAGTCGGTCCATCATAGGAGAAGCATTCGCCATCACCTGTCCGGGGAACTGGCCTAGCAGCTCTGGCGCAATCTCTGCGGCGTGTGGAGGCTCTTTCTCTAGCAGCAAGGCCGGCGACCAGCGATCTAGGGGCGCGCTCCAAGCAGTTACGCTCCTCGTACGGGAGAACCTTCCCGCGGCGCTGATTTGGAGGAGGAGGAATCATACTAAGGTCTTGGCTATCCGTGGGGAACATTACTTCGAGCTCACGAACATCTTCTTCCGTTAAATCCGCGAGATCTGTCACAACACCTCCTCGTTCTGACGGATCCCACCAGGAAGGGCAGCTCGGACCAGTTTCGTGAAGGTCTCTCTCCAGCGCTCGATACTGACCATCTTCAAGCTCTCCCGGAACGTCATCGAAGACGTCGTCTCCATAAGCCATTGCGCGAGACCTTGCAAAACCAACCAAGCAACTGATCAGTATTGGAGAAAGGAACAACGTCAAAAACGCCGCGTTATTAAAAACGGAATGATCACACCCGAATAACAGCTTCCAACGTACGGCGTACCACGCACAGCCCTGCGCGTTGTCCTACTCCACGAACAACGCCCACTCTTAATCTCGCAACAATAAGGATGACAACTCGAGCACACCACCGTACACGATTCATTGCGACAACTTTTGCCTGACAGTTTGCGCGACTCTTCAACCTTGCAGCATCCCGCGAATGCATCGATGGATGTCTCGCAACGAGATCGTTGGCCTCGTCACTATTCCTAGGTTGCCAACTCTTGAACTCATAACTCTCCAGCACGTCACTAGTTTGGAGAGCCGGCCCCAAATGTCAATTCCCGGAATAAGACCTCGATTTCGCTAGTCCATCACCTTGCCAGAATCGAGCTCGTCCGTCCCCATCGAACTAAATCGAGCTCACCAGTTTCATACGAAAAACCTCATCTCCCCGAGCATGCAATCTCGCCAAATCATCCCCATCACGCCGTCATGCCATTCCGCACACAATCGCACTCGCCAAGCTCCAGCTCGTCGGTTTCGAAATCTCGCCTCCACGCTCCATCTTAACAATAATCTCACCTCGCCAGACACGTACGGAACCCGTCTCGCCATTGCGTTTCCACGAAACTTGCCACTTCGTCACAAAAAGCCTCACTGATCAGACAAGCACCCAGCTCAGCATATCGTCTCGCGAACACATTCGAGCTCGCCCCCGTACGATGTCCTCGCCATGTCTGGGCCTCGCGATGTCGCCGACGCATACGAAGACAAATCGTCTCGCACGGCCAGAGCCACCTCGCACAGCTCAACGCGACCTCGCCAAATTTGAGCTCGCCACCTCGGTTCGCTACGATCTTGGCAACTCGAGCTCGCCTCGACTGGACACGACCTCGCCGGGTCAAGCTCGCCATCTCGGATTCATCATGACCTCAATCTCGCCTCGGCCTCATCAACGACACCGCGCCGCGAAGAAAGCGGTGGAGCCGAGACGCCTCACGGTCTCGGCTCAACCCGACGGCCACGGCATCACGGCGCAGAGCCCATCCGAAGTCGAGAAGGTGCTGCCGATGGAGCAAACCGGCAGATCTAGCAACGGCACCACGACGGTGCGGCATGACCGAGACGCCTCACAGTCTCGGCCAGGACTCGAAAGCGCGCCATAGCGATTTGGCGAGGGGATCTCGCCGGCTGGGAGATCGACCGAAGCGGTCAGCGGTTAACGACGGCGGAAGAGCTGGGCGCGAGGAGGTTGGATCCAACGGAGAGAAGGCGACGCTATGAAGCAGACCGGCCAGTTCAAGCGGCAGCGAGGTAGCACCACGGTATGGTCGGCGGCGAGACCATGGCCGGCAAGGAGCAAGAACCACAACCAAATCCGGCGAGACCATGGCCGGCGAGGAGCAAGAACCACAACCAAATCCGGCGAGACCATGGCCGGCGAAGAGCAAGAACCACAACCAAATCCGGCGAGACCATGGCCGGCGAGGAGCAAGAACCACAACCAAATCCGGCGTGACCATGGCCGGCGAGGAGCAAGAACCACAACCAAATCCGGCGAGACCATGGCCGGCGAGATAGCACCACGGTATGGTCGGCGGCGAGACCATGGTCGGCGGCGAGACTATGGTCAGCGGCGAAGCTCTGGCCGGCGGTGAAGATCTAGTTGCCCAAGCACAAAAAAAAAAAGGAGGAAGAAGGAGATAAGGAAGAGAGAGAAAGAGAGTTTACCTTTTGGAGAAGAAGAAGATTAATGAGTAAAGACTAGGTCAAAGACATATTTATATGGGGGGACCAGCACATTGACCTAGATAAAAACCCTAATTTTTACTCTACTTCCCGCGTCTTGGGAAACGTGCAGAATACACAAAGCTCCCGTTCAAAGCCCAACGGACCTCGAAAAACGTGCCCGACGCACTGTTCATTCTTGAACTTCCCGGTTACCTCGAAAAATGTGTGCAATACACTATTCATCCCGAAACCCTCTGGAAGGAGACAAAACTCCTGAAGTCTTCTGTTCATCCTACGAGGCGGACCTGAAGACACACAGTCGGATCCGACGGGCTCAAGCAAGCCATCGTACACCGGACTGGGGGGGACCATTGTTGGATATGGGCTTTGCCCCCAACATTTATAGAAGCCCAAGTAGAAGATTCTCAAGAGATATTGGGCCAAAAGTCTTGGATCAGGCCCACCAGGCCGCAGGGGCAAAATCGTTATTTTGCCAGGAGACAGAAAAAACCTAGGTCAAGGTCTCACTATAAATAGCTGATGTCATTGTCACGTCAAGGGATCCAGTTTTTTGGGCAATCAGAGAGAAGAGAGCAATTAGTGAATCGTATTTACTAAGCTTAACTCTTTGATCGTCATTTTCTGTAAACTTTGGCTTTATTTCTTCGTTAATAAAAGGACCAGCTCCAAATATTTCAATAAAGACCCGTATTATTAATATTGTCGATTTCCTACATCAACATTAATGGTGGAACTAATTCTGTGGAAAGATTTATATGTTTACTCATTAGTGAAACATATAGTTGGAGGTTCTATCTGTTATACAAAGAAGCACATTTCGTTATCATCAATCTATGCTTTGATATGTGTTCTGTGATCAGAGCCGTTCCACAATATATATATTGGGGCCAGAAGCCTAAAACAATATTAAGACCGACTTTTAGTGGACCAAAGAATCTATTTTTAGATAACACTCGTGGTGTAAAGGGTCGACCACGATATCGTCGATATGTCAGGAATTGACATTTACAGTAGTTAAAGGGCTGATAAAATACATATACGTTTCCCGGCCGCAAGCACATGCTTCGATATTAGTGTATTACGTGGGTTTAGGTGAACCATGCAAGTGAGAAACGACCATGTGAAATTATACATATTTGGTTTAGGTATGCGGAAATATATAGAGTGTAGAATTAATTAGCATAGAAACTGAAATTTGAGATTGAGAGAGTAGAGCTTCAAATGTCCATGCAAACCAAGTTTCTTTAAAAAGTGTTTTATTCATGTTCTTTCTCTTCTAGACTTATTGACATAACCATTCATTAGCCCAATAGTAACTAGAGACTCTTTCCGTTTGGCTTGGTTTCTCCTCACTAGGTTGCCAAGCTCACTGTCTTTATCCATCACAGACCTAATCGAACCGCTCAAACTCTCCTTCGAAAACCATCCCCTATTTCCTCTCTTTTCACCTCCACCGAGACCTCGAGTTCCTTGCTCATCAATCTAGTGTTAAATATTTGTTCACCCAAATGTGGAATAAACACTATTTAGCAGTCTTTCACTAGATTCAACTTTTATTAGAGCTGTATATAGTCGGTTTACATTGGTTTAATCTCTTGTATAGTTTGGTTAGCATAGTGGTTTAGTTTCACATGTATTTAATCTTAATTTATATCTCACTTGAATGAAGAAATTATATTTTCCGAGATTCTGTTTCATCTCTCTCAATCTTGTTCATGGGAAAGTTGATAACTTTCGTTCAAGATTTTAAAATTCAATTGATCACCATATTGGTATAACTGTTGAACATGTTCATGACTACGATTAACAAAACAGGCCTATTGATGGATGAGCAAATATCAATGGTTCACAAAGCAGACCTAATCGACCTTTACCTGCTCTTTCAACCCTAACGTAATTACCGATACAATCGTCGTACAACAGAGGTTAAACCTGTAAGCTCCGTCCCTATGCAGAGTTCTTAAAGTTGATCCTTGTCGAGGGTGAGTAGGTTTTCTAGTGAATGATGTATATCACACACTCTGACACTGAGGGGTTCAAATGGAATTGACAATCGACATAGTTGCACTTGTATCATAAGTTCATAATGTTTGAACTTTTGTACTGGAAAAATAGAAATAAGCTGTTTAGTTTATTTATAGAGACTTATCCATTTTTTTTCATTTTAAAAACTTGTTCCAAGATTTACTAGAGGATTGTTACTAGAAATTATGTTTTGGCACTAGCATATCTTGGTCATGAAAGTAAACTCGCATTCTTGCTTTTTCTATAGAAAAAGACAAACTTTGACTAAAGAAAAATCTATTATATATTACAACTTTTTATTACAACTTTGAGAAAAAAGACAAAACACTAAGACTATCCTCATGGTGTCGTTTCTTATTTCCTTATTTGTGACACTTTATGATGAAATTAGTTCATTCGAGATTTGGATCGTTGACTAGATTCTGCAAAGTTTCGATAAATTTATCAATGTAACCGGTTAGTAATCCAGGACTAACCAAAATCTCCTTTATTCTGGCGTGGTTCCTCCTCACTCGATTCCCCACCTCGCTATCTTTGTCCATGACCGAGGTGATTGCAACACTTAAGCTTTCCTTGGAGAACCATCCTGTCTTTTCTCTTTGCACTTCCACCGAAACCTCGAGTTCTTCAGACATCAACCTCGTGTTGAGAACTTGATCAGACAAATATGGAAGCAAGACTATTTGGCAATCACTCACTAGAGCCTCCCACATTGACCCTAAACCACAATGACTCACAAAGCAGCCTACTGATGGATGAGCCAATATCAATGGTTGCTGCACCCATTCTCCCCAGACTACTCCCGATTCTTCACTCTTTCCTCGAACCCTTCCGGTAACGCTTCTTGTATTGTCTTTGCACCTTTTGGTGGCCTGACCGCTACAAGAAATGGTAAACCAGTGAGCTCCATTCCTAAACAGAGTTCTTGGAATTGATCCTTCTCAAGACTGATTTGACTTCCCAATGCACAATATATTACGGATCCCGGTTCGAACTGACTCAGCCAGTGACTCCATCTATCTTCAAGTGTTTTACTGTTGTCTGGCTCTGGAAGCATTGGACCTATCAAAAGAACCTTCCTCTGGTATTGACTCTCGATATAGTCACAGAACTTACCTTCCACTTCGTTGCAAGTCCTAATTAAGATGAAATCACAATTCATAAGACCTGTGGTTAACCGGTGATACAACAACTCGTAGTAGATGGAAAAGGTCAACAAGGCGTGAGCATCGTGCTCACGGTACAACACTTTCGATGAAGGATAACCCGGTGGAGGCACTCCAAATTGACTACCTGGGACAAGTTCATGAGCCAAGGAGACAGCCCCTGCCACAAAGTACATCACACTCTTGACTCTATGTTCTTTCGCTATTTCCGGAATCCAAGGAGAAAAATCGAAAAAGATCACGTCTGGTCTCAAAGCGCGAACGGCTGCTTCGACCTCATCGCGTGTGAGATCTATGGCTGCGGTCAGAAACTTCTCCAACGAGAGTGGGACATCCGAGGCGGTCTCGGCGCCAGCAGGGAGGCCATCAACATGAGGAATAGTAAGAGGGTGAAAGACGATGCTGTCTGGGAACAGATTGTGATGTTCCAATTGTTTCTGAGCTTTCTTAGGCAGCAAGAAAGTGACTTTATGACCATTCTCAGCTAACATGTTGGCTAGATGCAAGAACGGAATCATATGACCAAAAGCGAACCACGGAAACATAAAGCGTTAAACTTTTCACCCATTTTTCTTTCCTAAATTGTCGAAACAAGCAGAACACCAAAGAAAAAGAAAAAAAGATTTCAAAGAGAGCCAAAAGAATAACTTTCAAATGCTATGTTTTTTTTTTTTTTTTTTCTGTTCCTTTTTTGCTATATAATTTATGCGATTGAGATAACCCTATATTTATTAGAAAAGTCCGATCAAGATTTTTTTTTTTTTTCAATTTTCTTTTAATTTTAGGGCCATATATGTAATGTCGGTCCCTTTACTAGTTTGGGATAGAATATGTGAGGCCGGCTAAAGATTGAACACCAATAATTATGACTTATGAGAAAATGAAAGGTAGTTCCGAGTGTCAGAAGTTGCGTTGTATATTTTTCAACGTGTCAGTGTTAAAGGCAATAATATGTGTAGTTAAACAAAAGGCTATAATGTGTGAAAGTGAAACGTGCCTCAATAGACAGTAGAGCTCCCCGTGGCCACAACTAATAACAGCAATACTATATGACAAAATTCTATAACAGTTTATAGAATTATCCATTTATGGAAATATGCATTTTTCCCGTCTAATTCAGAGAATAATATAGTCTACATTTAGCATTTTACTATAAAGTCGTTGTCAAGGTTTATTAAAATCTCATTCTGCCTCACTTACTTCTACCTTTATCAAATGTCTCATTCCTTGTGCGCAGTGTGTAGAGATAAATTTAATTAAATGTTTCGTTAGAGTTTGATTAATGGTGGGACTAATTCCATCGAAAGATTTATACATTAATAATTAAATCTCTATAAATTAATAATGTCGGGACGAACACATTTTATTAATTTATAAAAATATTAATTTATTTATAAATTAATAATTATTATTTTATAGCTTTAATTAATAATTATTAATGTATAGATTAGCAAAATAAGATTAGAATTTCAAATGTTGTAAATTTTATGTTTTAGGAATTGAACTTGTAATATTTAATTATTAATAATAAATTAAAAATACTATAGACAAATTCACTTAAACATGATATACATAAATTCAAATTTATGAATAATAATATCAATTATAGTATTTTAATAGTCTATCAAATTATCAAATTGAAAAATGATGCATATTTAGAAATTGAAAAATTTAAAAAATTTAACTATTTTTGTGACATATTATACAATATTTTATATAATTTTAATTTGAAAATACAACATTACAATTATTTTATATAAATGAGCTTTACGAAAAACATATATTATTATATCAATATATATATATATAATTTAAATTTTACATAATTGTTAATTTATGATATTATTAGAACTATATTTTATATATAATTTTTTAAAAAGTTATTATTTGATTATTTTATCAAATTTTGTTAATTTTTACACTGATCTGATTTGGAACTATCGAAATTTATTAATTTATAATATTTATTAATTTATAGAATATTAATTTATAGATATTTTATCGTATGCGTAGTCATTACCCATTAGTGAAATATCTCGTCATCTATGCTTTGATATATGTACTATGATCAGAGCCGTTCCTAGTACAATATATTGGGGCCAGAAGACCAAAACAATATTAAGACCGATTTTTAGTGGATCAAATAAAAAGAAAAATTGATAAAACTGGCCGGTGATGTAAAGAGGGTCGACCACGATGTGTCAGGAACATTTTTATTGACATTTACCACTACACTTAGAGATGTTAAAATGGGCCGGATGCCCGCGGGCCTAAACGGATCAGTATTAAAAGTTTAAGGCCGTGGCCCGTTTAATAACATTACAAAAAATAAAAAACTTAAACGGGTTTATTCTTTTAGACCCGCGGGCGTAACGGGTATGTCCGAAATTAAACGGGTAGCCCGAATATTTTGTCGACCTAAAAACCTAAAAACTAAAACGCCGACGTCTCACTTCGTCTCTTTCTTTCGATTCCATCTCTCGCCAATGTCTCCATCTCCAGTTCTCCACGAAGCTAAAGCTCGAATCAACAAACAAGGGTTGAATCACCACGAAGCTAAAGCTAAAGCTCTCGAATCACGAAGATAATTGTCTCATTCGTTCCTCACTGCTTCTTGGTAAGTTTGGTTTTCTTAATTTCGATTTTGGGGGGATTCGATTTTGGGGGAATTCGAATTTTTCGTCCCTCAGTTTCATGGGTTTGAGAGATTAAGGAGTAACAATCCAAACCCTTCAAGGGTTATGCTTGGTTTGAAGAAAAGGGCTATCAAAAGGGTTTGGAGTGTTAGCTGCGAGGACCTCTTCATTTGCTTTGCTTCGTTTCTCCGATCGATTCACCGGAGAAGACACTGATTCCCACATTTTCTCCGTCGGATTCTTACGCTTCCTCGTTTGGGTAAGCTCTTTCCTCTAACTAAGTGTTCTTCTTCTTACTTTTTTTTTTCCAGTTTTTTTTTATTCCTTGTTCTTCGATTGTTCTATAGTTTATGATGTATCGATCCTGTTTATGTTCGATTTCGTGTTCCATCATCGTATTCTAGGGTTTATTAACTAATATCCTTAATCTGCGATGCTTTGATGAGATATATATCGGCTACTGTTTTGTTCAATTTTTTTAGCTATCTGTTTTCATTTCCTCAATTTGTGATAATGAGTTTGAATCGTTGCTTCTCTGCTTGTTGCGCTTTATGGACATTGAAATTAAAAAAATGTGAGGAATATGAACTCAAGGAGCAAGAACAATGGATTTGGGACTATGGAAATCTCAAGTATTTTATAGCTTCTTTTGATGGAAGACGAAATTATAATTTTGATTAGAGAGGCTCAATTGAAAGCTTAGCAGTAGTGATTGTGCTTAGTCATTATGCTTCTGTGTATTCTTTTGATGAATTTTTTTTTTGTTTTCCTGAGATTTTAATATCAAAAATTTAAGAAGTGATGTTTTCTCTCGATGAAGTTTGAACTCTGAACGATGACCTTTTTTTTGTTTTGTCCTTTGGTTTTGTGCCGTTAGATGATTCTGCCTGTTTTGTTTTGTCCTTTGGTTTTGTCTGTTTCAGTTAGTTGGTTTCTTAAGATTGAAGAGTACACTGTTTTGAGAGTATATGGAATCCAATTCTTTTCTCAGCTATTGAAGTGTATTGATTTCTCTTTGGCTTGTTAAGAATTTTTGTTCAAGAGAGAATCTTAGATGTGCTGGCTTTGAGTCATGACAGATGATGCATAATACTGTCTGTACTAAAACACATGATACTGTCTGTACTTCATGCTTTCCATTTAAGCAAGTTGGAAGTGCATTGACCAGTTCATTAACATAATACTGTCTGTACTTCATGTAAAGTGTTCACGTTGTACATGTATCAATGGACCTGTGGAGTGAGAGAGTTGATCTCGGGATAACAATCGGTACCAGAATTATCCATTTTCTTCACTGTTTGTTGACTAATAAACACTTACAAATCTGTTTTATTAATTTTGCAGAATGGACTTAGAAACTGAACATTTGATAGCAAGGCTTACTGCTCAAAGTGAATATATGGATATGAATGAAGAAGATTGTGCTATAGATGTAGAAATTGATGGGAATGAAGAGGAAGAGACAGAAATGCATGGAACAACTCAAAGTGAAACTCAATCAACAACTCAAGCAACTCAAGCAACTCAAGCAGCTCAAAATGCTTCACGGAAGAGAAAGTTAACTTCAAAGGTGTGGAAAGATATTGTGTCAGTTGGGGTTGAAGATGATGGCAAAGAAAGAGGCAAATGCATCCACTGTGGAACCAAGTTGGTGATCAATACTAAAACACATGGGACTAAGAGCTTGCTTCGTCATTTGGAGAAGTGTCCAAAGAAACCAAGGAATGAAGATAGACCTCCATATGATCATCAGATTAACCGTGAGATGACAAGTGAGATCATAATTTACCATGATTTGCCATTTCGCTATCCTGAGTATGAGAAAGTTAGAGCAAGAGACAAGTATCTCAATCCCGAGTGTCAACCAATTTGTAGACAGACTGCTGCAGCGGATGTGTATAGGAAGTATGAGATGGAAAAGGTCAAGCTGAAAGAAGTACTTGCAAACCAACATGGGCGTGTCTGTTTCACTTCAGACTTATGGACAGCAAAAGGTACAGTTATGAGTTATATTTGCTTGACTGCGCACTACATTGATGATAACTGGCACTTGAATAGCAAAATTTTGGCTTTCTGTGAACTTAAATCTCCTCACACCGGTGAAGAAATCTCTAACAAGATTCTTGAATGTATGAAAGAATGGGGATTGGAGAAAAAAGTATTTTCTATTACCTTAGATAATGCAACAAACAACAATAGTATGCTGAACATCCTCAAGGGTCAACTTCAGATGATTAGTGGTAGTGGTTTATTATGTGATGGGAAATTTATGCATGTTAGATGTTGTGCCCATATTCTGAATCTTATAGTGAAGAAAGGTTTAGATCTAGCAAAAGATGTCTTGCACAAAATCAGAGAGAGTGTGATATATGTTAAAGCATCTTCAAAGAGGAGAGACGCTTTTGCTGCATGTGTTAAGAGAGTAAAGATTAAGAGTGGAGCAGGGTTATCACAGGATGTTTCTACCAGATGGAACTCCACATATGAGATGCTTGTAAGAGCTTTGAAGTTTAAGGAAGCATTTGTCAGCTTGAAGTGGTTTGACAACAACTACAAGACTTTGCCTTTTGATGATGAATGGAATCGTGGAGAGAAAATTTGTGAGTTGTTGAAGCCGTTTAGTGATATCACGACACACTTTTCAGGTTCTAAGTATCCTACTTCTAATGTCTACTTTACACAAGTGTGGAGAATTGAACTGTTGCTGAGGAAATTTGCACTTTGTGATGATGAAGATGTGGCAAAACTGGCTCAGGATATGCAGATTATGTTTACCAAGTATTGGGAGGATTATAGTCCTATTTTGGCAATGGGAGCTGTTTTAGACCCAAGAATGAAACTGCAAATGCTTGAAGTAGCTTATGAAAGAATTGATCCAACTACTTCTGCATCGAAAATCAAAAAGCTTAAAGACAATTTGGAGATGCTCTATGAAGATTATATGGCTAAGTCTAGGACTTGTTCTTCAAGTGTTTCTGTAACTCCAAATACGCATGATTGGGTCAATGAATCTCCACTTGATGATGATTATGACAATGTAAGAATGTTGCTTTTGTTGTTTATGTTGCTTGTGTTGCTTATGTTGCTTTTGTTGTTTATGTTGCTTGTGTTGCTTCTTTTCTGTAGGATCTTATTGAGCTTGAAAAAAGCATCGGAGTTGGAGTAGGCAAGACAAAGACACATCTGGATATCTATTTAGAAGAGCCAAGATTGGAGAGAAAGTCTTTTCCAAAATTGGATGTTTTGTCCTTTTGGAAGGACAACCAGCATCGACTTGGGGAATTAGCCTCTTTGGCTTGTGAAATACTAAGCATTCCCATCACCACGGTAGCATCTAAATCAGCTTTTAGTATTGGATCTCGGGTCATAACTCCTTACAGAAACCGTTTGCTTCCAAAGAATGTTCAAGCTTTGCTCTGTACCCGTAATTGGTTACGTGGTTTTGCAGATTATGAAGGTAATTAAACTCTTAACTTTTACATAAAATTATTTTCTTTACTAAGTGACATTTTAATTAATTCACATCTTTAACAGGTAACATAGAGAACAACTATGACATTGGCACAACAGAAGATGCTCCAAAGATAGCGAGTACTTTAGGAGCAGAATGTTCAAGATCAGGAGATTCTATCATGCATTGAATATATGTTGCTTCTGTTGTTTATGATCAGGAGATTTATCTATGTAGTAGTATTTTTATTATTTTTGCATTTTGAAATTGGAAATTACAAGATTATCATGTTAAGTTTGTTTAGTGAACTTATGTTATTCTAAAATATTTTGATTATTTCTAATCTCTATTATACTTTTATTTATATATCATTAATGTTAAATATACAAGTTATACAATCTTTAGTTAATAAAAAAAAAAAAAGAAAATCCATCTAAACGGGTCAAATAAATGGGCAGGGTCTAAACGGGTAGGGTATAAACGGGTCATAAATGGGCAGGGCTTAAATGGGCAGATAAAACTGGCCGGTGATGTAAAGAGGGTCGACCACGATGTGTCAGGAACATTTTTATTGACATTTACCACTACACTAATGAGACTTTTACAGTAATTAAAGGGCTGATAAAACACATATACGTTTCCGGGCAGCAAGGATATGCTTCAGTGTTTGGTATTAATATATTACGTGGGTTTAAGCGAACCAATATCAACAATGCAAGCGAGAAACGATATTTGGTTTACGTATGTGGAATATATAGAGTGAAGAATTAGCATAGAAACTGAAATTTGTGATTAAGGGAGTAGAGCTTCAAATGTCCATGCATATAACATCATTTTGGCTAACCAAGTTTCTTTTAAAAGTATTTTATTCATGTTCTTTCTCTTCTAGACTATTTTCTGTAATGCTTCTATAAACTTATTGACATAACCATTCATTAGCCGAACACTAACCAGAGAATCTTTCCATTTGGCGTGGTTTCTCCTCACTAGGTTCCCAAGCTCACTGTCTTTATCCATCACAGACCTAATCGAACCGCTCAAACTCTCCTTCGAAAACCATCCTGTTTCCTCTCTTTTCACCTCTACCGAGACCTCGAGTTCCTTGCTCATCAATCTAGTGTTAAATATTTGTTCACCTAAATGTGGAATGAACACTATTTGGCAGTCATTCACTAGAGCCTCACACATTGACCCAAAACCGCAATGACTCACAAAGCAGCCTATTGATGGATGAGCCAATATCAATGGTTGCTGTACCCATCCTCCCCAAACCACTCCACGCCCCTTAACCCTCTCTTCGAACCCGTTTGGTAAGGCTTCTTGGATTGTCGAGGAGCCTTTTGGTGGCTTTACCGCTACAAGAAATGGTAAACCAGTCAGCTCTATGCCTAAACAGAGTTCTTGGAATTGATCCTTTTCAAGAATGATTTGGCTGCCCAATGCACAATATACTACCGATCCCGGTTCAAACTGGCTCAACCATTGTCTCCATTGATCTTCTAGTGGTTTACTTTTGTCCGGCTCAGGAAGCATTGGACCTGTCAAAAGAACCTCTCTTTGAAACTGGCTTTCGATAAAATCACAGAATTTTCCTTCCATCTCTTTGCAAGTTCTTATAGAAATGACATCGCAGTTTGTAAGTCCTATCATGATCCGTTCGTAAAACGTAGTTCCATCTCCAAACGGATGTGAGAGAAAGGAAAAGCAGTTGGTTTCTTGTCCCCGAAGCAACACCTTAGACGAAGGATATCCTGGTGGAGGAACAGCCAAATCATCTGGACTACGGCCAGGGACAAACGAGATAGCTACACATGCTGCGGAAATGGTTATAAAGTTCACACTCTTGGCTCCATACTCTCTAGCTATTTCCGGAATCCAGTGAGCAAAATCGAAGAAAATAAGATCCGGTTTACCTATAGAAACCGCTTCTTCAACCTGATTCCGTGTCTGGTCCATAGCCGATGCGAGAAAACTCCCTGAAGAGATCGGTATATCCGAGGTTGTCTCAGCACCAGCAGGGAGGCCATCTACGGATGAGATGGTAAGAGTGTGAAAGAAAATGCAGTCTGGGAAGAGATTGAGAGGTTCAAGTTGCTTCAGAGCTTTTTTGGGGAGCAAGAAAGTGATTTTATGCCCTTTCTCAGCTAGTTTGTTAGCCAGATGCAAAAATGCAGTCATGTGACCAAAACCAAACCATGGGAACATAAAAGCATGAAACTTTGACCCCATTTCTGTTTACGTTCCTTAAGTTTTTTCTTCTGATCTTGTTCTGAAGGTTCTTGTGCTTCTGTTTATGAGAATTCAGTTATAGATGACCTGAAGTTTAGGAGAGAACTGGTATGAATTGAATGTTTCAAGTTTGTAACGAATATTCCTAATCTTTAGTTTTGATTAATAATCTATTTAAGTTGTTTATAGTCTATAGTTTCCTTTTGGTATTTAATTTACGGAAATTATTCCCTAATCTATGTAATACTGTAGTTAAAAAAGGTTACCAGCAAATAATTAAGAAATACCGGAAGCTAATATTCCCTAATCTTATGAAAATTGCAAAGATCGTGACACTCAAGGTAGTTAATGCTGACCTCTAGTAGTTAATGCATGTCTTGTGTGAAAAACATGCAGATTAGGGTTAATGATAGAACGACGCAAGTTCAATCAAACTCTGTCCAAACTTATCCATATAACCATCAGCAAAAGCAGACTCAGCCAAAACACATCTCCACTTGTCATGATTCTTCCTCACTTTCTCGCCGACCTCGTTACCTTCCTCCATCACACTCTTCACAGCATTCTCCAAGCTCCTCCGCTAGAACCACCCATTCTCTTCCCTCTCCACCTCAACCGCCACCTCCATCTCCTCCGTCATCAGCCTCGCGTTCAATATATGTTCTCCGTGCTGCGGAACCAGAACGATCTGACAATCACTCATCAAAGACTCCCACATCGACCCAAACCCGCAGTGGCTAACAAAACAACCCACTGAAGGATGGTCTAACACCAACGGTTGCTGAATCCAACCTCCGAACACAATGCCACGTCCTCAACCCTCTCCTCGAATCCTTCCGGTAACGCTTCCTCGACGGTTGATACACCCGAAGGAGGCTTAGTTGCAACCAAAAACGGTAAACCGGTTGATTCTAGCCCTAAACAGAGTTCTTGAAACTGATCTACCTTGTGTACAACGGGTTGGCTACCGAAAGCGCAGAACACAACCGAACCAGTATTGAATTTGGCTAGCCACTCCACCCATCGAGATTCTAAAGAGGGCTGATTAGGTTTGGATCCAGGGGTACCGGTCCGGTCAGGTAAACCGGTTTGCTGTATTGGCTACTGATGTAATCGCAGAATTTGCCTTCTGTCTAACGGCAAGTCCTTATAGCCATGTAATCGCAGTTTATCATTGTGGTAACTTTCACGTCAAAGAAACAAGCAGTCCCCTCGCGCTTCTTCCACATGAAATTTAGGGTTTTGGCTTCATGCGCACGCAAGATGACTTTCGAAGACGGGTAACCTGGAGGCGTCTTAGCTAACTCCTCCCCTGACATTTCCTTCCCGTCAATGACTTCACGCTCAACGGCAGGGACAAGAGACAGTGTTGTAAATGCGGATGAGACAATAATAAAGTGCAAAAAGTAAAAAACACAAAAACTTTGTTAACGAGGTTCGGTTTTTCCTACTCCCCGGGACCACGTCCAGATTTCGATTCCACTAGAATAAGAAGCAAATACAACCTATTCGCAAACGCGTAAATCAAGCATAACCCTCTTAATTCACCGCTCAGTTCCATAACATGGAATCTTAAGGAGAATTCTCTACCATTAACTAGACTAACACCAAGTCTAGATTTAAACCAAGATAACCTAACCTTGGGCTAAACTCCCCATGAGCCTAGTCTTCAGATCTCCAACTCTCTGGAGTAACCTTCACGCACACGTCACACCGACGAACAAAGAAGCTTGAACAACACAAACACCAAACCGCGAAACTAAGCCGCACACAATGAGAAAGCTCTCTAGGATTTTATTATTTATGCCTCAGCTCTCTTGCTTCTCTAGGACGTGCCCAACACCTCCTTATATACCCATCAAGACGTCCTAATCACCATAGGAGAAGATTTCCAAATTTCATAAGAAAAGACTTTTTTCTTTTTTGCTATTTTCCTTTTCCTTGCAAAACTCCAATTTAATCAACAAAAAAAAAAATAGTAGTTTTCGTCTTCGATTTATCCTCAAACCGTCCTTCAATATTGTCTTCTCAAACCTTCTAGAAACTTCTCAGTCACATAAGACAACAACAATCCTGTATCACATGTATCACTTCTTGCATCACTTCTTGCATCACTTCTTGTATCACACAGACACTACTTCAAACAGACCAATACATCTTCATTTTCCCCCTTTTTGACTATGTTTGTGAACTCATCAGTCTAAAATTCAAAACAACATCACTAGACACAACTTCATTCTACCCTGAATGAGTCAAAACATGGTCAAAAATAACTGGAAAATTCTCCCCGCTTTGCAATACGCGGTTGATAGCCTAGTACACCACCTCCATAGAAATTATCTTTTCTAGCCCATATCTTGTTGCGCCTTAGACCTCCATGGTTAATCTCTTGAACGAACCTGAAACAGTTCCTCTTAATATGTCCTTAAACTCCACAATGATAACATGTAGGACCATGAAACCTTACATCAAAAGCATTCTCCATGCGGTTCCTCTCTCTCAACAATCTGAAACATCTTGGCCTAATATGCCTAACAACACCACAATGATGACAAACATGTCGAAAAACTTTTCTAGGTGCATTCTGAAATTCAAAATATTTTGTACCATGTTCTTTAACAAACACCGTCTCTGAAGCAGCCTCTGTAGCAGTCTCTGAAGTACGCTTTGAAGCAGACGTGATTTTTCCACTTGAAACAAACACCTGATCCTATTTTGAAACTTTTCCTTCATATCCAAGGCCACACTTATCTGTCTTGCCAATACTCAGAATATGATCCAAATTCTTTGTACCATTATTAAGCATCCTCAAATTCTTTTGAGTTTCTTCAAGTTGCACTTTAACTTGTAATGCTTCTTCTCCCTTCTCTGTTGCATGTTTCTCTGCTTCAACGACTTTAGCCTCTAACTCGAGCTTCTCCTTAATCAAAACTGAATTTTCATCAACTACCTTAAGCCAATGTGCATACAACTTCTCATAACTCTTACCAAGTTCTTCATAACTCATATCCTCTGCATCACTATCACTCTCAGATTCATGTTCTGCTGTAGTTGTAGATTCAGATGCAATTGTAGGTTTTGCTAGAGATTCAGAAGCAGTTGTAGACACTGTTGCAGACGCTGTTTCAGAACTATCTTTAAAAGTTGTAAACGCCACAAAATTCTTCAGATCTTCTTCTTCATCTGAATCACTTTCAGAATCACTAGTAACAACATTCATAGCCTTCCTTTTATGCTTTTGTAGATTGGCACAATCAGACCGTACATGACCATATCCTTTGCATTCAAAACATTGAACATTCTTTGATGAAGTCCTCATCTCTTCACCCATTTTACTTTTCTTCTCTTCGCCCCGACGCTTCAGAAATTTAGCAAATTGTCTTGATAACATAGCCATTGAATCTTCACAAGATGATACCTTAAGAGCAACTCCAATGTCAACTTCCTTCTTTATTGCTTCCTTAACTTCATCATCTTTCTTCTTTACCCCTTCAGCTTCATATGTTTTGCTTAATTCAAAAGCTTTAAGAATCCCAACAAACTCATCAAAAGCCATCTCATCTAAATTATGAGCGTCTACAACTGCAGAATCTTTGACTCAAATTTTGCAGGCAATGATCGCTTCAGCTTCTTCACAAGCTTTTTGTCTTTGTATTGCTTTCCAAGAGCAAAAGCCTCATTAGATATATCACATAACTTTGCACTAAACTCAACCACATATTCTTTTTCTTCCATCCTTAGATTCTCAAATTATGATGCCAACATATCCAGCTTTGTTCTCTTAACACTTGTAGTACCGTCAAACATATTCTCCATTGACTTCCACGCTTTCTGAGCTGATACACATTGAGAGATTAACTTGAAGTGGCTTGAATCAATAGCATTGTAAATCGCTGTCTTGGCCGTCGAATTACAACTTGATAGCTTTTTATCTGCAGCAGTCCACTTATCTCTGGGCTTAAGACTCTCAAACCCTTTATCATCCACAACTTTAGGACGCTCCCAACCAAGCTCAAACGAATTCCAACAATCTTCATCAAGGTTACTAATAAACGCTTGCATACGCACCTTCCAATATCCGTAATTCGATGAATCAAACAACGGTGGTCTTGTCATAGACGTGCCTTCTCGGTATGAATTCATCTCAACTGATTCAAAGCTATGCCTTACTTCCTGAACTACCCTCACCCTTGATCTACCCGAAACTAGACTGAATCTCTATCGATAATCTGCTCTGATACCACTTTTAAATGCGGATGAGGCAATTATAAAGTGCAGAAAGTAAAAAACACAAAAACTTTGTTAACGAGGTTCGGTTTTTCCTACTCTCCGGGACCACGTCCAGATTTCGATTCCACTAGAACAAGAAAGCAAATACAACCTATTCGCAAACGCGTAAATCAAGCACAACCCTCTTCACCGCTCCGTTCTATAACATGGAATCTTAAGGATAATTTTCTACCCTTAACTAGATAACACCACGCCGAGATTTAAACCAAGATAACCTAACCTTGGGACAAACTCCCCTTGAGCCTAGTCTTCAGATCTCCAACTCTCTGGATTAACCTTCACGCACACGTCACACCGACGAACAAAGAAGCTTGAATAACACAAGCACCAAACCGCGAAACTAAGCCGCACACAATGAGAAAGCTCTCTAGGATTTTATTCTTTATGCCTCAGCTCTCTTGCTTCTCTAGAAACTTCTCAGTTACATAAAACAACAGCAATCTTGTATCACTTGTATCACTTCTTGTATCACTTCTTGTATCACTTCTTGTATCACTTCTTGTATCACACAGACACTACTTCAAACAGACCAATACATCTCACAAAATGTTGGTTGTCGATCTTTAGCATTCAAGGTTGCGAAATCGAAATCTTCAAATCGGCTTTAACTGATAAGTTTGAAAATGTTGGAGAGACATGCAGCAAGGCGTTTACCGAAATCGATGCAAAGTGTTGGCCAAAAATGTTTCCACTGAATCCATTCTTCCCACCTCTTCTTAAGGATGGGTGCTCTCACATCAGCGCACCTGCTCCCGCACTTGCAACATTTAAAATTTCTATTGTTCCTGGATTTTTCTTCCTGGTTCTCCCGTTTATATCACAAAATGATGGTCATCACTCTCTAGTGTTGAAGGTTGTGTAGCTGAGATATTTAAATCAGTATTCACAGGAAAGTTTGGTAATGTTGGACATATGTGTTGCAAAGAGTTTTCGGACGTAGATTCGAAGTGTTTGCCACATATGTTTCCGCTAAATCCGTTCTTCCCTCCTCTTCTCAAAGATAGTTGCTCTCGCATCGCAGCAGCTGCTCATACACACAAGTGAAGTTGCTAGCTACATGACCATCATTCAAAAAAAAAAAGAAAAAAATAGTCTCACTATATAGCTTACTAGAAAAAGTCCCACGCGATGCGTGGTTAAAATGAACGTAATAAAATATGTTTAGGTATTTTAAAATACATTCAATAATAATTAACATTAATATTATAAATAAAATATATTAATTATAAACCAAAAATCTACTATATTTTATGAATTATTATCTATACATAAATTTTTATATCAAAATTTATCAAATATATCAAATAAAACAAAGTAAGATATTGATACACAAAATAAGCATTCTTTTTTTTTTTTTTTGGTGAGAAAAGGGAGACAAGGTCTACCTTAATTTATTAAAATGAAAACAAACTACAAACGAATAGAACGGGGGATCGTAGCCCCTCTAGAGTCATCATCTAAACAAGAAGCAAGACAAGGAGGGCAAGATTCTAAACGAAGCAAGCCTAAAGGTTTCGAGAAAGCATAGTTCGCCAAACCGTCAGCAAGACGATTGGCTTCCCTATAGACATGGGAGATACATACTGTCCAGTTCTTTTGAAGATAGCCATAGCACAAACGTACTAGGAAAGACAAGGGATGAGTATCACCTATTCTTGTCGTAAGAAAACCAACAACCAACTGCGAATCCACTTCCTGCTCTAGCCTAGGTATCCATCATTACCACACTAAGAAGAGCCCATAGTACACCCCCCACAGCTCTGCCAAAGGTGCCGAGCAGTAGCCTATATTTAGAGAGAAACCCTCAATCCAACGTCCCTCGTTATCCCGCATAACTCCTCCCGCAGTAGCTTCACCTGGATTTCCATGCAAAGCTCCATCTGTATTTAACCGGATCCTACCGTCATGTGGAGGGATCCAAGCTATCTGTTTTGCCACCGATGCACCTGTAGGACCCCCTTCTCTAACACCTAAAAATGCAACGACAACCTCTTTTGCAATATCCGGAACAAAGTTCACTCGGTCCCAACACCTCCCATTCTCCCCGAAGACATTACCGCATATCCACTTCCAGCCAGACCAGAGAGTTATTCCAAACTGAACATCCCATGAAACACCATCGCATAATCTAACATCCCCAAGATTACCATATAACCATTCAAACAGAGATTGTTGAAAAAAGCAGTCTTGTTGTCTTGGGAGTAAGAGTCTAGTCCACAGGCCTTCCGGATAATCTCTCAGAACATGAAGAATGGTCTCATATCCCCCTTTACACACTTGGCAAAACCCAGAATCACTCAGGTTGTGACGTAGTCTTTCCGCATTAGTCATGATAACCTGATTACCCACTAATCATATAAAAACTGAGACTCGTTCCGGGACTCTTAGCCTCCATATCCTCCCAAAGAAAGCTGCCATGTTCACCCTCGGTGTGGTATCTCGTGTAATAAAACCATATGCTGACTTAACTGAGAACTTACCATTCGAGCTTCCTCTCCATGCTACTCGATCCTTAGCTCCTGTTACAGAGTCCACCACAACCGCTGCCAAACTTAGTTTAACACAGTCTGGAACAAAAGGAGCAATACGTTGCAGATCCCAACCGACATATTCAATCCATAGATCACACACCTTTGCCTTTTTAACCTCCTCCAAAATATTATGAACAGAGCTATCCGCAATGGGACCAGAACCAAGCCAATGATCATACCAAAAACTGATAGTTCTCCCATCACCTTGTACCCACCATAAACCCGGAAAGACCACCTCCCGGAGACCCACTCCAATGCTCCTCCAAGTGGAGGACAAAGAACTTTTAACAGTTGTCCAAGACACATCCTGATTGTTCCCGATCTTATACTTGCACCTGACCACTCTCGCCCAAAGGCTCTTACCGTCATGCATTATCCGCCAACCAATCTTAGAAAGCAACGCCTTATTCATTATCTCCGCAGATGTGATCCTTAATCCTCCTTCTCCTTTAGGGAGGCATAGTTTCTCCCATGCAACCAGATGCTGTTTCTTTTTTTTTCCGTCGTGCTCCCACACCGATTTAGTTAAAGTTATTTGACCCGCTAAACTCAACATTCTCCCTTTCCAACCAGTTAATCTAGAAGATACTCTCTCTAAAACCTCACCAAAGGTGTCCTTGTTAATTCTCTTATGTAGAACAGGCATTCCCAGATACTTGCCTAGGTCTCTTGTAGCTTGATACACGACTCATCACTGATCAGCTTTCTCAACTCCTTGCTAACATTCTCCAAGAAATATCTTGGACTTTGGTAAGCTTACCTTCTGTCCTGATGCCACACAAAAGGTTTCTTGCACTTTTCTTATCACCCTGATTTGATTAACAGACGCTTCTACGAATAGTATCAGATCATCCGCAAAACAAATATGAGAGAGTCTTGGTCCCCCGCGTGATAGACTAATTGGCTTCCATTCCTTCAACCCAATGGACCGCTCAATCTGGTGACACAACCTCTCTAGACACAAAACAAACAAGTATGGTGACAGAGGGCCACCTTGTCGAAGACCTCGTGCTGGTGTGAAGGCCTCTGTCTTCTCCCCATTCCACAGAATATGCATCGAAGGACCAGTAACACATGTCATTATCCATTCAACCCACTAACTTGGTAAATTGGCAGCATGTAATGTATCCCTCAGGAAATCCCATCTAATCATGTCATAAGCTTTCTCCAAATCCAACTTAAGAAGCATCCATCCTTTCCTTCCCTTCTTCCGTCGCATAGAGTGCACAGCTTCTTGAACAATAACTATATTATCGGTGCTGAGTCGCCCTGGAATAAAACTTGACTTTGATGGACCGATTAACAAAGGCATCACTGATTTCAACCTAATAACCATAGCCTTAGTAATTGTCTTTAAAGGACATTACAAAGACTAATAGGTCGGAACTGGTTAATTTGTTCTGGTTTAGCAACTTTAGCAATAAGCACCACCAATGCGTCGTTTGACTCATTGAGCACAAACCGGGTCATTGACTCACCCACCACATCCCAACAGTCTTGGTAAAATATTGGTTGAAAACCGTCTGGTCTTGGAGCCTTATATTTTCCAATACTTCTCAAAGCCCTCTCTATCTCCAAAACCATGAAAGGCTTCCCTAACATACTCCGGTCTGAATTTGTCAGCTGAATAAACCCCTCAGGTGGCAACTTTTCAACCACCTGATCGACATCATCCAATGAGTACAACCTCTTGTAGTATCTTACTGCCATCGCCTCAAGTTCATTTACATCGGATATCCATTCCCAATCCTTAGCTTTAAGCATTTCAATGCGATTGCACCGTCTCCTAATGATTGTAGAAACTTAGTGTTCCGATCCCCTAGCACCAACAGCTTTTCTCGAGATTTCTAGAACCAAATCATCTCCTCTTGTTCCAATATCCCGTCAAACTCCTTCAGCAACTCTGCTTCTCGTGTTAATAAATCATCCGTCTGACACACTACAATTTGATCTTTCACCCTCGAAAGTTCTGTCAGCAGAGTTTCCTTCTTCCTCTGTACATCACCAAATACTTCTCTGTTCCACCGCCTAAGCTTATTACGAAGATTAGCCAGCACTTGTGGAGTAGAGAGCACATTATCCCATGAAGCAACCAATAGCTCCTTGAAACTCTCATGATGCAGCCAAGCTGCTTCAAAACGGAATGGTTGTCGCCCTGGATTCCCTCTCATCTCAGGGCATAACTGAATATACAATGGTGAGTGAATCCAATGAAAACTGGGGTAAATGAGTCCCTGTTGCTTCCTGCCACTTTAATCTGGCATTAGCACAACAAAGAACTCTATCTAACCTCTTAGCCACATACGTACGAGTTTCCCTCCCTCGCTGCCAGGTGAACTTATTTCCCTTGAAACCCGAATCAATCAACAAACAGTCATTAATCCATTCTCCAAAAGCTAGAGAATCAGGAGACAAGCAACCGTTGCCACCGGTTCGTTCATCAAGCCTAACGATAGTATTGAAGTCACCTCCGATGACCACTGGACCCGATATACCTTGCAACACACCTCTTAGTTCATCCCATGACCCACTTCTTCTACTAACTGTAGGTGCCACATAGACAACAATTAGATGTAGAACCTCTGCATCTTTATTGACTGTCACATAAATAAACTGCTGTGACATCCTCACAACATAAACTTCTCCAACATCAGATCTCCATAACAACCAAATTCCCCCACTCTGACCATCAACATCAACTCTAGTCGATTTGTCAAACCCCAGACCTTGACAAATTTGTTGTGCTCGATTACCACTCGCGTGCGTATCAAACAAAGCTAAGATATCCGATTTGAATTTCTTCAGAACATAACGAATAGATCTTCTGAAGTTGGGTTTATTCGCCCCCGACAATTCAAGAATAATAGATTCATCATCAATTGATAACAGCAGAAGCGAACTACCAGGGACCGATATTACCCTCTACCAATCACCATCCCTTCCTCCGGCAGACCCCCAAATAGCACCAACTCCCCATCGGTAGCAAAACCATTATCATTGCCATTCACCGTTTTTGATAACAGACACACTTCCGATCCCCCTCAAACTTGGCCAGACAGAGGAAAAACTCCGCTAGATCGACCGACTCCTTCTCGCTCAACCCGCAATCTTTTCAAGATTCGGACATCTCAACTCCTCCTCTTGATGGACCAAAAACCAACCCTCGCATGGGCCCATTTGTTTTTGGTTTCAATTTCGGCCCACTACCAGAAAGCTTCATTTGGTTCCCGACCTAATCTCAATTGGGCCTGCCCGAGTTAGTCCCTTATCCACCGACTTTGGCCCAGTTCCAGCGCGAGACCTTTCTTAGCCTCCACTCCTGATTAGATTTAAATTGTTCAAAAAATGAACGTTTTCCTTATTTGCCTCCTAGATACCCGCAATTTCCTCTACCAACACCAGATCACAATCTTCTCCCAATCTCCCAAATTTATTTGATATGTAGATATTGCCCGAAATATCCGATTGCATAATCTCTTGCAGAATCTTTCCTAAATTACCCTTAGAACCTCTAGCGGCGAACTGCATCACCGTCTGCGGTGGTTCTAACTTATTACCGGACCTTCAAACCACCGTGAATCCATCACCATCCAGTCTCTCCCCAACAGCTTCTGTTCTACTCGTCCGTGTAACCTCAACCTGCGGCTTCTCTACTGGTTTCTTCGGGCAAGTATGAACAGCATGACCAAGTATCCCACAAATGGAACAAATATTAGACAACCCCTCGTATGAAACAAAATATCGATCCCCATTAATCAATATAGATCCTTTCAACGGTTTTTTTGAGATTCACCTCAACACATATATGAGCAAAACGTCCCCTTTCAAAATTCAACGTTGTTGCATCCACCTTGATTGGCTTACCCAGCCCTTTCGAGACCCCCATCAAAATACGCTTGTGATAGAAGTTGACCGGAATGTTAGACAATCTCACCCACACCGGTGTTGTCACGATCTCATCCACCAACAGATCGAATTCTGGATCCCACGCCTTCACCATTAGATAACTACCAAACACTCTCCAAGGTCCTCCCGTCAACGCCGCTAAGTACTCCTCCAACTCAAATCGGACCATGAAGAACTGTCTCGGTAGATCCATCACATACATAGCCCCTTTAGGCCTCCAAAGCTCCCTTAGCCTCTTTGATAACACAGAAATTGCCACATTCCGCCCTAGTACCTTCACAATCATACATTTCCTCCACAACCCAATCATATACACCACCTTCTTTACCCGTGACATCCTAGTATCCGACGGCTCCCCTAGAAGTCGTTCTCTATCACCTGCATCCGTCATCATCGCGTCGCTCTCAGCCATTTTTTACCTGCGGCGAATATTAGCACCGAAGTTTTCTTATCAATTTGTTTATTTAGGAATTACAATAGTTCTCTTTAGTTCAGATCCTTGAGACCTCACAAAATAAGCATTCTAAACAACATTTAATTTTGCAAAAAAAAGTACCAACTAAAATGTCATTTACTAATTTTAAAATGTGAAGAAAAGGTAGAAAAAAAAGATAAAGAAGATATAAAATACATTTTGTCTTTTCTAAAAGTGAGAATGTGTCATGTCATGTTTCTTAGACCTTATTTATCAAGCCTTTTCACATAGTCTCTAAAACTTTGACTTTATTTATTCCTTTCAAAACCTACAAAAATCACATAAAAGAAAAAAAATTAAGATATTTTAGTTAAATAAAAAATTGATATTACAAAAGTTTAAAATTTATGTGAGAGGTAGAATAAGTATATTTGATGAAGAATTTGTCTTCCTATTTATAGAGAAATTTGTGGTATCAATATATCATTAGTATCATGGGAGGCTTTCAGTTTTTTTTTTTTGTTGGTCAAACATCATTGGAGCTAGTTATGGTTACATTTCAAAGAATAGATATACCATACATTTTCTTTGTGTTTTTTTTTCTTCACATTTTTTATAAAATAGAAATTGTATGGAATTAATACATTAAAGTATATTAATATGTTGAAAGTTTATTTTTTATTTTTTTTGTCAAACATCATGGGAGTAACATTTTAAAGAATTAATATGAAATAAATTGTGATAATTCTTATTATTAATGAAAAAACAAAATATTATTATTTTTTAATATCTTAAAATTATATAAGAATAAAATTGTCTTTAGTTTTAAAATTATAAAACAAAAATATATTATTCTTGAATTACTGAAAAATTATTAAAAATTACAATGTTATGGTAACTATATACAATATTGATAAATGATACCTCATACGTAATATATTTACTTACAAAAAATGCTGTCCAATTGTAACACCAGAAAACCAAAAGGACGGTTGTGGGATGGGTGCCGATCGACACCAACAATTTCTGGTTCCGTTGATTTAGTTTAAATCGTCAGTTTGAAGTAGTTTGGGATTTGGGAAAGCCCTAGATCGTGGTATTTAAGGAGAAGGTCTAATTTGGGGGTTTGTTTAGCCTCCTTGTTGTTACAGAGAGAATATGAGAGAAAAGGAGAAAATGAAAGTTTCTTGAGAGTTCTTGGAGGTTCTTCTAAAGGTTTCTAGGCTTGTTTTGGTGTGTTCTGAGCGTTAGAACGGATATCTGAACATGGAGTGACGTTTGGAGGTGGCTAGAAGGCGTGGATCTTGATGTTCTTCGTTATTTTCTTTCTAAATCAGGGTGAGTGCGTGACCATGGCTGTAACGCCACGACCGTCACCTCTGAGTGGGTCCTATGTCCAATCCCAGTCCATGGGATTACTTTCCTTTATGGGCCTCACGGCCTCTCACTAGGCTCTTGAGCCCATCAATATCTGACGGCCGGTTTGCTACGTCCGAGAGGCTTTAAAGACTTATTTACTGTCCCTACAAATCACCACATGATCTTTTCCTGTGTTTTTTCCTCACTCGCACAGTTTCGACAGTCACTTCCCGGAAAGTCACCCATCCTCTAAGACTACTCCAGCATAAGCACGCTTAACTGTGAAGTTCTCTCAGGACCTTAGACTGAAAAGATAAGTGCAATTTGGTGACATAGGTGGCCAAATCAATTCTTTTAAACCTCTTTGCAACTCTCTGAAATCGGGGTGTCACAATGGCTTATCTAAGCGATTGGATGTGTGTTTTGTGTGTGTTTTTTTGTGATTGATTGCGTGTTTGCCTGTTTTTGCCTGGTTGTCATGGTGGGTTTGGTCTGTTGAGGTCCGATTTGGTGTCATGGAACCGAGAGGATTCACAGGAGATCATATTCGGCGAAGCTCCGCATGACTGCATCGATCGATGTAAAGAAAGCATCGATCGATGCAAAGAGTGCGTCGATCAATGCAGTTAGGGATTTGGAGGAGACGCGAGGTTGCGTCGATTGATACGAGGAGTGCATCAATCAAAGCAGCTATGGATTTAGAGGTTGCATCGGTCAACACAAGTGGTGCGTTGGTCGACACAAGGGGTGCATCAGTTGACGCAAAGATGTTGCATCGGTCGACGCAAAGCGTGTGTGGTCGAGGCAAAGTCGCAGAGTTACATGTGTTCAAAATTGTCTTATTTGCTTGTTTTCTTGCATTGGTTGTGTTTGTCTTTTCACTTGTGTGTATAGCCCAATAGATGGGAGGATTATCTCACTGAGTATTTGTGATAATACTCAGGCATCTCAATTGTTGTTTCTGGTGTGCAGGTATGTGACGTGGAATCATGGCGTTTAGGAGGAGGATGATCTAGGGTCTCGGTTATTGTGTTCTGGTTATGTTTATTTGTTGTTGGAACCTTATATAGAAATATGCTAGGTTGTTGGATGTAATGGTTAGGATTGGTCTCAGTTATTGTGTTATGGTTATGTTTATATGTTGTTGGAACCTTATATAAAAATATGCTAGGTTATTGGATGTAATGGTTAGGTTTGATATCGTGTTGTGTTTTATCGGAGTTGGTTATGAGTTATGTTTCTGTTGTGCATATTGTTGGATATTTGTTTATTATTGGTGTTATGGTTGGTTAGTGATGTTTATGTGATTGGTTTAATTAAGTAGTATGAGATGCTTGATTGATACAAAAAAAAGGGTCGTGTTGTTTCACCAATAAAACATAAATTGTACTGCAATTAATACATCAAAACAATTTAAAATGATGAGTGTTTTTTTCAAATCAATAATTTTTCTTTTTCCGGCAAACATTATGGGAGTTACATTTTAAAGAATTAATATATATATACAATAAAATATATATATATATATATATATATCTATTATAATAAAGAAATATAGAAAAAGAAATAAAAGACAAAATCATTATTTTGGACAATATGCTACACAAATTAAAGAATAAATTAAACATCTTATCAGTATAATATTAAATTATAAGTTGTCTTAAATATAAATATAAATAAGATAATGTATATCATATAAAGTTAATTGAAAAATACACTAAAAATATTAATTGACACATGTTGCAAGAAAAGAGTGTCAAATGGCAATTTCTTAAAGCTTGTCAATACTAAAATGTCAAGATATTTTAAAAAGGACATTGCTAAAATGTCAAGATATTTTTTGGATATTTTTTTTATGTATATAATTTTGAGAGGAATGAGTGCTTCTTGTCAGTTTTTTTTTAAAGTATAAGATTAAGAAAATAATGAAATTCACCAAACTATTTACTTATGTTATATGTCGACACATTTAATTCTTATAAGTGAAGCTTTTGACTCATTCAGATTTAAATTTATTTTGTTTTTATATATAATAAGACTCTGAATTATTATCTGAACATTTTAGCTGAAGTGGCTTGGTGAACACACTATTTATATTAATAGAGTAATATATGTTCGTTTTTTAATATTTGAGTCACAGTATATGCAGAAATTTTTATTTTTTTTAATAATTTCATGTATTATATGATGATTCAAAAAATTAAAAATAAAAGCAAACAAAGATGAAAAGAAAATCAAATTTAAATTTTTAAAAAATATTGCCTTTAATTGTTTTTTAATAATCTTACATAGAATCATGTGTTAAATACATTTAATGAATATTTTGGGTAACAAAATAATGGCTTTAACAATAAATGTAAATAAATTTAACTCTAGGATTTATTTCATAAAACTGCTGTAATTATATTAGTATAGATTAATTGTGGATACGGGAAGCACGTTTCACATATTATTATTTTTTCTTTAATTATACACCTATTATTGCTATTTTTGTGTTCTCTTTAGCCTTACACATTCTATCCCTAACTAGGAAAGTGATCGACGCTTCTTTGCACTAAAATTGAAAAATAAAAAATAAATATTTTCATCTTATATTTACATTTTCACAGTACATTTTGGATTCTACCTTTTATTTGTACTTATTGAAGAACTTACTTACAAAGTTAATCCGTAAAGGATTTCCAAAAATAACATTACTTCAGATTTTGTTTCCTAAATATTTTACATTTCATTTCAACTAAAAAAATTACAGTAAAATCAATATGGAAACAGAAACTATGGTATATTTAACCAAACCTTCTATTGTATTTTGAAGATATTCTATCTCTGAATCATTTGCAAACAAAAAATACAATATTTTGATTCCCAATTTGTTTTCCAATATATGTGAGTTTTGATTCTTAACGTAAAAAAAACTTCGAGTCACATTTACTTAAATATTATAATTAGTATATATAAATTATAAAATTTTTATTAAATTTTAAAATATTATGAATATGTAAAATTTTGAAAGTTTAAAATACTATATAATATGGTTATATAGTAGATGAGTTATAAAGAGGACATGTTGGAATTGATAAAATATCATTAAATTTGTGCTAACACAGGTTAAATCCTCATTTTATTATTTTCAACACTATTAACATTAAAATATTTAACATATAAAATTAATTTGATTTAACTAAAATTTTTTAAATAATTAAATCACTAGGAACAATGTGACTTAATTATAGCGTATAAATGACTTATTATGTATTTAAATTCTTATTTTTTTATGTTATAATAATTAAAAATCAAGATAGAATATTAAACACTAAACTAGACAAATTAAATATAACAAACAAATGGTCATGAAGTATGTTGCAGGTTAAAAATTAATATAAACATTTAGTCGTACAAAAGGCCAATTATTTTTTGTTATTGCTCTATTTACAAAATATCCTATATTTAACAAACAAATACAATATAAAATAGGGGATATATAATAATAAAAATTATATGCATCTGGTGTACCGTAAGTTAAAATATAGTCGTAGCTCAATTGGACGAGTTGATTTTTTTTTTTGGTTTTTTAACTTCCATTTCGCTAACTCAGAAGAGGAAAAGTAGAAAAGAAACAGAATGGAACCAAACTTTCATGCTTTCATGTTCTCCTGGTTCGACTTTGGTCATATGATTCCCTTTCTGCATCTTGCTAACAAACTAGCTGAGAAAGATCATAAGATTACTTTCTTGCTGCCTAAGAAATCTCAAAAGCAACTTGAACATCTCAATCTGTTCCCACTTCCCAGACAACATCGTCTTTCACCCTCTTGTTGTCTCTCATGTCGATGGCCTCCCTGTTGGTGCTGAGACAGTCTGGGATATCCCAGCCTCGTTTTCAAGTTCATTGGCCTCGGCTATGGATAGGGCACCTGATCAGGTCGAAGTTCGTGTTGGGAAACCGGATATGATCTTCTTCGATTTTGCTCAGTGGATTACTGAAATAGCTAAAAAGAATGGAGCCAAGAGTGTGGATTTCATAACGATTTCGGCGGCATCTACATCTATCTTACTTGTCCGGTTGTCCCTGTTTTTAACCAGATAACTTAGATGTTCTTCCACCAGGATATCCTTCTTCGAAGGTGTTGCTTCGCGGACAAGAAACTAATGCCATGTCATTCCTCTTCTATCCGTTTGGAGAGGGACATACGATTTACGAACGTAACACCAAGGGACTTACAAACTGCGAAGTCATTTTGATAAGGACATGCCTAGAAGTGGAAGAGAAATTTTGCGATTTCTTAGGGAACCAATTTCATAGAAAAGTTCTCATGACAGGTCCAATCCTCCCTGAACCGGACAAGATCATACCACTAGAAGATCGATTGAATCTTTGGCTGAACTGGTTTGAACCCAGCTCAGTGGTGTTTTGTACTCTAGGAAGCCAAATCATATTGGAGAAGGATCAATTTCAAGAACTCTGCTTAGGGATGGAGCTGATAGGTTTACCATTTCTTGTAGTGGTAAAGCCACCAATAGGATCCTCGACAGACCAAGAAGGGTTTGAGGAGCGGGTGAAGGGGCGTGGTGTGGTATGAGGAGGATGGGTGCAACAACCTTTGATATTGGCTAACCCATCGGTAGGGTGCTTTGTGAACCATAGCGGGTTTGGATCAATGAAGGAGTCTCTGGTGAGCTCTCAGTGAAAGTGGAAAGAGAAGCAGAATTATTCGCAAAAGAAAGCTTGAGCGTTGCGGTCAGATCAGTGATGGATAATGATAGCGAGCTTGAGAACCGGGTGAGGAAGAACCACGTAAAGTGGAAGGAGACTCTGCTTCGTCGTGGACTAATGAGTGGTTATGTCAATAAGTTAGTAGAAGCACTCGAGAAACTAATCCAAAATATAAATCTTGAATGAAAAACTTTGTAACCAAATAAAAAAGAGTCGCTATGATCAATACTAACGTAGACCACCAAGTACTTTGTTCGTTTCTTGTCTATGTTCTGCTTAAGTTTGACTTACTAGATCAAATATAATATACTAAAACCCTACAATTTTTTCTCCCAAGCTCGAATATCAAGGCGCCGCTACCCCTAAAATTCTCCGACGCCGGTGGGCTATTGCTCGCCGGCATCGGGATATCTCGACCTTAGCTCTCTTTCTCTGCTTTCGTTGCTCCTTTAAACTTCTTGTGCAATTTCTTTTCCCTTTTGAGTCTTCTTTTGCAATCTTCGCTTACCCGCTTCACTCACTCAGATCCAGGTAGAGGCACGCGCATCATCAAATACAAAGGTCGGAGGAGACTGAAAAACTCCCCTATCTGTAACCCCGACCAAGCCTCACTACCAGCGGAAATCAAGTCCCTTTGTTTTCCTAATTCCCGATCCGGAATGGTCATTGTCTCTACAGTACCTTCTATGACAATGTCACCTGAGCCTTGGCAGGAAGAGACGGAGGCGGCGACTGGTGAGGATACTTTCAAAGATTTGCGTCTTCTCCGATATTGGACTACCGCCTTGAATCCAAGTCACCTCCGGAGCTCGACAGATCTATTTTTGCTACTGGAATACCGACTTGATTGCAAGATCTTGCACAACCTCCAAAAGTCCAGGTTCTCGCTTTCTAATCCCCTGTTATCCTATCAACTTTTCCTAGTATATTTGGCTATCCTCGGTGTCCGAAGACTGCATTAGAGAACCCTTATAGCTAGGTTGTCTTGGATGGTCAAAGGATTTGTTGGAACTATGGTACTTGCTAAGTTTGTGACACTGTCTATTGGATTCAAAAACCGGACTTACCAAGCTTTACTTAAATCCCAGAACCCTTTCCCCTGTATGAAGCTCAGGTCTATTGTCCCCTTGTCCATGTCTCGCTTTTTAAACACCTTGTGTGGAATTCTTGATCACCATTTTCATAGCAGAGAAGATCCACCTGGTTTGTTGCGGCTTTACACGTTTATTTTGCACCTGTTAGTAGCTTCTTTGGTGAGCCTTACTGCTCCCTTTACCCTGCAGCCATCCTCTCGTTTGAAGCCCAGGTTTGTGTTTTATCTATCAGTGCCTCACCGTCGATGTAATCTGTGTGGAATTCTTGATCACCATTTTCATGGCAGAGAGGATCCACCTTTTATATTACGACTCCACAATCTCTGCTTGAGTATCCTGGTTTTAGCTTCATTTGTGAACTCTTTATCTCCTAAGTTCTTGAAGTCCTGTGGCATTATGACCCCATCTCCTTGGAGTGGGTGTTACCATTACAACTTCCAGAGCTTTACACCGAATCCAATCACATCTGTTAACCCTCTTTTTACCCTCAATCAAAGTACCCTCAACCCTGCTCGACCTCCTGACAAAGCTAACCTTCGGGTAGACATCCTCACCCCGGTGAGTATCTCAGCTTTGGCTATTTCAACGTCACTTGGTCTTCGATACAAGACAGTGGCCACCTCTTCTTCCATCGACTTGCTCTTGGAAGCTGCATCGTTATTGCTTGAACTCACAGGTTCCAAAACCCTTGCTAGGATTTGGCTCATAGCTCTCAAGACTACAATCTCGATGACCTCTATCTACCTCTATCTCTTTGTTGTCTTGGCTTTGGGGATTGCCTATCTTTGTTGTGTCTTAAACTTTGTTCCTTACTTTGTATGTTATGTTCTGTTTTAATAGAATGAATCATATGTTTGTCCAAAAAAAAAAAATTTTGAACTCATCTTGATACATGTTACAATTATTTAATAAAAAAGATGAAAATAAAGTAAATAGCCTTACAAATAAATATTTTTGTTTCCAATTTCTCTAGTGACGCGTGCACAGCAGCGGTCCAGTGGTAAATAAGAATTAGGGAAAGATTAGAAGAAACTATCTCATGTTTGATCTACTCTGCAAATAAAAATTACAGTTGTATGGGAATTTTGTCTGTTCGGACTTGGCCCTATTGGTTTACCTGATAATTAGAAATATAGGTGATCTGATTACTCTATGTTCTTAGTCAAAAAAGTATTCCAAACTTGGGACAGACAGTGTAGTGGTCATTCGGAAAAAAATTCACTCTAAAGAACTGATGGGATCAGCCGATAGAGTTTATTGAAATAAAAATAAAAATAAAAATAAAATAATTCCTCTAGTAATAAGAAAAATACTAAGAAAACCTTGAGCATAATGTAGAGATTTTGCATAGCTGTACTTAGCTTTGATGGCATCAAAGCTTAAAACCCTTAAACTCAAATCTTTAAACCCTAATTCGAATAACTAAATTTTCAAACTTTAAACCCAAGCATAGTGTATATTTCCTTTTTAGAAGTTTTTTCTTCTTTTAATTATTACTTCAAAACTTGTGCCCAAAAAAAATTCTGAAAAAAAAAAAAATGTTATAAAATAAATATGATTATCCATCACTACATGTGTCTTCCACATCAATAACACTTGTTCCTTATATGCAATACATGTCTAATCACCATTTGTCAACAACACTCATATACGTGTTTTTGTGTCTTTAACAAATGTATGAATTATCATGTTTTCCTTTCCACTATAAATAGAGATTATGTACATGAGAAGAATGGTAATAAGAGAAGATAAGTAATAATAAAAAGTGTTTCATTGTTTTGCTCTCTCCCTCCACTCTCGTTCTCTTTTTCTCTCGTCTATATACACACATATATATTTATATATTATAGTATATACATATATATATTACATATATATATATATAATATTATATATTTACGTTATTATTTATAACATGTTTTCAACACGAACGACTCTCGATCAGTTACAAGTTTGAGCATAAGCGATTTGTGATCCGTCATAAATTGAGAAAACATTCAAATTATGTTAAATTCATTTAAGTCTATATACATATTTTTTATAGTTAGTAGGCTATGATTTCTCTTTAATCATAATAATAGAATATGTCTTTCTAAAATAATTATTCAAATTTATATTTCTATTATAGATTATAACCATAATTTTTATAAAAGGTTTTCATAAAAAATAAATATGTTTAACAAGTTGTTTTATTATATAGCTATCATGTTGAACATGACAAAGCTTGAATTCGCTGCCTTTGATGTCTCTGGAAATAATTATATGACGTAGGCATTAGATGCAAAAATGTATCTAAAAGGAAATGGACTTCTCAAACCCTCGATTCGTCAGAAACGGGGTTAGAAGAGGAAAAAGCAAGAACCATGATGTTTTTGCGTCACCATCTCCGCGATGGTTTAAAAACGAATACATCACGAAAGAAAATCCCGCAGATCACTGGATCGCTCTCAAAGATAGGTTTGATCACTAAAGGTATGTGATCTTACCAAAAGCTAAACATGAATGGCTAAACCTGCGGTTTCAGGATGACAAAAGTTAAAGTGAATACAATTCCGCTTTGTTCGGAATCACTTCAGGGATGGCTCTCTCCGGAGAAGAAGTTTCCGATTATGATATGATCGATAAAACATTCCAAACTTTTCATCCTTCAAATGTACCCCTGCAACAACAATATCGAGAATGAGGGTATACTCGTTATTATGAATTAATGCAAGTTCTTCATGTTGCTGAACAAAATAATGAGCTCTTGATTATTAATCATCACACTTGTCCAAATGGATCAGCTCCACTTTCAGAAGTGAATGTTGCTACATCCACTTATAATAATTGTCAAGGACGAGGACGCAGACACGGTTGAAGCTGTGGTCGCGGTCGTGGACGAGGAAAAGGAAGAGGTTTCTATCCTAATAACTTCAACTGCTTAAAAAACAAACACAATAAGTCTATCAAGTGATACCATTTAAAAAAACAGAGATGAATATATAACAAGATAAGAACGCTCTAATAATGTTAAAGTCATCTTATAAGAGATTTGCCTATTGCAAGATTTGCATATCATCATGTTAGATGATATAGTTCCCCATCACTATAGGAGAATTATCGAATAGTTTGGATCGACGAAGAAATGATTATAATGAATATAAACTTAAAAGTTTAAAAATTCAAAATATTACTATTCATAATATATATTGCAAATCAAATGCAAAAATCTTATGGATGAGATTTCATATAATTATTGATCCTCACATAAATGAATATTAACTTGTAGTAAATCGACTTCGGATGACGATCTGGGGGCGAGCTGTAGGGTAGCAACCCGAGAGACGAATATTAGACTTCCTTATACATTATGGCATGCGGGCTTAGGCCCGATGAGGAGCCAATATTTTGGCATGTGGGTTTCGGCCTGATGAGGAGCCAATAGAAACTCAAGGTTGAGGCCTATGACTAAAGGAAAGTCCAAAAGTCGAGAGCAAATAATGTCTGGAACGTGAGTCTATCGCCTAGAGGTGACCTTCATAGATCGGTCGAAGGAGGTGCGGATCGTGGAGACGGTTGCATGGGAGTCCTTGCCTGATGGTTGTTCGAGATTCGAGGACGAATCTATGTTGGTGGGGAGAATTGTAACATCCGCGAACCAAAATGTGAGTTTTGGAGACGGGTGTCGATCGACACCAATGGTGGTGTCAGTCGACACCAATAATTTTTGTTTCGATCAGATTGATTTAATTGTTGATTTGGGCCATTTGGTTTGAGGAGAACCCTATAACCGAGTTATTTAAGTGGGAGATCTAGGAAAAGGGTTTTGAGGAAAAGTTTTTGTCGCCGTTTAGAGAGAGTAAGATGGTGAATAAGTGTTCTTGAGAGTTTGGAGGCTTTTCGGAGAGATTCTTGGCTGGTTTTGAGAGTTCTTTTCCTATGGAGTGGAGATCTAGAGCTAGGAACGAAGGGGAAGCTTTCTAAGGTGTTGGATTCGTCATTTTTGGTCATAATCTTCCTGAAAAAGAGGTGAGTGCATGACCATGACTGATCTAAGCCTGAGTTTTCCTTTGTCTTGTTTGTTTGGTGTTGTTTGTGGTGTTTTCGTGCTTGTTATGGTTGCTATAGGTTTCCTACGAATTTATATGGCTTTGGTATCGAGCTTTGGACGGATTGGAGGTGATGAGAAGCGAGGTTCAACTCTCGACTTAGAACAGATCATGTCTGCAGAGTCAGTGTCGATCGGCACCAGGTGGGTGTTGGTCGACACCATGGAGCAGCATTGATCGACACAGTGGGGTAGTGTCGGTCGACACCAATAGCCAGTGTCCGTCGACACTTGGCTGGTGTCGGTCGACACCTCCCTTCCAGCGAAGACGATACTTGTTTCCTCGTTTGCATGTCTTGATTGTTGATTGTTTTTGACATTGGTATCTCAGTTACTTGTGTGTATAGCCCAGGATTGCCTCACTAAGTGTTTATCAAATACTCATCCATCTCAATTTGTGTTTGTGGTGCAGGTAAAGGCAAAGTGTGATCGTGAAATCAAAGCGATGAAGAAGAGGATGTTCTAGTGACTCGTTTGGTTGTTGTCTGGCCTTGCTAGGTTGCTAGAGTTGAGTCATTAGTAGGTGGTTTAGGTTGCTGGTTCTTTGATTCATGTTGTTTGGATTATTGGTTTAATTGTTATGAATTAATATTGGATAATTGAGTATTCATTATTTATTGGTTTAATGGTATTGTTTTATATTATCCGCCAATGTGTGTTTGTGGTTAGGTGGCTAGTGCGTATGAGACCACTAGTTTAGATTATTATTAATACTATTATTTATTATTTATTATTAAAAACACGAGTCGGGTCGTTTATATATATATATATATATATATATATATTTAGTTTATATTATTATTAATTTATGTTATTGTTAGGACCATATTTTTTCATACTATTTTTAAAAAAATTATTTTCTTATTATTTTATCGAATTGTATCATTTTTTACACCAACCAAATTGGGGAATAGAAAATTTATTAAATTATAGCAAATATTAATATAAAAAGTATTAATTTAAAGAGGTTTTATTGTACATGTGAGAGTGAGACATTGAAGTCAAATAGATTTGAAATAAAAAATAATTCATTTTTTTTATCTATTTTACAATAACCTTACGATTTTAATATTTTTTATGTCAGCTTCTTGAGACAATAGAGTACACAACAGGTAACTAAAGAAGCTCTCTAGCGTTAATGCAATCAAAATGTGGTTTTTTTTTGGTTTGTTTTCTCTTTTTAAAATCTTTTGTTAACGTCCAAGAAACATAATTGGTTTTAAATGGCGCAAAACGCACCATGGCACAGAGGGTGCATCAATGAGCCATGCGCCATGGCGCACTAAGGCGCGCGCCTTTCGGATATGTTGCGCTTCATTAACAGATTATCTAAATATGGTTTTATCCTTCAAGCTTTGTTCATATATTCTGATTTATTATTACAGAGAACTGGGAATTACACATCTTCAAATTGGGAAACTATCGTTAGATTAAGAGGTAAGGGTCAAAACCGGTTCAATTTATATAAACTAAAGAATTGATTTGGTTTAATAAACACATTATAACACATTGTTTAACTTTAAAGTCAGTTTAAACTACCAAATCTCTTTAATTAAATCATGTTCTAACCAGCTCGGTTTGTATAATAGTTTATCCTATTGCATCTGGTTGTTCTCTTCCTAATAACCCTAAAATCACAAAGTTATTGTTGCAGGTTCTGAAGAGTTTCCACATCAACCAATGATGCGATCGCCATCGCGCATCGGCGAGGCTCAAATATGGCGCGCACATTATAGATCTCGCCACAAATCCAAGTTTTGTTGCCTTTTTCATCAAAGCTCACTGCGCCATGTGCAGTTGCGCGCCACAGGTGGTTATTAATTTAACAACAATTAAAACGTCTAAGAACCAATATTAAGCAAGTCTTGTAAAAACTAAAAAATAAGTCAGGCATGGATTCAACGAAGACATTTTCATTACCTTGAGTACGTTATCACCCACGAAAACATAAATGGGATTCAACGAGCAATTCATCCCCATCTTAACTATGGTGCTTATTATTTTATTTTTAATAAGATGTTAAAAAAATGTTTTCTGTGAAAAAGAATTCCGTTTGCAAATATATACTTAAGTACCTCATTAGTTTTTTGTAATTGTACATATAAGCTTGGTAGAGTTTTTTTTTTTTTTTTTTTTTGTCGCGATCTTGCTTGAATAGGATCTACAGATAAGATCGTACTCTTTTATCATTCAAGGCAACATAGCCGTAACATATATAGAGTTTTAAGATTATAGATTAAAGTAGCCAGAAAATTTAATTTGTTAATAGTATAGAAAATAAAAATAACAACCAACAAGGCAACATTTGGAATAAGGAAAATTTATGAATTTTAGAAATATCTTATATAATAGTAAAGTTCTCTTTAGATAAGCTCTAGGAAGTTGTCATTTGATGCAAGCAAGCTACACTGGAATCATTACTTGCATTACATTGTACTGAAAATTGAGAAGAATGAATTTTTGTTCTAATTGATCCCAGTAAAGCTTCAGAACATGGCCTTCTTCGAGATCTAACGAATGCTTCATATCGCTCCAACCAGACCCGAAATAATATCTAGGGTTAGAAGGCTCTCTGACTTTCAGAGTAACCGTGTACAAATCGTTTTCCATTAGGTCATGGACATTCACTTGAAAACCGTTTTGCAAATCTTCATCTGTAACATTTTTTTCCACTTGAACACCGTTTTGCAAAACAGTTTTTTTCATCCTCGGGATGACAGACATCACTTCTGCTTTCGGTAATACCACATTATTAACAACATCGGTCATTGATAACTCCTTTGTTATGATCATAGCCGGATCTAATGGATCTCTGCTGTAATTCATCTTGATAAATTTTTTTATAAAAAGTAGAAAAATACCTTGTATATTTTTGTGTTTTTGATGCAATATATATAATAAGAGAAACCACTCCTAAAATCTCCTTAAAATGCCTTAATTGAATATCCCACTCTTATATTCCTTAAATGAATAATCCACTCATAAAAATTCTTGTATTTCTTTGATATAAAAATGGAAGAAAATTTTGTGCCAATTATTGATTAAATTTTTTTTTCATTTTGTAAAGATAAAAAGTTTACATGTGTCATAAAATTAGTGTGAGTATCCATCACAACAAGTGTCCCACCTCATGCAATCCATCACAACAAGAGTCTTCCCTAATGAAATGCATGTAATACTTGTTCACCACTTGTCATTAAACTCACTATACTTGTCTTTGTCTCCTCCCACTATAAATAGGAGTTATGTACAAGATAAGCATATAGTGATAAGTCTTACTATTTCTCTAATTTTCTCTCTAGTCTTATATAATAAAGTAAGGCTCTCTTTTGACAAGCTCTAAAAAGTTTTCATTTGGCACTCTCTTCTTGCAACATGTGTTATTTTCTCTTTAATATTTTAGTCTATTTTTTAATTAACTTTATATGACATATATTATCTTATTTATAATTATATTTGACAAAATTTAATTTGATATTATACATTATAAGATGTTTAATTTATTTTTAATTTGTGTAGTATAATGTCCAAAATAATGATTTTTCTTTTTCTCTAAGAAGTTGTTATTTGACACTCTCTTCTTGCAAGATGTGTCATTTTCTCTTTAATTTTGTAGTGTATTTTTTAATTAACTTTATATGACATATATTAATTTATTTATATTTATATTTATGACAAAATATCATTTGAAATTATAAATTACAAGATGTTCACTTATTCTTTAATTTGTATAGCATATTGTCTAAAATAATAATTTTCTCTTATATGATATGTTTTACTTGAAATTCCTATCAGATATTATTAGTTACATTAACAACTTATAATTGAAAAATTAAAAAAATGTAAGTATTTATGAACCTTCTCACATATTTTCTTAAATTTTATATTCTATTACATATTTTGTAACTCTATTATTATTTTGATTTTGTTGAAATTCCTAGGGAGATTTTCAAAAATACTCATTTTCTATTTATAAAACAACTACATACTAAGCCCTAAACTCCAAATAATAAATCCTAACTGTAACGCCCCTGAACCGTCCTATGACCGGTACCGCCCTGAACAGTCTTGGGATGCTATTTAGGAAATAATCACTAACGTTCAGGCCGAGGTTCTAAAACCCATTTAAAACTTTAGCTGGTCCGTCGGTGCTATTTCTACCACTTTATACATCACTTAGGCTTGCCAACCCTCATGATACCCAAGTGTTGAGCCGACCCGGACAAGGTCATTATCAGTCATTACCCGTAATTGAATATATAATCGATTTCATTATTTAATAAAAATATTTTACAAAGTTAACAAAAAGACTTGTAGAGTTTTGTGGTCAGGCCTAATGCCAAAACGATTATAAAATTTACTTTTAACACATAAAACCTACTTTTCTTTACACAAAGGCACAAAAACTACTTGCGAGCTCCTATCGACTAACACGCACTCTAGCTTCCCTCTAGTGGTTACCTGCAGGACAAATATTATCATAATTAACACGCACTCTAGCATATGAGATAAGATTACTGCAAATCTTGTCATATCCCTATCTTAGTGTGCTTATGGCAAGAGGGACCTCCTGTCCCAATGCCACAAACCAAGACCCACCAATCCATTGATACTTAAATTTATAAGCCTTAGAGAACTCATAAAACATTACGTATCACCACTTAACCTCACATGCAATAGATCAAATGTACAAATCGGCAATTATGCACATGATCTACCATGGAGTACATCCCACACTTAAGTTTAAAAGTCTTAAGGAACTCATAAAAAATTAAGTATCACCACTTAACCTCACATGCAATAGATCAAATGTACAGATCGCTGATCATGCACATGATCTACCATGGAATACATCCCACACTTGAGTTTACAAGTCTTAAAGAACTCATAAAACATTAAGTATCACCACTTAACCTCAGATGCAATAGATCAAATGTACAGATCGGCGATCATGCACATGATCTACCATGGAGTGTAAATGCGGATGAGGCAATAATAAAGTGCAGAAAGTAAAGAACAAAAGAACTTTGTTAACGAGGTTCAGTTTTTCCTACTCCCCGGGACCCCGTCCAGATTTCGATTTCACTAGAACAAGAAAGCAAATGCAACCTATTCGCAAACGCGTTTATCAAGCACAACCCTCTTAATTCACCGCTCCGTTCTATAACATAAAATCTTAAGGATAATTTTCTACCCTTAACTAGACTAACACCAAGCCTAGATTCAAACCAAGATAACCTAACCTTGGGCTAAATTCCCTCTGAGCCTAGACTTCAGATCTTCAACTCTTTTGAGCAACCTTCACACACTCGTCACACCGACGAAAAAAGAAGCTTGATCACACAAGTACCAAACCGCGAAACTAAGCCGCACACCAAGAGAAAGCTCTCTAGGGTTCTAACCTTTAGGTCTCAACTCTCTTGCTTCTCTAGGACGTGCCTAACACCTCCTTATATACCCATCATTACTTCCTAATCACCATAGGAGAAGATTTCCAAATCTCATAAGAAATAGACTTTTTCCTTTTTGCTATTTTCCTTTCCCTTGTAAAACTCCAATTTAATCAACCCAATAAATAGTAGTTTTCCTCTTCAATTCATCCTCAAATCGTCCTTCAATATTACCTTCTCAAACCTTCTAGAAACTTCTCACGCACATAATACAACAACAATCCTGTATCACGTCTTGAATCACATAGACACTACTTCAGCCATCCAATACATCTTCATTCTCCCCCTTTTTGACTATGCTTGTGAACTCATCAGTTCAAACACTTAAACAACATCACTAGACACATCTTCATTCTCCCCCTGAATGAGTCACAACATGGTCAAAACTAACAGGAAAATTCTCCCGCTTTGCAATAAGCGGTTGATAGCCTAGTACACCACCTCCATATAACTCATATTTTCTAACCCAAATCTTGTTGCACCTTAGACCTCCATGATCGACTCCTTGAATAAATCTGAAACAATTTCTCTTAATATGTCCTTGAACTCCACAATGATAACATGTAGGACCTTGAAACCTTACATCATAAGTATTCTCCATTCGGCTCCTTTCTCTCAACAATCTAAAACATCTTGGCCTAATATGCCCAACAACACCACAATGATGGCAAACAGGACGAAATACTTGTCTAGGTGCATTATGCTCTTTCACAAAAATTGAAGCAGCCTCTGTAGCAGACTCTGAAGTACGCTTTGAAGCCGACATGATTTTTCCATTTGAAACAAACACGGGATCCGATTTTGAAACTTTTTCTTCATCTCCAAGGCCGCACTTCTCTGTCTTGCCAATACTCAGAATATAATCCTGCTTCTCTGTACCATTATTAAGCATCCTCAAATTCTTTTGAGTTTCTTCAAGTTGCACTTTAGCTTGTAATGCTTCTTCTCCCTTCTCTATTGCATGTTTCTCTGCTTGAACGACTTTAGCCTCTAACTGGAGCTTCTCCTTAATCAAAACTGAATTTTCATCAACTACCTTAAGCCAATGTGCATACAACTTCTTGTTGGGATTTAAGCGGAAGAGGTTGAGAAGAAGAGAATTGTCGGCAAGAAGAATGAGAGAAAGTTATATTCCATAAGTATATCTTACAAAGGTTTACAAGGAATATATATACTAAGAGAACTAGGGCTACACCCTGTACAATAAATCGCATAAGAGATAAGGAAAGAGAATTGGTTCTTCCCAAGATTGAAAGCGATCCCTCCTTGTTTCCTTAAACGAAGCACAACCCGTGACTCCACTCTCTCTTCTTCTCTAACGGCTACAAGGAGGATCTCGAACCTTCTCATGGGCTTACACCAATAAGGCCTCCTTATTCTCATAGATGACTCGGCCTAGTCACATAGTTGTACGGATGGCCTCATAGTTGTACGGACAGGGTGATCTTGGTCAATACTCCCCCTCAAAGCTTAGCCAAGGGAGACGGCTAAGCTTGGAACCCGCGTAAGATCACCTCATTAAAAACCTTAACATAGAAAACCACATGGGACAAAACCATGTTAAGGAAAAGAGTATGATCTTCACAGGTTAGAGGAGTTTCTTCACGGATGTGTTGGATCTACTAGTCCAAGCTTGCTGGAAATGTATTCGCAAATCTGAGGACTCGTTGCTTTGGTGAAGATGTCCGCCAGTTGGTCTTTGCTTGGAGTGTAACACGGCAAGACTACACCTTCTTCAATCTTTTCTCGCACTTTATGACAATCTACCTCAATGTGCTTAGTCCTTTCATGGAAGACTGAGTTGGTTGCTATGTGTATCGCCGCCTTATTGTCACAATGCATGGTGATTGGTTGATCAGACTCCACTCCAAGGTCCTTGAGGAGGCCTTTGAGCCATGTGAGCTCATTGGTTAGCTTCTTCATAGCCCTATATTCCGACTCGGCACTTGATTGAGACACAACTTTCTGTTTCTTCGACTTCCAGGTCACTAGGTTCCCTCCAACGAATGTGCAATACCCTGTCGTGGACCTCCTATCTATTGTATCACCAGCGTAGGCATCACAGTAGCCGACGAGTTCCGTGTTGTTGTTCTTTCCCATCCAAATGCCTTGTCCTGGACTACCCTTGAGATAACATAGGATCCTCTCGAGCGTCTGCCAGTCAAAATTCGTTGGAGCCTTCATGTGTTGGCTGACTTGGTTCACCGCATAGCATATGTCCGGCCTCATGATCGTAAGATAGATAAGCTTACCCACCAGCCTACGGTAGCGTCCCACATCTTCGTATGGTTCGTGCGACTTGTTAACTGGAGCACCGGGTGTTGGCTTCTCCCCCTTTCGCTTGACCTGGTAACCTTCCTCAAGCGGCGTGGACACCGGTTTAGCTCCTATCTTACCTGTCTCATGTAAAAGGTCAAGTGTTACTTCCTTTGAGAAATAAACAATCCCTCCGGAGAGCGAGAGATTTCTATTCCAAGGAAGTATTTAAGTTCACCTAAATCCTTAATATCAAAGGTAGAGTTAAGAAGAGCCTTAGTGGCACAAATACCGTCCTTATCATCACCGGTGATAATGATGTCATCAACATAGACGAGAACGACGACGCGGCCACAGTCAGTCCGGAGAGTGAACAGCGTATGATCAGCTTCAGAGCACTTGAAACCATTCGTGCGGAGTGTAGAGCTTAGCTTGTGGTACCACGCCCGCGGAGACTGTTTGAGACCATAGATCGCCTTGTGAAGCCGGAGAACTTTACCCGGAGCAACAATGTGCTCTAAACCCGATGGAGGATGCATGTAGACTTCCTCGGTCAGCTCCCCCTGAAGAAAGGCATTCTTGACGTCCATTTGACAAAGCTCCCAAGAGAGGTTAGTGGCTAAGGACAAGACGACCCGGACTGTATAGAGTTTGGCCACCGGAGCAAAGGTGTCCGTATAGTCAAGTCCATAGGTTTGAGTGAAGCCACGTGCGACCAAGCGGGCTTTGTAGCGCTCGATCTCTCCAGTGCTCAGATATTAAATAGTGAACACCCACTTGGAGCTGACAGCCTTTTTTACCTTTAGGGAGATCAGCCTCGTCCCAAGTTCGATTCCGGATCATAGCCGCCGTTTCATCGTCCACCGCATCAAGCCACTCCTTATTTTGCTTAGCTTCCTCGTAGGTTTGAGGAACAAAGTGCTCATCAAGCTTACCAAGGAAGGCAGAGTGATCCGAGGAGATAAGGTCAAGCAAACACACGGCCTGAATAGGGTGGGCGACAGCCTGATTGTTGAAGTAGACTCGTTGATTCTTTAACCTTTCACTACGCCGCGGTTGTTCTAAACGTTCACTGCGCCGAAGTGGTGGTGGAGATGGTGTGGGCTGGCCTGTCTCAGCTGTACTATCGTCAGGTGATAGATAAGGTGGTGTTGTCAAGGCTTCTTCGGATTGTGTCTCTCTTGGCTCTAGAATATTGTTCTCCGGATGGGAAGGAGAAGCATCATGAGTTCCCGGAGGTTCCAATAATATTGTAGGCCCATCAGAGGGTGGTTTTGGTAGAGACGCCTCGGGATATGATGGTTTGGTGACGCCCAAATGGTCAAGAAGGAACCGCAAGTTGGCCGCCCGGTTAGTATTGGGTTGAGATAAGTCTTTGAGGCCTTCCCAGTCCCTCTTATCATAGTACCCTTGTTGTTCAAGAAACTTCACATCTCTAGAGACTAGTGTGCGGCCAGTGATCGGATCGTAACACTTGTACCCCTTCTGACTTGTTGAGTAGCCAATGAACATACTTCTAGTGCTTTTGGCCTCAAGTTTATTCCTTTGTTCTCCGCGCACTAAAACAAAACAAACACACCCGAACACGCGTAAGTGATCAAGAGAAAGTTTAACTTTGTTTAGTACCTCATAGGGTGATATGTCATTTAAGACTTTTGTTGGTGTCCGATTGATCAAGTAGCACGCCATCATGACCGCATCACCCCAAAACCGCTTAGTGACATTCGAATGAAACATCATTGACCGAGCCACCTCCATTAAGTGTCGATTTTTCTTCTCGGCCACTCCATTTTGTTGAGGCGTGTATGGACAGCTGGTCTGTTGGAGGATTCCATGCTTAGCTAGGTGCTCTTTGAGTTTGTGGCTTGTATATTCACCTCCATTATCCGATCTTAGTACCTTTATTTTTGCATTAAATTGATTAGTAACATAATTCTGAAAATTGACAAAGGCATCATAGACTCTATCTTTAGATGGTAACAAGGTGAGCCAAGTATATTTAGATTTCTCATCAATAAAGGTCACAAAATACTTGTTATTATCCCTAGATAGGCAAGGAGATGTCCACACATCAGAATGTACTAAATCAAAGCAATGTTCATTTATAGTACTTGATTTAGGGAAAATAGTCTTGCAATGTTTACCAAGAATACAAGACTCACAAGTGGAGTTATCAAACGAAACATTGGGCAACATTAATTCAAATGCACGAGAATGAGGATGGCCTAGTCTAGCATGCCACACATCACTTAAACTACTACTAAGATTCGAAGCAAAAGAAAACGAATTAGAAGGACTTGAAGCTTTCTCTAGGACATAGAGATCTCCTCTACCATCTCCTTCTCCAAGAACCTTTCCACTCTCAATATCCTGAAAATGTACACTGTTAGGCCCAAAAATCGCATAACAATTCAAATATGTAGTAGCTTTCTTTACTGATAAGAGATTCGAAGTAAATGAAGGCATAAAGAAGGCTTTAGAACTTTTATCAAACAATTTTAGTTCTCCTATTCCTTTAACATGTACTCTATCTCCATTAGCAATGATAACATTACCTAGTGCCGGTTTTATGTTGTGTATAAGACTAGGGTTACTAATCATATGGTGAGAAGCACCCGAGTATACAACAAGTGAGGTACTAGGTTTTGAAGCAAAGAAAGTGGTACCGGAGTCCTTTAGTGCGGCAATGGACTTGATGAGGGCCTCTAGGTCTGACTTTCTCACCAGGTCTCCAAGGGAAGCTACCATGGCAGTGGCTGCTGCGTCTCCTTGATTTGCTGCTCCGGTGCCTTGACCACTTGGTCCTCCTTGCAATAGGTTGGCCTTGAACTTCGCCGGCTTGAGATGCGGGTGAAGGATCCAACATTTGTCTTTCAGATGACCCTTCTTCTTACAATGGTCGCATACCAGTGCTTTCCGGTCCTCATGCTTGTAAACTCCCATGTTAGCCGTAGCCAAGTCCTCCTTACCGCTAAACAAGCCTAGCGACCCTTGCTCTTTTTGAACTTGAGAACACACATCTTCAAGAGTCGGAAGCTTGTCACCTTGAAGGATGTGCTTGATAAGGTCGTTGAACGCCGAATTCAGAGTGAGAAGAAGACCGAAGACCTTGTCTTGTTCCTTTCTTTCGTTGAGGATGGCCGGATCTATGGTGCTCGGCCGAAGCATCTCTAGTTCGGCCCAAAGAGACCTAAACTTGCCAAAATGCTTTGTTAACTCCAAGTCTTCTTGGTGAAGACAATTGATAGCCTTTTTGACTTCAAACACCCTGGTCAAGTTGGTCACGTTTCCATACACGTTTGCAAGTGTCTCCCATAACTCCTTGGCCATCTCACAGTAAGAGTATGCTTAAAGGATTGGTGCATCAAGCGAATTCTGAAGAATGGCAAGCACGGTCTGATCTTCTTGAAACCATTTGATTTCCTTCTCAAGTTCATCCTCCTTGTCTTCTTCCTTTCCTTCTTTACCGTCGTTCTTAGTGACTTTCTTGGGAAACTGGTCCGTTTCAACGTGAATCCATAGTCCCCGACCACTCAACGCGGTCTTTGTGGTTCTTTTCCACAACAAATAGTTGGCCCCCTTTAAGACCACCGGTGTAACAATAGGTTTGGTAGTGTCCATGAGCGAGATTCGCGAAAGATAGAGAAAAATGATAACTAAGAATGTCGAGTAGCGAGTATGGAATGCAAGTAACCGAGAATAGAGAGAAAGATTGAAGAAGATAGAATATGAGAGAGAATACGAGTAGGTTTAGAGAATCAAAGATCGAAAAACTGCTCTGATACCATGTTGGGATTTCAGCGGAAGAGGTTGAGAAGAAGAGAATTGTCGGCAAGAAGAATGAGAGAAAGTTATATTCCATAAGTATATCTTACAAAGGTTTACAAGGAATATATATACTAAGAGAACTAGGGCTACACCCTGTACAATAAATCGCATAAGAGATAAGGAAAGAGAATTGGTTCTTCCCAAGATTGAAAGCGATCCCTCCTTGTTTCCTTAAACGAAGCACAACCCGTGACACCACTCTCTCTTCTTCTCTAACGGCTACAAGGAGGATCTCAAACCTTCTCATGGGCTTACACCAATAAGGCCTCCTTATTCTCATAGATGACTCGGCCTAGTCACATAGTTGTACGGACGGCCTCATAGCTCTACGGACAGGGTGATCTTGGTCAATACTTCTCATAACTCTTACCAAGTTCTTCATAGCTCATATCCTCTGAATCACTATCACTTTCAGACTCATGCTCTGTTGCAGTTGCAGGTTTTGCTGTAGATTCAGAAGCAGATGCAGACACTGTTGCAGACGCTGATTCAGAACTATCTTCAAAAGTTTTAAACGCCACAAAATTCTTCAGATCTTCTTCTTCATGTGAATCAGTTTCAGAATCACTAGTAACCACATTCATAGCCTTCTTCTTATGCTTTTGTAGATTGTCACAATCAGACCGTACATGACCATATCCTTTGCATTCAAAACATTGAACATTCTTTGATGAAGTCTTCATCTCTTCACCCATTCTACTTTTCTTTTCTTCGCCCTTATGCTTCAGAAATTTAGCAAATTTTCTTGATAACATAGCCATTGAATCTTCACAAGATGATACCTTAAGAGCAACTCCAATGTCAACTTCCTTCTTTATTGCTTCCTTAACTTCATCATCTTTCTTCTTTACTCCTTCAGCTTCATATGCTTTGCGTAATTCAAAAGCTTTAAGAATCCCAACAAACTCATCAAAAGCCATCTCATCTAAATTATGAGCTTTTTCAACTGCAGAAATTTTTGACTCAAATTTTGCAGGCAATGACCGCTTCAACTTCTTCACAAGCTTTTTGTCTTTGTACTGCTTTCCAAGAGCAAAAGCCTCATTAGAAATATCACATAACTTAGCACTGAACTCAGCCACAGTTTCTTTTTCTTCCATCCTTAGATTCTCAAATTGTGATGCCAACATATCCAGCTTTGTTCTCTCAACACTTGAAGTACCCTCAAACATATTCTCCAATGACTTCCATGCTTTTTGAGCTGATACACATTGAGAAATCAACTTGAGGTGGCTTGAATCAATAGCATTGTAAATCGCCGTCTTGGCTGTAGAATTACAACTTGATAGCTTGTTCTCTGTAGTAGTCCACTTATCTCTTGGCTTAAGACACTCAACTCCTTTATCATCCACGAATTTAGGGGGCTCCCAACCAAGCTCAATCGAATTCCAGCTATCTTCATCAAGGTTACTAATAAATGCTTGCATACAAACCTTCCAATATCCATAATTCGATGAATCAAGCAATGGTGGTCTTGTCATAGACGTGCCTTCTCTGTATGAAGTCATCACAACTGATTCAAAGCTCTGCCTTACTTTCTGAACTACCCTCACCCTTGATCTACCCGAAACAAGACTGAATCTCTATCGAGAACCCGCTCTGATACCACTTGTAAATGCGGATGAGGCAATAATAAAGTGCAGAAAGTAAAGAACAAAAGAACTTTGTTAATGAGGTTCGGTTTTTCCTACTCCCTGGGACCACGTCCAGATTTCGATTTCACTAGAACAAGAAAACAAATACAACCTATTCGCAAACGCGTAAATCAAGCACAACCCTCTTAATTCACCGCTCCGTTCTGTAACATAAAATCTTAAGGATAATTCTCTACCCTTAACTAGACTAACACCAAGCCTGATTCAAACCAAGATAACCTAACCTTGGGCTAAACTCCCCCTGAGCCTAGACTTCAGATCTTCAACTCTCTTACGCAACCTTCACACACACGTCACATCGACGAACAAAGAAGCTTGATCACACAAGCACCAAACCGCGAAACTAAGCTGCACACCAACAGAAAGCTTTCTAGGGTTCTAACCTTTATGTCTCAGCTCTCTTTCTTCTCTAGGACGTGCCTAACACCTCCTTATATACCCATCAATACTTCCTAATCACCATAGGAGAAGATTTCCAAATCTCATAAGAAATAGACTTTTTCCTTGTTGCTATTTTCCTTTCCCTTGTAAAACTCCAATTTAATCAACCCAATAAATAGTAGTTTTCCTCTTCAATTCATCCTCAAATCGTCCTCCAATATTACCTTCTCAAACCTTCTAGAAACTTCTCACGCACATAATACATCAACAATCATGTATCACGTCTTGAATCACACAGACACTACTTCAGCCATCCAATACATCTTCATGGAGTACATCCCACATTTAGCAACCAACTTTATATGCATATAATCAAGAAAATCTAACAAGAAATTCAAGAAAATTCAATCTAAAAGCACATGCAAACTGAATCTAGATTGAGTAATTGACATCAATCTAGATCAGATCAATGTACCCTGAACTCACATATTGTCGAAGAATACAAGTCAAAACCGGTGGAATCTTTGCTAGCTTCGACACAATTTCACAGATGCAGCAGCTGATCGACAAGACTTTTTGGACTTAGCAAAATTCTTCTCAACTTCTCTCCCTCTTTATCCCTCTCTCTCTTAGCATTAGGCGAGTTCTCACTTTCTCTCTTCTCCTAAAATGAAGAGAAGGGGTGCTATATATAGGTACTTGCGCGGATTCCACAAAGACACACGCAGGGGGGTGAAGTTTTGTGATGACATTCATTTGCTGGAGTATGTCGACACCTCAGGGGATTACCGCAAGTTTGGCTTAGTCAAGGTCCAGTTCAACGGTCAATGGTACGCTGATCCGTCTGTCCCGCGTATGCCTGGTATGATCGAGTGTCGGTTCGGCCATCTGATTGACATGTTGTTTGATCAAATTTTCCTTGGAAATTTCTCTGTACATCTTCGTTACTTCGATCTTACTTCCTTTCTAAGTCTTCTTGGGGTCATTTCCTTAGGGAAGTTGTAGTGACCCTCACTAGGGGTAAAAATTCCAAAATAAAAGTTCGAAGAAACGACCCGGAAAGAACTCATAAAGAGGAGAGAAAATGAAAGAGATCGACAGAAAGAGGTCCGAAGAAAATCGACGAACCGGAGAATGGCCGAGTCAAGCCAAAGTGAGCCAAGGTACGATCGAGACTCTATGTCCCGATCGGAACAACCGCGACCTACCCGGAACCAAATACGCAGGTCAGTGATGGTGCAGATCAAGTAGACGCGGGAAGGACGGACGATGGCCGAGGAAGGACGGAGAAGTCCTGGATGAAGGACATGAATGACAGAGTGTGGACCGGACAGAGAAGTCATGGACGAGAAGGATCGAACGTACGCGGATCAGTTACTGACGGGCGGAGAAGTGTCAGACTCATCAGATACGGATGGTACCACGGACCGTGCCGCGTACCACCGACCGTACCGCGGTACCATCGACCTGACCAGACAAGTTCCGAATTTTAAGGAATTTTTGTCTCCTTTGTTTTGGCCAATAGGAATTCATGCAAATAGTGGGAGACAAAATCATTATCTCCTCTTGGAAGTGGCCAATCACATTTCATGCAAGGGAAAGTGGAAGACATAATCATTTGTCTTTCTAAAAGTGGCCAATGAGGATTCATGCAAAGTAGTGGGAGACAAAGAAGATTTCTTGGTAGTGTGTGGTTTAGAATAGACCAAATGTGCGCCCAAAGGAGTGGAGAAGAGAAGAAATGTGCTCCCCATGCATTGGCCGTTGAAACCGCCCAAACTCACACCATTCCACTATATATAGACCCCTTGGTGCCCATATCGTTGGTTCATCATTCCTTAGAGGAATAAGAAAGTTATGTTCGTAAAATCAACAGCAATAGCACGTTTGTTAAGCATATTTTCTGTAGAAGTAAAAATTTATTAGTAGAAACGAACAAACACACAGTTAACAGCATAAGAGAAAAACGGAATCATGTACGGATTGATGACCACCTTAAAGAACTTTTGTTAAGTTATGGTCGGAAGTTAACCCTAAACCCTAAACCCTAAATCATTAATCCTATACCCCAAACAGTAAACGCTGAAACCCAAAGACTAAATCGTATAACCTAAACCGTATATTGTATAACCCTAAACCCTAAACCCTAAACTCTAAACACTAAATCCTAAACCCTAAACCCTAAACCCTAAACCCTAAACCCTAAACCCTAAACCCTAAACCGTAAACCGTATAACCCTAAAACCTAAACTCTAAACCATAAACTCTTAACCCTAAACCCGAAACCTAAACCCTATAACCTAAACCCTAAAACCCAAACCCTAAACAGTAAAACCTAAATCCTAGACCTTAGAACCCTAAAATGAATTGATCTTTATATTTTTATTTTTCATTTTATTATGTGTAATGGATATCTAATGTTATATCCACAAAAACAAACTCATATTTCTCAAAATTACCATATGGTCAACAATGTGAATCTTACTCCAAATATAATAATCATGTGGATAGGGGTTGCTTAGAAATAATTCCTAACCAAGTCACTCCATAGCCCCTGAGTAATTCCATGTGGATAGGGGTTGCTTAGAAATAATTCCTAACCAAGTTAGTCCGTAGCCCTTACTAATTCCTAACCAATCCATCCATACCTGACCATGTGGATACAAATTCCTAACCAATTAATAACCATATAATAATTCCTAACCAATTCAATCCATAGCTCGTTAACCTAAATGTTAACCAATCTATCCATATCTGACCATATGGACACATGTTTATAAAAATAAAGATTCCACATAGCATCGGGGTAACGATCCGTAGCGCACAGACGGCGGGGGAGAAGGTCATCCCAGTCAGCAGATTCATTGGCGGATATACCAGCGCAAACGCTTGACGAAGGTTGATCGGAAAAAGGTTTGAATAATCGAGTGATGCGGCGGTTATCTGCCATTGGCACATATTAAGGGATCAAAGTGGTCGTGAAGAGAAGATCAAGATTGGGCTTAGAGAAATTGGGGATGAAGCTTAGGGTTTGAGAAATTGGGGTTGGATCTAGGGTTTAGAGAAATTGGGGATGGATCTAGGGTTTCGACAATTGGGGATGGAAAGTGAAAGGTCAAATTGAAATATTTTTTTTCTTATTTTTACTTTCAAACGAGTGAAAAATAAAAAAGGAGAAACCTACAGTAAATCGAGTTTTAGTTAGGATTCAAGTTAGATAGAAGGGGTTAGAAGGAGTGAAGGGTAAATGTAATAAAACTTGAGAAAAGTATATGAGTAGTAGAAAGTAGGTGTAATGGTGAATAGTTTTGGAGAAAGTAGGTGTGGGTGCAATATTCCCTAAAATAAATCTAACGTTTTCTTTCCTCGTATTAACCATATACAGTAAAAAGTTTTGCTTGTCATGATACCCAAACCATCCCTATTAAACAATCGACTCTTTTTTTTATTAAAAACATAAACATAAAATATCACAATAGTTACCATGGAAGGTAAGATCCAACCTCTTCTCAGGGGCGGATCTAAGTTATAAAGAGGTGAGACACGTGCCCCATACTTTTTTTAAAGTTTTGCTATTAATATTAGCCCCTTAGAATCTTTAGCTCAGTTGTGTCTCAGTTCCTTAAATAAAACCATATGCAATTATTTCTATTTTCACTTTAAATTTTACCAAATTTTATTAACATTTCTTTTATTACAAAGTAGACATATCTTTTGAAAAATATAAGTAATAAACTAGTAAATTAGTAACATTAAACAATATGATTTTTTTTTTGTAGTTAATTTATTATTTTTAGGCTTTATATTTTGTGTGATATTATAAAGATAAGTAACTTTTAATATATTACAAATATTTATATTTAATAATGAATTATAAGTATGTATCTAATTAAGCATAATCATAAACCAATATAAACAATACTTTCAAAAAATTTGGCTCATCTTTTGGACTTTCTAGTTCATACCTTAAAATATATTTAAAAATGCAAACTATATACTTTAACATAAACAATATATATATATATATATATATATATATTAACTGTATTATCTAAGTGCTCCATACCAAATATTGTCCTGGATCCGCCACTGGCTCTTGTCTCCACGATTCTTATAGTGACTTTGTGTGTCACTACTTTAGTGGGGCCGGGCTTTGCTCAACTCCCTATTATTACTGGGTTTTTTTTCTCCAGGCTCTCCAATTGATCTCACAAAATATTGGTCGTCGATCCTTAGCATTCAAGGTTGCGAAATCGAAATCTTCAAATTGGTTTTAACCGGTTAGTTTGAAAATGTTGGACGCACATGTTGCAAGGCGTTTACTGAAATCGATGCAAAGTGTTGGCCAAAAATGTTTCCATTAAATCCATTCTTCCATCCTCTTCTCAAGAATAGTTTCTCTCGCATCAGTGCACCTGCTCCCGCACTTGCGACATCTAAAATCTCTATTGTTCCTGGATTTTCTCTTCATAGTTCTCTGGTTGATATCACAAAATGCTGGTCATCACCCTCTAGTATTGATGGTTGTGTAGCTGAGATATTCAAATCAGTATTCACAGGAAAGTTTGGCAATGTTGGACATATGTGTTTCAAAGCGTTTTCGGACGTAGATTCAAAGTGTTGGCCACATATGTTTCCACTGAATCCGTTCTTCCCTACTCTTCTCAAATATAGTTGCTCTCGCATCAAAGCAGCTGCTCCTACACACAAGTGAAGTAGCTATGGGGCCATCACTCGTAAAAAAAAAATATAGGCTCATTATATAGCTTAATAGAAAAATTCTCACGCGGTGCGTGGTTAAAATGAACGTAATACAATATGTTTAGTTATTTTAAAATAATTCAGTAGTAATTAACATTAATATTATGAATAAAATATATTAGCTGTAAACTAAAAATATACTATATTTTATGAATTAAATTTTATCAAATATATCAAAAGAAACAAAGTACAATACTGATACACAAAATAAGCATTCTAAACAACATCTACTTTCATTTACTAATTTTAAAACATGAAGAAAAAATAGAAACAAAAGGTAAAGAAGATACGAAATACCTTGTGTCTCTTCTAAAAGTGAGAATGTGTCATGTCATGTGCCTTAGACCTTATTCATCTAGCATTTTCATATATGCTCTAAAACTTTGACTTTACTTATTCATTTCAAAACCTACAAAAGTCACATAAAGAAAAAAAAATTAAGATATTTGACTTAAATAAAAATTGATATTACAAAATTTTAAAATTTATGTGAGAGGTAAAATATGATGTTTGATGAAGAATTTGTCTTCCTATTTATAGAAAAATTTGTGGTATCAATATATCATTAGTATCATGGGAGTTTTCAGTTTTTTTTTTTTGGTCAAACATCATGAGAGTTAGTTATGGTTACATTTCAAAGAATAAATATGCTATATATTTTCTTTGTGTTTCTTTTTCTTCTCATTTTTTGTAAAATAGAAATTGTATGGAATAAATACATTAAATTGTATTAATATGTTGAAAGTTGTTTTAAAATTTTTTTTTTCAAACATCTTGGGAGTTACATTTTAAAGAATTAATATGACATAAATTGTGATAATTATTATTATTATTAATGAAAAAAAAATATCATTATTGTTTAATCTCTTGAAATTATATAAGAATAAAATTGTCTTTAGTTTTAAAATTATAAAACAAATATTTTATTCTTGAACTACTGGAAAATTATTGAAAATTACAATGTTATGGTAACTATATACTATATTGATAAATGATACCTCATAAGTAATATATTTACTTACAAAATAGGCTGTCCTGTTGTAATACCTGCAAAACTAAAGGACGGTTATGGGGTGGGTGTCATTGACACCATAGATGAGTCAGTCGACACCAACAATTTCTGGTTCGGTTGGTTTAGGATAAATCGTCAGTTTGAAGCGGTTTGGGATTTGGGAAAGCCCTAGATCGTGGTATTTAAGGAGAAGGTCAACTTTGGGGGTTTGTTTAGCCTCCTTGTCATTCGAGAGAGAATACGAGAGAAAAGGAGAAAGTCCCTGAAAGTTACTTGAGAGTTCCTGGAGGTTCTTCTAAAGGTTTCTAGGCTTGTTTTGGTGTGTTCTGAGCGTTAGAATGGAGATCTGAACGTGGAGTGACATTTGGAGGTGGCTAGAAGGCTTGGATCTTGATGTTCTTCGTGATTTTTTTTTTTTTAAGTCAAGGTGAGTGTGTGACCATGGCTTATCTAAGCGATTAGATGTATGTTTTGTGTGTGTTTTTGGTGATTGATTGCTTTTTTGCCTGTTTGTGCGTGGTAGTCGTGGTGGTTGTGGCCTGTTGAGGTCGGATTTGGTGTCATGGAGCCGAGAGGAGTCGGAGGAGATCGTGTTCGGCGAAGCTCCGCAGGACTGCGTCGATCGATGCAAAGAGTGTGTCGATCGATGCAGTTAGGGATTTGGAGGAGACGCGAGGTTGCGTCAATCGATATGATGAGGGCATCAGTGGATGCAGCTAGGGATTTAGAGGTTGCATCGGTCGATGCAAGGGGTGTGTTGGTCGACGCAAAGAGTGCATCGTTCGATGGGCAAGGTCGCAGAGTTACGCATGTGTTCAGAATTTTCTGGTTTGCTTGTTTTCGTGCATTGGTTATGTTTGTCTTTTTGATTGTGTGTATCGCCCAATAGGTGGGAGGATCGTCTCACTGAGTATTTATGATAATACTCACGCATCTCAATTGTTGTTTGTGGTGTGCAGGTATGTGACGTGGAATCATGGCGATGAGGTGGAGGATGATCTAAAGTCTCGGTTATTGTGATGTGGTTATGTTTACATGTTGTTGAAACCTTGTATAGAAGTATGCTACGTTGTTGGATAGAATTGTTAGGAATGATATCGTGTTGATGTTTTATCGGAGCTGGTTAAAATGTCAAAACATGTCAAAAAGGACGTTACTAAAATGTCAAGACATGTCAAAAAGGACATTACTAAAACATCAAGATATTTCAATAAGGACATTGCTAAAATGTCAAGATATTCTTTCTGGATATTTTTTATGTATATAATTTTGAGATAAATGAGTGCCTCTTGTCAAATTTTTAAAGTATGAGCTTAAGAAAACTTTACTTTATTATATAAAAATAATGAAATACACTGAGAAAATGTTAGTTGAATAAAAAGAATTATAGAAGTTACAAACTTATGTGAGGTTTGAGATATGTGTCTTTCTTTGTATAGGGAAAATTGGAGTTAGAAACCTATTATAAATTCATTATTTAATGGGATAGTAATGCACTAATTCTTATATCAATTTATATTTGTAAGGAGTTACATAAGCTATATGAGAGTTCCAAAATGTAATAAATACATATTAATATATTTTAATATTTATTATGTTTTTATTGTTATTTTTCATTTATTACAATATTAATGATACTATGGAAGATAGAAAAGTGTCAACATATAACATAAGTAAATAATTTCAAGAAAATGAAATTTAGTACCTTAAAGATGTATATGATTATTAATATGAGAGTTACAGTATATGCAGAGCCGTGCCTATGGGTAAAACAAAAGGCATTTGCCTGAAGCCCCCCAAAATATAAAGGATTTTTAAGGCCCCAAAATCTAAAAATATGGTGTATCACAATAGTTTAGGGAGACCTTTTATTTCATGATTAACATTAGTTCTGTTATTTGCTTTGACTCTTTAACATAAGAAGATGTATTCCTCTTAAAAATGACAATCTAGTTTAGAACTCTTTTGTTTATTTATTTCCTTTTCTTTAAAATGATAAAACCTGCTTCAGTGCTTCTAAATCTTCTTTAATATACTAATTCATTTTTATAGTAATATTGTTTATGAATTATGATTGTGATGATTTGATATATTGCTTTTCTTAAATTTGTAGAACCTAGATTAGGAGCATTTGGTGAAAATTTTTATTGAAAAATTTATATTAATATAACTTTATTGATATAAGTTTATTAATATAAGTTCATAGAAAGTTAATTGAAGAAAATACACTCAAAATATAAGAGAAAATGACACATGTTGCAAGAAGAGAGTGTGAAATGGCAACTTCTTAGAGAAAAATAATAATCATTATTTTGAACAATATATTACACAAATTAAAAAATAAATTAAACATCTTATATTGCATAATATCAAATTATATTATGTCTTTTATGTAAATATAAATAAGATAATGTATGTCATGTAAAGTTAATTGAAAAATACACTAAAAATATTAAAGAGAAAATATTATGTGTTGCAAGAAGAGAGTGCCAAATGGCAACTTCTTAGGACTAGTCAAAAGAGAAGTTTATCTATTATATAAGATTAGAGAGAAACTTAGAGAAATAGTAAAACTTATCACTATATGCTTTTCTTTTACATAACTCATGTTTATAGTGGGAGGAGACAAAGACAAGTATAGAGAGATTGGTGACAAGTGGTGAACAATTGTTACATGCATTTCATTAGGAGAGACTCTTGTTGTGATGGATTGCATGAGGAGAGAGACTTGTTGTGATGGATACTCATACTAATTTTATAACACATGTAAACTTTTTATCTCTGTTTTACAAAATGGAAAATTTAAAAATTAATAATTGGCACAAAATTTTCTTCCATTTTCATATCTAAGAAATAAAAAAGTTTTTAGAAGTGGGTTATTCAATTAAGGAATTTAGGAGTGGGGTATTCAATTTAGGCATTTTAAGGAAGAGATTTTAGGAGTGGTTTCTCTTATTATATATATTGCATCGAAAACACAAAAATATACAAGCTATTTTCTACTTATTATAAAATTTTTATCAAGATGAATTACAACAGAGATCCATTAGATCCGGCTATGATCATAACAAAGGAGTTATCAATGACTGATGTTGTTGGTAATGTGGTATTACCGAAAGCAGAAGTGATGTCTGTCCTCACAAGGATGAAAAAAAATGTTTTGCAAAACGGTGTTCTAGTAGAAAAAAATGTTACAGCTGAAGATTTGCGAAGAGGTTTTCAAGTAAAAGTTCACGACCTAATGGAATACGATTTGTACACGGTTACTCTGAAAGTCACAGAGACTAATAACCCTAGATATTATTTCGGGTCTGGTTGGAGTGACATGAAGCATTCGTTAGATCTTGAAGAAGGCCATGTTCTGAAGCTCTACTGGGATCAATTAGAACAGAAATTCATTGTTCTCAATTTTCAGTACAATGTAATGCAAGAAATGATTCCAGTATAGCTTGCTTGCATCAAATGACAACTTCTTAGAGCTTGTCAAAAAGAACCTTACTATATTATATAAGATATTTCCAAAATTCATTAATTTTCCCTATTTCAAAATGTTGCTTTGTTGGTTGTTAGTTTTTTTTTCTTATAATAATAACAAATTGAAGTTTCTGGCTTAATCTCACAACTTTAATCTATAATTTTAAAACTCTATATATATATTACGCCTATGTTGCCTTGACGACAAATGATAAAAGAGTACGATCTTATTCTGTAGATCCTATTCAAGCAAGGTCGCGACCAAAATAAAAAAGAAACTCTACCAAACTTTTTTTTTGTCAATCACACATTAAATTAGAATATAACTCCAATTTTGGTTGGCCAAACCGAAGGATAAGAGTTTACAAAAGAAATTTTAGAAGGTAATGATCTCGAAGAACGAGCAAGACAGTTTTCCCGAACATTTGACGTGCGCGGGATCCTCGAAAGCATGAAGGATGGAAAAGATGGTCAAAGTAAGCTGAACTCATCCAACAGGTTGGAAAAAGCGGGCCATTCATAAGGGGACTGCACCATCGCTACTAGTTCTGCACTATGCGTCTCAAAATTCTGACAATCAACACCTGCCGCCAATAGAAATTCCATCGCCCAGATCAACGCCTGAAACCCCGAGTGTAGGTGTGAAGGGCTACGACGCTGACTTTATGCTCCCAGTAACAATGTTGTATCCTCACTATTGCAAAACCACTAGCCTAAACCTACAAAAGGATTTGAAGCCTTCCAAGATCCATCAACCTGACACCGGAGAGAAGGATCCCGAGGCTCCAAAGACAAAGGATCTAGGGAATCCGAGAGGAAGGGCCTAGCTTCCTCCCATAACAATTTATCATTAGTCGCCAGATTAATAACATCGATTGGCTCTGCTTCAATATCCTCAAAAACTTTTATATTCTGATCTCTCCAAATAGACCAGACAAGCCATGGTAAGTGGAAACTTATCTTCGGAGCGGCCGACTGGGATGGCGCCCACCAAAATAGGAAGTATAAATTTGAAAATACTGAACCATAGGGGAAGCTACCAGGATTTATAACAAGCGGGGACATATCCCAAAACTGACGCCATCGAGAACACTCAAGAAGTGCATGATTTATAGTCTCCACCGCTGAACCACATCGTTTACATAGAGTATCACACCGGACACCCAGATGAGCAAGACGTTCCATTCCAGCGAGAGAACCGGAGGTAATTTGCTAGAAAAATGTTGAGTCTTCGGAGGAACCTCTAGATTCCAAGCATGTGCCCTAAGGGCTGTGCACGTCGGTCCATATTGAACCTCTTTAATTAATTCACGTGCGAGGCGATAACCGAACTTGGCCGAATATTTTCCTGATTTAGTATAGTGTCAGATCAGTTTGTCCAGTTTATAGAGTTTATTGATTTCCATAGTTTGAATAATTTGAATATCCGCCGGATCCATGTAGTCTTCAAGGATTGGCATATATATGCCACTCCTTAGTAGTTGGATTAATCAAATGGAGTGGCATATACCAAACTTATACGTACAATTAGAAAAAACTAGTGAGGTATTTAGGTATATATTTGCAAACGAAATTCACAGAAATTAAAACATTTTTTTAACATCTTATTAAAAATAAAATAATAAGCACCATAGTTACGATGGGGATTAATTGCTCGTTGAATCCCATTTATTTATTTGTGGGTGATATTTCGTACTCAAAGTAATGAAAATGTCTTCGTTGAATCCACGACTGACTTTTTTTTAGTTTTTACAAGACTTGCTTAATAATAGTTCTTAGACGTTTTAATTGTTGTTAATTATGTTTCTTGGACGTTAACAAAAGACTTTTAAAAGAGAAAACAAACCAAAAGACCCTAATTTTGATTGCATTAACGCTAGAGAGCTTCTTCTGTTTACTGGAATCATTACTTGCATTACATAGTACTGAAAATTGAGAACAATGAATTTATGTTCTAATTGATCCCAGTAGAGCTTCAGAACATGGCCTTATTCAAAATCTAACGAATGCTTCATATCACCCCAACCAGACCCGAAATAATACCTAGGGTTATTAGTCTCTGTGACTTTCAGAGTAACCGTATACAAATCATTTTCCATTAGGTCATGGACTTTTACTTGAACACCGCTTCGCAAATCTTCAGCTATAACATTTTTTTCTACTTGAACATCGTTTTGCAAAATATTGTTTTTCATCCTTGTGAGGACAGACATCACTTCTGCTTTCGGTATTACCACATTACCAACAACATCGGTCATTGATAACTCTTTTTTTATGATCATAGCCGGATCTAATGGATCTCTGTTGTAAATTATCTTGATAAATTTTTATAGTAAGTAGAAAAATAGCTTGTATATATTTATGTTTTTGATGCAATATATATAATAAGAGAAACCACTCCTAAACTTTCTTCCTTAAAATGCCTTAATTTAATACCCCACTCCTAAATTCCTTAATTGAATAACCCACTCCTAAAAACTCTTTTATTTTTTTTCATATGAAAATGGAAGAAAATTTGGTGCCAGTTATTGATTTATAAATTTTCCATTTTGCAAACTAGAGATAAAAATTTTACATGTATAATAAAATTTTACATGTGTTATAAAATTAGTGTGAGTATCCATCACAACAAGTGTCACTCCTCATGCAATCCATCATAAAAAATGTCTCTCCTAATGAAATGCATGTAACAGTACTTGTTCACCACTTGTCACCAATCTCTCTATACTTGTCTCTGTCTCCTCCCACTATAACTAAGAGTTATGTACAAGAGAAGCATATAGTGATAAGTCTTACTATTTCTCTAAGTTATTCTTTAGTTTCTCTCTAGTTTCTTTCTAAAATCCATATACATATACACTCATCTCCCTAGATCTCTTCTACTTTGATTCTTCTCATAATAAACATCTTGTTACCTCCAAGCTTATAATATAGTTCAGAACACGTTATCAGCACGATCGACTCAGATCCATCATCAGTTTAAGGTAACATTTAAGTTATATTAAATTTGTTTAAATTTAATTAGTTTATATGCATATTACTATATGTATTATTTATTGAGTAAAATACTATACATATTTTCTATCATAATGGTAGACACTGCCTCCTTGATCATTTAGATATACATTCTTGATCATAATGGTAGGCTATGCCTCCTTGATCATATGTTCAGATCTATATATTTTAATCATATGAAAGGCTATGCCTCCTAAAATGATTGTTTTAATTTATGAATAAATAATATAGCTTATATTTTTATAATTTATATTTATTGTAAAACAAGATTTTACAAAAGTGTTTCAAAAAATTTTATATTTAACAAATTGTTTTATTATTTATATAGTAATTATGTCAAACTTGGCAAAGCTTGAATTTGGCGTCCTTGATATTTGTGGGAAATATAATATGATATGGGCATTAAATGCAAAAATTCATCTTAAATGGAATGGGATTCTCAAAACCCTTGATTCGTCATAAACAGGGTTAGAAGAGGAAAAAGCAAGAACAATGATGTTTTTGCGTCACCATCTCCATGATGGTTTAAAATGAATTCATCACGAGAGAAAATCCTACAGATCTTTGGATCGCTCTCAAAGATAGGTTCGATCACCAAAAGTATGTAATCTTACCAAAATCTAAACATGAATGGCTAAACTTGTGGTTTCAGAATTACAAAAGTGTAAGTGAATACAATTCCGCTTTGTTCGGAATCACTTCAAGGATGACTCTCTGCGGAGAAGAAGTTTCTGATTATGATATGATCGAGAAAACATTCCAAACTTTCATCCTTCAAATGTTCTCCTGCAGCAACAATATCTAGAAAGAGAGTATACTCGATATTCTGAATTAATGCAAGTTCTTCATGTTGCTGAACAACATAATGAGCTCGTGATGATAAATTATCAAACTCGTCGAACTGGATCAGCTCCAGTTTCAGAAGTGAATGTAGCTACATCCAGCTTTAATAATTGGCAAGGACAAGGACTAGGCGCGGTTAAGGCCGTAGTCACGGTCGTGGAAGAGGAAAAGGAAAGTGTATCTCTCTTAATAACTTCAACGCAAGACAAAACCAACAAAAATTTTCAAATTAATAAAGTTGATCGCATTTTAAGGAAACAAGGTGAAAATACTTGTTACAGATGCGGCATGAAAGAACAATCAAACCTGTCGTATTCCAAAACATTTGGCCAATCTGTATCAAACATCTCCAAAGACAAAAGAAAGGGATGTTGAGACCAACTTCAAGCTTTCTTTATCAAAACTGCTGCAAATATATGGAAAAAAATAATTATTCCTTATCGGCATAGAGAGAAAGCTCCCATCGGTCAAAAGTATTTACAATAAAATTTAACAAGCACAAAATAATCCACCTCAGTATGTATAACGTCTCTTTTTTGTTGGTGAATATACGTATAACGTTTCTAAGCTTGTTTGTACTTTAATTGTAGGTATGTCCGAAGACTGTTCTAGGTACTTTTTTTTTTCTTTTGTTATAAATTCATCAGAACTTTCATTCAACGAGATCATTGGGCGTGGTACTCATATTTGGTGGCTTATAGTATCTAGACTATGTTCATACGAGTGGTGCCAATTTTGAAGAAGGACCACATACAGAAAAAACAAATTTTGTTTTTGCATCGTAGGTTTTGGATGTTTTTAAAGACTTTCTTCCCTATCAGTATCCGATACATATATTGATTGTATCTATTGAAACATTGAAATGTGAAACTTGCATCTTTGCTAAAAGTCATAGAGCTACATTTTTACAAAACTCATCAAAGTGATAAATTTAAGAGGATCGAATGAATGAATTGAAACAACCCAACCAATTTTTTTTTATAATAATAATATAATTAAATACTCATAATATTTAATTATAATTCAAACAATAAACCAACAACAAATCAACATGTACAGCGGAAGACAAACCAAACCAGCTTCTATTTAATTTAAATACAATACCAATTTTAACCAATATAAACCAGCAACCTAGTATACTTGTAACAAGGTTCCAACAACAAAGTAACATAAACACAACACAAAAACCAAGACCCTAGATCATCTTCCTCCTCATTGCCATGATTCTACGCTACACATTACCTGCACCACAAGCACAATGAGATGCGTGAGTATTACCAGAAATACCCAGCGAGGCGATCCTTCCATCTACGAGCTATACACACAAGCAAATTAAGAGTACAACCACAAATAAAACATAACAAAACAGTCATTAAATAGAACATCCAGTAACACATTCACCACACTACACATCATCACACAAAACAAGTCATACAACCCAATCGCTTAGATAAGTTCATGGTCACGCACTCACCTTATCAAGCTGATTCACAAAAATAACTACAACCAAAAAAGAAGCTCTCCAATATCCAAGAACAACCAAACTCGCTCCTAATCAATCACAAAAACAAAGAAAAATTGAAAACAAACTGCCAGAAAAAAAATTAGAAAAGAACAACCTCACAAGTGAAACCACGAAATCAAAACGATTCCAATCCCTCCGGTGAAAAAAAAAGGTCTAGACGTCCGAAGCTTCCCACAAAATTTCAGCACAATCAGATTTCAGATGAAACCGCAATCGATCCCGAAATACCCGCTGATCTCAATCCGCTACTAAGAAGAAACATCCCTCGAAACTGCTGATATGTCCTAGAATATTATCTTAAATTCACTTCTATAGAAAGGAGAGTGTACGAAAATCTCTTAGCTACAATCCTACCAAAAATCAATACCTTTCGAAATTATTTGAGCAGTCGGATCCTCTTTCTCCCAAACCCTGACGATTTTGTTCCTTCTCCTTCTCTCTAACACAAAGCTTTGTTGATCTCTTTCTTCTTCTCTTTCACAATCGACCAGAGCTCTCTCTCTCTCTCTCTCTGTCTCTCTCTCTCTCTCTCTCTCTCTCTCTCTCTCTGTCTCTCTCTCTCTCTCTCTCTCTCTCTCTCTCTCTCTCTCTCTCTCTCTCTCTCTCTCTCTCTCTCTCTCTCTCTCTCTCTCTCTCTCTCTCTCTCTCTCTCTCTCTCTCTCTCTCTCTCTCTCTCTCTCTCTCTCTCTCTCTCTCTCTCTCTCTCTCTCTCTCTCCTCTTTGGTTTAATTTAATTAAACCAGAAAATAGCTTAACCAATAATTAATTAAATCATCCTTTTGGTTAATCAATAAATCGATCAGGTTAATAAACCAACAATGATTAAACCAATTCCACTTCAATCCCCGATATAAAAATCTAATATTCATATTTTTTCAGAACACGGGCGTTACGATTCTCCCCCTCTAATAATAGATTCGTCCTCGAATCTGAATACACCTCAGCTCATCTGCAAAACTCCAGCAACAACCGTCGCAACGGTTCGCACCTCCTAACCACCCGGTCTACCGCAACCAAGACACCACTGGCCCAAACCACCCTGACCCCACTGGTCAACACAATTCAGACCCCACTGGTCAACCCAAAACAAGACTTTCCAAATCAGTACAACCCTGGTCCCCCGGCCAGCATGAACTTGACCCTCCCAATCAACACACATAACCTCCCAGGACTGAACCCCCATCAATCTCCAAAACCCACATCTGGTTACAATAGGATATCTGAGTTTAAACCCCCATCAATCTCCTTAATCCACATTCGATTACAATGTTGATCCCCACGTCCTTGACACTTTTGCCGCCAACTCATCTGCTCTTAGGTCACAACCTTCAAGCCATACCGATCACACTCTTAGACCCCCCGTCTTCGAGTCATACCGTCTCACCCTCGAGATCTCGGTACCAGGAGAACCCCCATCTCCTCTGCCACTCTCAAGACTGCAGTCCCTCGAGCTATCAGTATCTAGGGAACCCTCGTCCCCCCCTCCCAAGAGGACCCCCATCTCCTCATGAGTTGTTCAGGACCCCCCGCCTCTATAGCATACAGTCGTAATGTCTATAAGCATTTCTCCAACCATGACCACCCCCCATGATCCGGTAGAACATCTCAATGTCCTACCAACATCATATTCTCTCCCAGAATATCACCACTGCCATGGCCAATCCCAGGCCTCACCCCAACATATCAACACTTTGGTGTTCATACACACACCCTTTCCAAAAATAGACATATTCCAACTATCCATAAAACTTTCTATTTATAGAACTCCCGAGCAATTTCCTTTTCTACATGACATTCAAGTCAAAAATCTAAAAGAACTAATCATCTTATTAAATCCTCTCCAAGAACATTGTCAATAAAACCTCAATACGTTCATCTCGGTCTGAGCAAAACCTGTTACCACACTCACAACACCCGCTGGACCTCCAACAACACCAGTAAGCACACCGGCCACACCCTCAGACCCCCACCTGACCAGCATATAAATTACTAACTTGCTAAAAAGTGGCACTCCAGCCACCCTGGACGAAGTAAGTTCCAACTTAGCTTCTCAGAAATCCATTTCCAACTCATCCACTTTCAAAAATCACCGCCAATGCTATTTCCTGATACCGGCGTGATCCACCACTTTCCAACAAGTTTTCAATAGCCAACTGTACTTCCTGCACAAAAGCTAAAAACACTACACATCTAACAACACACAAAACAACTTACCATGGAATCTCATTAAAGGCTCGAAGAGGATGATACTAGGGCTCCATACCACAAACAAATTGACTACCTACTCATAATCAATTTTCATTCACAACATCATGCATCACCCAACAGGAAAATAATTCAACCAATTAAATTCTTAAACCGCTCTAAACCATCCACTTAACCATTCTATAACCGTAAAGGCTCTGATATCAAACTGAAACAACCCGACCCATTTTATAATAATAATAATATAATTAAATACCCCATAATATTTAATTATAACCCAAACAATAAACCAACAACAAATCAACATGCACAGCGGAAGACAAACCAAACCAGCTCCAATTTAATTTAAATACAATATCAATCTTAACCAATATAAACCAGCAACCTAGCATACTTGTAACAAGGTTCCAACAACAAAGTAACATAAATACAACACGAAAACCGAGATCCTAGATCATCCTCCTCCTCATTGCAATGATTCTACGCTACACAATACTTGCACCACAAACACAATGAGATGCTTGAGTATTACCAGAAATACCTAGTGAGGCGATCCTCCTATCTACGAGCTATGTACACAAGCAAATTAAGTGTACAACCACAAATAAAACATAACAAACCAGTCATTAAATAGAACACCCAGTAACACATTCACCACACCAACACATCATTACACAAAACAAGTCATACAACCCAATCGCTTAAATAAGCTCATGGTCACGCACTTACCTTAACAAGTTGATTCACAAAAATAACTACAACCAAAATAGAAGCTCTCCAATATCCAAGAAAACCAAACTCGCTCCTACAACCAATCACAACAACAAACAAACATTGAAAACAAACTGCCAGAAAAAAAATCAGAAAAACAACCTCACAAGTGAAACCACGAAATCAAAACGAACCGTTAAGTTTCCAATCCCTCTCGTGCAAAACAAGGCCTAGAGGTCCAGAAGCGTCCCACAAAATTTCAGCACGATCCGATCTCATATGAAACCGCAATTGATCCCGAAACACCCGCTGGTTTCAATCCGCGATTGAGAAGAAACGCCCTACGAAACTGCCATAATCTCTTAGAATATTAACTCAAATTCACTCTTGTAAAAATGAGAGTGTACGAAAGTCTCTTAGCTACAATTCTACCAAAAATCAATACTTTTCGAAACGATTTGAGCAGTCAGATCCTGCTTCTCCCAAACTCTGACGATTTTGCTCCTTCTCCTTCTCTAACACAAAGCTTTGTTGATCTCTTTCTTCTTCTCTTTCACTATCGACCAAGATCTCTCTCTCTTTCTCTGAGAAACCAGCTGTGTCGCCTCTTTGGTTTAATTTAGCTAAACTAGAAAATAGCTAAACCAATAATTAATTAAACCATCCTTTTGGTTAATCAATAAATCGATCAGGTTAATAAAACAACAGTGATTAAACCAGTTCGACTTCAATTCCGGATATAAAAATCCTATATTCATATTTTTTTTGAGACACGGGCGTTACATGAATATTTATGTGTATTGCTCTTTAACCACCAAGTCGAATATATATACATCAATACAACTAGAATTTTTTTTTGAGAGCCAAGTAAACCTTCTAAAATAAAAGTTAAGATAAGATAAATACAAATCGCAAATATATACTATACATATATGAATATATCCTCATTACCCCCTCCCTCCCCCACCCCAAAAGCTGGAGTATGGAGATTCAAAATACCCATCTTGCCTTGAAAATCCTCTAATTCACACTGTCCCAAAGCTTTCGTAAATATATCAACAAGCAGATAGTATTTAGAAACGTGACCTGCATCTATAAGACCAGCTTTTATCGCATCACATACAAAATGATAATCATTTTCAATATGTTTGGTTTGTTCATGGAAGACTGGATTGGCACTAATATGTAATGCGGCCGTATTATCGCAATAAAGCCTCATACGCTGAGTTAACTTAAGACCAAGATCAAGCATCAGTTCTGTAAGCCATACTAGTTCTTGAACTTTCCATGCCATTGCTTTGTATTCGGCTTCAGCGGAAGAAAGACTGACGGTTTGTTGCTTCTTTGTCTTGCAAGAAATCAGAGATTGGCCTAGTTGTATAAACCAACCCGTCAAAAAACGTCTAGTCAACGGGCAATCCGCATAATCTGAGTCGCACCAACCATATATTTGAAGATCGCACTCTTAAGGTAACTAACAACTCTGAGTGCTGCTAGCCAATGCTCTTGACGAGGAGCGGCCATGAATTGTGACAATATGTGAACAGAGTAAGCTATATCTGGTCGAGTAACATCGAGGTATACAAGCTTACCAACTAGTCTTCAATAAGGCTCGGGTTCAGGAATAAATGGCCCATCTGCCAAAGCAAGTCGATGATGCTGCCGACTTAGAACTGAGCATACCAGTTTTGGTGAACATATCAACAACATATTTTCTCTAACTCAAATAGATCCCTTCTGAACTCCTTCAAAAAATATTTAAGCACTCCTAGATCCTTCATGTGAAAACATGTGTTAAGATAAGGTTTAAACTTATATTAATAGTACCAATTGTATTCCTGGTAATGACCAAATTATCAACGTAAACTAGCACTCGAATTTCGATTCCATCTTCTTTAAAGAACAAACAGTAAATAATCAGAGAATGTTTGTCGAAATCCATATATCTCAAGTGAAGAAGCAAGCTTAGCAAACCAACACCGTGGATCTTGCTTCAAACCATACAACGACTTTCTTAAATGACACACTTTACCATCATTTTGTGAAGGAAATTCAGGAGGTAAACGCATGTATACCTCTTCCTTAAGGTCACATGGAGAAATGTGTTGTGTACATCCACTCCATAATCGACTCCCTCAATTTGTCGATTTCCCAACACAACTAATTGTGGATTGCATCGTTCTATAGAACCATCAGACTTATGTTTATTTCGGAAAAATCCACAGACATCCAATATCTTTCTTTCCTTAAGGAAAGTCCTCGATCGTACAAGTCGTACTTAATTCGAGTGATCCAATCTCTTTTCTAACTGCATCATTCTAGCGTGGATCCTTCATAGCTTCTGCAAAGGTCCTTGGTTCCACAACATTTGATATGGCAACCAAGAATGCCTTGTGATTCAGAGAAAAACAATCACATGACACCACATCTTTAATTGGATACAAAATAGAAGGATCCGTACAAACCAGCGTTGTTTTGCATTCTTTGAGATAGGTTGGTGGCTTACGTTCTTGATCTCCTTTCCGCACAGCAACAACTAATTGTTCCTCATCTGTTGTATTAACGTCATTACCATCAGACTCATCATTTCTAATCTCATTAGAGGAGACAACTACTCCTTCGCTGTAGTCAACACAACTCTGTCATCACTAATACTCGAGTTCAAATCGGCAACCTCAACTAGAGAGACACATTCATTCATGCGCTCAATCGGCTCAAGATCCACCATTGTGTTTTGTTTAAGATAAAGAAATATGTCCTCTCTAAAAACCACATCTCGTGAAACTGAAAACGTTCCTTTTTTAGGGTCAAATATATGCCATCCTTTCTTGCCGTGTGGATAGCCTACAAACACGCATCTTTTACTTCCGACTCGCAAACCTATCTCCTTTGTGGTCTTGGTTATGAACGTAGCACTCACAGCCCACAATACGCATGTGATCATAAGACATACGTGATCCGTACAAAACTTCATATGGTGTCTTTCCATTCAAGACTGAAGATGGTGTCCTATTTATAAGATAGGTTGCGGTTAAAGCACACTCTCCCCAAAATTCAACTGGTAAATGACCATCGAACATGATGGTGCAAGCTACATTGAGTAAATGTCGGTGTTTACGCTCTACTCGTCCATTTTTTGGGGTGTGTCTACACAACTTGTCTCATGATGTATTCCTTATTTCAAAAAAAATTTCATGAGTGAAAGGAATTCACTTCCATAGTCACTTTATATAGTTCTAACTTCCTTTCCAAACTGTCGTTTTTCTAATGCAATAAAATACCAAAGCTTCGTTGGTATTTCGTTTTTTGCATTCATAAGATAGATCCAAGTTCCTCGAGAAAAATCATGTCAAAAATTCAGTAGTCTTATTATTACTTAATGGAAAAGGACAACGAGTTTGCTTGGCGTGGATACAAGTTTCACACGCCTTATTCTGAAAATCAACACTACTATGACTAAAATCAAAGTCTGGTAAAGACTCTACTATTTTCATTGATGGATGCCCTAAACGTCTATGCCACAACTCCACTGATTGACTTGCGAGTCCCTTAGCCTCTACAAACACTTCCACATTCTGAAAATAGATGAGTCCACCTATGTTGCACTGAAACGGGTACGGGAACAGGAATCAGGTACGGAAACGGGGACGGAAAACGGCAAAGTAAAAATTAGCAGATACAGGTACGGCATGTGTACTTCAGTAAACATATAAGAAAATTATATATATAAGTCTCAACATAAATAATAATTATAACTATAAGTCTCAAAATAGAAGAAAAATAGTCTTACAAACAATCAAAAACTAATTATTGAGGAATTGATTTTCAAAATTTGGATCATCTAATGAAAGGTTTGATAACTCCATAATCTCTGCTTCAGCTTGAATATCACTTTCATCTCCACCAACATCCCACTACTTGGTCTTTTCATTTTGATATTCATCAGTATTTCTTGATAGAAGCCGCAAATTGTTGTGGATGTAAACCAAGTCTTCAGCACGACTTGTAGTCAATCTGAGTGAGTGGATGAACGATTAAGTACTCCAATTGCGTTCAGCACAAGAAGAAGAGCTAGGTTGTCCAAGAAGTTAAAAGCCAAAGTCTGTAGAAGAGGAGTTTGAGCATCAAAGTTTAGCCACCAGTTCATAGGTTCCATATTCTCCATCCCGAAAATGCATATCAAATCTTGAAAAGGACCACTCCTCGTCGAGAATAATGCATACTCATTCATTACTTTATTATGATCATCACTACTAGAAAACAATCTTTGGAAACATTTCATCCTCTCAGTTGAGATTTCAGCATCCTTATGAGGACTAATTCTGGTTTCATTTTCAAGTAGCCAAGCTTCACTATAAAATGTACAACATTGATAGACTGGTTTTCACCTAGGATATCAATTCCCTATGCAGTTGTAGTACAAAGGGTTATCAATCCAAATGGTTGTTATGCTAACAGATAGGATGCAATCAGAATCAAGCAAGTCAAGCCAAGCAATAAGGGGGGTTTGGTTCTAACAGTTCTAATATAAACAAAGTAAAAGAATATAGACAAGTAAACCACACGACCAAAGCACTCGATGGAAGCAATCGAGAACAGGATCGAGTGGGGTGATCGAGTATGCAAGTGAACTAGGAACAGCTCAAGGTATTACTCGATGCAGGTTATCGTGTACCTGATCGGGTAAGTGGTCGAGTAAGTAAGGAAAATGCAAGGAGTGAAATACGAAAGTTCCTAAGGATGGGTGTAATCGAATCCTAAGTGTTCTAGACCAATACAGATGCTTTACATGCCTCAATCAATTATTTCATAGACAATGAACCTCTAAAACCTTGTCACCACACTGTCGCACTAGTAACAATCAACCTTGAACATACTGCCACACTGTCGCACTAGCAATATGAACAAGCAGGCATTAAGGACAATTCAATTTTTTGTCAATATACTTCGATTTATCTGATTTTGTCACTCAAAGTTAAGTATACCTCTAGCATTGACCTAATCAAACATTTTATCTATTCCTTTCGGCCTGTAGCATTATACACGCCCTAGATCTAGTCTCAACATGTCGGTCTGTTGACCGCATTAAGAACATCAACCTAGAAGGAAATTTATCTATCATAACAATCAACTAAAGCATCCTAACCGATCAAGAACACCTTATCATCTATCCCATCCCTAGAAACTTTGCTACACTACTCGGACATAGAAACGAATGATAAAACCATAGAAATAAACGAAAATCACATTATTAAAAAGGTAGAGTAGAGTAGAAAAGAGTAGGGATAAAAGATCTATGAAAAACTACAAATCAAAAGTACAAAAACAAGAAGAAATGTTGAGTCGCTCAGTTCTCTCACATAAGCTCTCGCTCTCTGGTTTGAGGGTTTGCGGCGTGCTCGTTTGCGAGCTAGGGAAAGAGGGGGTTTATATATGGAAACCCATTTGACCTAGCTTCCCAGACCTGTCCGATGGTCTACTCGATGGGGTGCACGAGGCTTGAGTCAGGTAACTCCTCGGGTGGATCTTTGGGTTGCTCTTCGCGCTCTTGGATCCTCTTCGATCGTGTTGGGGGTGTGGACTTGTTCTTGTAGCTCGATGGCTCCTTCGGGTACATGCTCGAGTTGTCTTTGTTTTTCCCCATTTTTGGCTCTTTAGCACCTGTTTTCATCCAATATATGCAAATGCAGAAATGCAACACCCTAAATGCTCTAAAACTTGATTCCTACAGTAAATGGTCTAAAAATGCTAAGTTAGAGGTATGAACAATGCAAAATATGGACAAAAAGGGATGCTAAAAACATGTAAATTAGAGTGTTATCAAACATACAAAAAATGTGTTAACATTTATATAACATGTAGCAAGGTAACAAGAAAAAACGTTTATTTTAAAATCACATACCTTGGATTTAGAGAGTGAGCTAAAAAATGTAGATGAGTTTTATTCTTTGCCCTACAAGCCACCAAGATATCATAAAAGAGACTATATTCAGATCCTTGAAGTCCTTCTTTCTTGTATATCTCAACTTTCACCTTCTCAATCATGGAATCCCACATCTCATATACCAAGTGAAGGCATGGCTTATCGGTATCACAATATCCAATCATATCAAAGATTGGTCTTGTGAAATCGATAATATAAGTGACTTTGTCCCACCAATTATCATTCAAAAGTTTCTCCTTAACAAACTTCATTTTCTTTGTGTCATCCTCTCTATAAGTAGACCATTGCTCACTTATAACCATGGACTGTAGGCCAGTTTTGATAAGCTTCAATCTCTTAAGCATCACAACAATGGAAACAAAACGAGTAGTAGCCACAGCGAGTAACTAAAGAGGAGAGAACTTACCGAATATTGCTAGTCTCATGTTGTTGTTCATGATACAATGTTTGATTGCAAGAGCATCCCCATGAACATTTGTTATCCAGTTGCATGCATCATATGTTTCTAAATTTGATTCCACATTCCTTGCCGCACAAATATTCTTCAAAGCAAGATTAAGAATGTGTACCACACAAGGTGTCCAATAAATGTGAGGATAAGTACACTCAATAATCTCTCCAGCCGCCTTACAAACAAGATTAAAAGTGTGTACCACACAAGGTGTCCAATAAATGTGAGGATAAGTACACTCAATAATCTCTCCAGCCGCCTTACAGTTTTTTGCATTATTAGTAATGATTTGCACAACTTTTTGATGACCCACTTCATTTAAAACTTCTTTCATCAAATCAGAGATGAAGAACTTATCTTTCACTTCCCCAGCACAATCCACAGCTTTCAAAAACAGAGGAGCATTTCGTGAAACACTAATAAAATTAATCGAAGGCTTTCTTGTAGGATCACTTCAACCATCTGACACAATAGTCACCCCTTTTTCATTCCATGTTGACTTAAGCGGTACTAATAAACCCTCAACATGGTTTCTTTCTTTATGTAGCAAAGTCGTCCTCAACTTATTATAACCAGGAGGCACATAACCATCGATTTTATTGGCAGCAGCAAACTGATATGACCTATGATAATGCGGATTCCTTGCCAGACTAAAAGCCAAACCTCCAGTGTAAAACATTTTAGCTATTTCTTGATCCAACTGGTCTCTGGCTCCAATTCCAAATGCTCTTTCAATAGGTGAAAAACTAGACTTCCTCTTCTTGAAAGAAGAATCTGTTTCACAAGGCAAAGACACTTCTTTTGGTCCAGACTCTTTTTTCCTCTCCTCAAACTTGTTTTCCAACCTTTGCATGTCAAGCTTTTCATTTAAGCGCACTTTCTTACTGATATGTCTATATTTTGTCTCTCCTTAGCCTATTTTTGTCATGCATTTAGCTAGGATAACTCATTGGTTTGCATCGTTTTCTAGTTCTTTCTATACACTTTGCACGTCTAGGTATTTCTTGCATCATCCTTGCATACATTGTGCATTTTGGAGTATTTCAGGTATTTAGGAGACGTTGGAAGCCATTCTCGTCCGAGCCATTGTCACCATCTCCGTTTCGTCCGAGCCATTGTCACCATGCTCATCCGTCAAGCCAGCATCCGTCCGAGCCATGCTCCCAGCATCGTCCGAGCCATGCTCCCAGCATCCGTCCGAGCCATGCTGCATCCGTCCGAGCCATGCTCCCTAGCGTCCGAGCCATGCTCCCCAGCATCCGTCCGAGCCATGCTCCCCAGCATCCGTCCGAGCCATGCTCCTCAGCCTTCCGTCCGAGCCATGATGACATTGCATTCCATTCGACGCACACGGACTCGATCGCACATGTCGGGAAGAAAGACGTTTGGTTTCACACGCTTCAAGAGATTTCTGAACCGACGCTTTACCTTGTCGTTTTAAGTTTTAGGGCTTTCCATGTTGGACTACTATATATACATTTTGTTAAGTCTTTGCAGAAACATCTTATCTTTTAATCTTGTATTTGTTTTCCTTCCGAGAAGGTTTTTAACCTAGCCACAAAATACGTTCTGAGACTTGTATTCCGATATCGTTGAGATTTATTGAGATTTTGCATTTGATTCCTTCTACAAAGTTGTTCATCTTATTTTTATCTATCTTTTTATGCTTGATTCAATGATTTCTGTGTTTGCATCCTTGACTATGATTTTCGGATCTGAGTAGTGTGTAGGTTCTTGAGGATGGGATAGATTAGGTGGAGGATCTTAGGATGTAGAGTGTTTAAGCTTTGATTGTATGATTCCCTTCTGGACTAGAGTTAGAATTACTAGTTTCTCTCTGATCAATTGGAACTAGGTTCGAGACATTTCCGCACCCAAAAGGTGTTTGATGAAATGTCTGACCAACTAGTGCCAGAGACTTACGTTCCTAGCCTAAGAGATTAGTTGTCTAGGATGTTTGTTGACGTGAATGAACTTGTTTGTCATGCCTGCTCGACCACGTTTCTCTAGCGAGAGCTAGGTATGGAAGTGGTTGAGTCTGAGTAGCTTTTGCCAAGAGATTGGATTAGCTAAGTTGTGATGTTCATTGTATAGGGATAGTTTGCTTGAGGTATGTTAAACACTCTGTAGACTAGAATACTCCACCGACATCAATTACCCCATCCTTAGGACTTCTTTCTTTCTGATTTTTATTACATTCCTGGAACTATTTCGTTTGTTCATGCTTAGAATCGTTTTCGGTTTGACTTATTCTTATTCGGTACTTGTCATACATTTTCGTTTATGATTCTGTGATTCGTTTCCATTTTGTATTTTGACCATTCTAGGATTGTTAGAAAAACACTCTTTTTGAATTGGCTTAACTTGTGATTGCTTGATTGCATCTTGATTGCTAGCAACGTCCCATTTGGATTGACACCTTAAGTATTACAACGCATAAGGTTAATTGAACCTACTAGGAGACACAAAAATCCTAGTATCAATTTGGCGCCGTTGCCATTTGGGATTCGTTTTGCTACATTTAAGATTTCAAGTATTGCAAGATTAAGTTCTGATACAATTATCATTCTGAGTACTGACTTGTTTTGGTTGTCTGCTTGTTTGTTTTGCATCTCAGGTACCTGTTACCTTGCATGCACACCAGATCAAGAGGGCATCAGAATCTCCTTCCTGTGATCGACGAAATCAATCGGTTGCAACGCCCACGACAAGCTCGTCAACCCACTGATCATCCCACACAAGTCACTATGGAACACCAGAATGAACCACATCAGGGACCGCGAAACATTGGTGCTGGGGATGCACCGAACACTCATACTCAACGTGCTGGAATCGTCCCTCCCGCCGTGCCGAACAACAACTTCGAGATCAAAAGTGGTCTGATCACCATGATCCAAGGAAACAAGTTTCACGGGTTGCCTATGGAGGATCCACTCGACCATTTGGACGAGTTCGACCGTCTTTGTGGTCTTACCAAGATCAACGGCGTGAGTGAGGATGGTTACAAGTTGCGCCTCTTCCCTTTCTCCCTGGGAGACAAGGCTCATCAATGGGAGAAAAACCTTCCCAAGGGATCAATCACCACCTGGGATGGTTGCAAGAAAGCATTCTTGGCCAAGTTTTTCTCCAACTCCAGAACAGCACGTCTCAGGAATGAGATTTCCAGCTTCACTCAGAAGAGCTCAGAATCATTCTGTGAAGCATGGGAGCGTTTCAAGGGTTACCACAGCCAGTGCCCACACCATGGTTTCAGCAACGAGTCATTACTGAGTACTCTCTACCGTGGTGTCCTTCCCAAAATACGTATGCTGCTTGACACCGCTTCTAACGGTAACTTCCTGAACAAGGATGTCGATGAAGGTTGGCAACTGGTGGAGAATCTCGCTCAGTCCGACGGCAACTACAACGAGGATTATGACCGCACATTTCGCGGCGACGCTGGGTCTGAAGAGAAGTACAAGAAGGACCTCAAGAATGTCAATGAGAAGCTTGACCGTATCTTGCTGAGCCAGCAGAGGAGCGTCCACTTCGTCTCTGAGGACGACCCTTTCCAAGTTCCAGATGGGGAGGGTGAGCAGAGTGAAGAGATCAGCTATGTTCAGAATCAGGGTGGATACAACAAAGGTTACAACCCCTACAAGACGAACCCCAATTTGTCTTACCGAAGTACCAATGTTGCTAATCCACAAGATCAGGTGTACCCGCGCAACAACAACAGCAAGGGCAACAAAAACCTTTTGTGCCTTATAATCCGGATTCGTTCCAAAACAACAGTTCCAGCAGGGTTACCAAGCTCCCTCAGGACCACCGCCAGGATTCCGCCCTCAACCAGTTCAGCCTACACCAACCCCAGATCAAGAAATGAAGCAGATGATGCAACAAATTCTTCAGGGTCAAGCTAGTGGTTCTATGGATACTGCTAAGAAGTTTGCTGACCTTAGTCAGAGGATGGAATGTTCCTACAATGATCTGAACGTCAAGTTTGAAGCTTTGAATTCGAAAATAAGGTATATGGAAGGCCAATCTGTTTCTACTTCTGCACCAAAGTCTGGCCAATTCCCAGGGAAAGCTGTTCAGAACCCCAAGGAGTTTGCCAACGCCATTACGCTGAGAAGTGGGAAAACATTGCCTCCCAGACAAGGAGTTCCAAACGTCACTGGGGACAGTGCAGAATTAGATGGGGGGGATTTTGTTCAGTATGACGCTCAGATGGAGAACCCAGTAGAAGCAGTCAAAGACCAAATCGAGCCAGTGAAGCTGTCAGAACCTGAAGCTATTAAGGAACCTGCTGTTCCTGATGACAGACCTGCGAGATTCATCCCTCCACCGTACAAGCCTCCTCTACCGTTTCCAGTGAGGTTCAAGAAGCAGCTTACTGAGAAATACAAAGCCTTGTTCGAAAAACAAGTCAAGGAGATTGAGTTGAGAATGCCACTGCTGGATGCATTCGCACTTGTTCCTCACTACCAGAAATTCCTCAAGGACTTAGTGATGGAGAGATCAAAGGAAGTTCAAGGCATGGTGGTACTAAGTCTTGAATGCAGTGCAATCATCCAGAAGAAGGTTGTACCCAAAAGCTCAAAGATCCTGGATCATTCACTCTACCCTGCTCCATTGGACCTATGCCTTTTGATAAGTGTCTATGTGATCTTGGCGCTTCAGTCAATCTAATGCCGTTCTCTGTGGCTAAGAGGTTGGGTTTCACAAGGTTTAAGGGTTGTGACATCTCCCTCATCCTTGCAGATAGATCAGTGAGACTTCCACATGGTATTTTGGAAGACTTACCTGTCAGGATCAGAGACGTGGAAGTGCCAACTGACTTTGTGGTTCTGGAGATGGATGAAGAACCAAAAGAGCCTCTGATCTTAGGAAGACCGTTCCTAGCGACTGCTGGAGCCATCATTGATGTCAGGAATGGCAAGATTGATCTCAATATGGGTGACGACTTCATCATGAAGTTTGACATCAAGGATACTTTGAAGAAGCCAACAATAGGAGGACAAATCTTCTACATTGAAGAGATGGATAAGTTGGCTGATGAGTTGTTGGAGGAACTAGCTGAGGAGGACCATCTAAAAACTGCTCTAACCAAGGATGGAGAAGACGGGTTCCTGCATGAGGAAACCACTTGTTACAAGAATCTGCTAGACTCCCACAGAGAAATAAATGGGCAAGAGGAGTTCGAGCAACTTCTGACGCGGATGGGGTATGTGTAGTTGAGACAGAGGGTTCAGAACGAAAAATCTCCCATTCGACCGTCGTCAGGACCCGAATCGAGACACCGACATCCCACTCAATCGAGCCATCACTCGAGTCGTACACCTTCCACTCGACCGTGACCGCTCCTGACTCCCATGCTGACGACTGGTCAGAACTGAAGGCTCCAAAGGTAGAACTCAAAACTCTTCCTTCCGGGCTCATGTACGTTTTTCTGGGAACCAATTCTACTTATCCTGTCATAGTGAATGCTAGGTTGAGTGATGATGAATTGGGGTTGCTAGTAACTGAGCTAAAAAGTTTAGAAAGGCCATAGGTTATTCTTTAGATGATATCAAAGGAATCTCACCTAGTCTTTGCACACATAGGATCAATCTTGAAAATGAGTCTTATGCCAGTATTGAACCCCAAAGAAGATTGAACCCTAATCTGAAAGAAGTAGTAAAGAAAGAAATCCTAAAACTGCTTGATGCTGGAGTTATCTATCCTATCTCTGATAGTACTTGGGTATCTCCAGTGCACTGTGTACCTAAGAAGGGAGGAATAACTGTAATTAAAAATGAAAAAATGAGTTAATCCCAACTAGGACCATCACAGGACATAGGATGTGCATTGATTATAGGAAATTGAATGCTGTGTCTAGGAAAGATCATTTTCCTCTGCCTTTCATTGATCAAATGTTGGAAAGACTAGCTAGTCATCCTTATTACTGTTTCCTTGATGGGTATAGTGGATTCTTCCAAATCCCTATCCACCCAAATGATCAGGAAAAGACAACCTTTACTTGTCCCTATGGCACTTTTGCCTACAGACGCATGCCATTTGGTTTGTGCAATGCTCCTGCCACCTTTCAGAGGTGCATGACTTCAATTTTCTCGGATTTAATTGAGGAGTCAGTGGAAGTGTTTATGGACGACTTCTCTGTATACGGTTCCACTTTCTCCTCCTGTTTGTTGAATCTGTGCAGGGTATTGACGCGATGTGAGGAGACGAACCTGGTGCTGAACTGGGAGAAATGCCACTTCATGGTTGAAGAAGGGATCGTTCTGGGACACAAGATTTCTGAGAAAGGAATTGAGGTTGACAAAGCTAAGATTGAGGTCATGGTTCAGCTTCAACCGCCTAAGACAGTGAAGGACATCCGAAGCTTTCTGGGACACGCTGGGTTTTACAGGAGATTCATCAAAGATTTCTCGAAAATTGCAAGACCATTGACAAGGTTACTGTGCAAGGAGGTTGAATTCGAATTCGATGCAGCATGTCTGGAAGCCTTCAGCACAATCAAGGAGGCTTTGGTTTCGGCACCCATAGTACAAGCTCCGAATTGGGATCATCCTTTTGAGATCATGTGTGATGCTTCAGACTTCGCAGTTGGAGCAGTTCTGGGACAGCGAATTGACAAGAAGCTTCATGTCATCTACTACGCCAGTCGCACCTTGGACGAGACTCAAGGAAGGTATGCCACCACAGAGAAGGAACTCCTAGCAGTTGTGTTTGCATTCGAAAAATTCAGGAGTTACCTTGTGGGTTCAAAGGTCATAGTGTATACTGACCATGCTGCTCTGAGACATATCTACTCGAAGAAGGATACCAAACCGAGACTGTTGAGATGGATTCTGCTACTTCAGGAGTTCGACATGGAGATTGTTGACAAGAAAGGCATAGAGAATGGAGTTGCAGACCACTTGTCAAGGATGAGGATTGAAGATGCTGTTCCAATAGATGACTCGATGCCTGAGGAACAACTCTGGTCGCCCAGGTTTGTGAGCAGATGCATGAAAACGGGGTTGAGAACCTAAAAATCAACTGTATGGCGATCACATCAGATACTGCACCATGGTATGCTGATTTCGTGAATTACAAGGTCTGTGGAGAAGTTCCTGATGACATGGATCCCTACAGGAAGAAGAAGTTTTTCAGAGAAGTCAACCATTACTTCTGGGATGAACCCTATCTGTACAAGAGAAGTTCTGACGGTCTATTCAGAAGATGCATAGCAGAAGAGGAAGTACAGGGAGTGCTTGAGCACTGTCATGGCTCCACCTATGGAGGTCACTTCGCCACGTTCAAGACAGCTCAGAAGGTTCTTCAAGCAGGTCTCTGGTGGCCAACCTTGTTCAAGGACACTCACAGTTTCATCACCAAGTGTGATGCTTGTCAGAGGATGGGCAACATCACAAGGAGGAACGAGATGCCCCAGAATCCGATCCTGGAAGTAGAGATATTTGACGTTTGGGGGATAGACTTCATGGGACCTTTCAACCCTCCATCAAATGGAAATGTCTATATTCTGGTGGCAGTTGATTATGTTTCTAAGTGGGTTGAAGCCATTGCCAGTCCTACCAATGATCACAAGGTCGTTTTAAAGTTGTTCAAGAGTATAATTTTCCACGGTATGGGATACCCAGAGCAGTGATAAGTGATGGTGGAACTCACTTCGTCAACAAGGTGTTTGAGAGTATGCTGAAAAAATATGGGGTCAAGCACAAGGTGTCTACTGCGTATCACCCTCAGACCAGCGGGCAGGTAGAAGTTTCGAATAAGCAGATCAAGGGAATCTTGTCAAGGATTGTTGGGGTTTCGAAGAAAGATTGGTCTGTCAAGCTGGACGAGACACTCTGGGCATACAGAACAGCGTTCAAGACGCCAATAGGACGAACACCATTTCAGCTGATCTACGGTAAGGCATGTCACCTCCCTGTTGAGGTTGAGTACAAGGCGCTCTGGGCTATCAAGTTGCTGAACTTAGATATTGACACAGCTCAGGCTAAGAGAACTCTTGACATCCATGAGTTGGAAGAAATAAGACTTGATGCTTATGAGAGTTCCAAGATTTACAAGGAAAGGACAAAGAATTTTCATGACAAGAAGATTATAGTCAAGGAGCTCACGAGTGGAGATCAGGTTTTGCTTTTCAACTCCAAACTTAAGTTATTTCCTGGAAAGCTTAAGTCACGGTGGTCTGGACCTTTTGAAGTCAAGGAAGTTCTGCCATTCGGAGCTATCACTCTTCTGAACAAGGATGGTAGTGAATTCACTGTAAATGGTCAGAGAGTCAAGAAATATTTAGCTGATCAAGTCCGACCAGAGGGGTTTTCTGTGCTCCTCTATGAACCCCCAAAAGCCTAAAAAGCTGAAAAGTCGAGCTAGTGACTTTAAACAAGCTCACTTGGGAGGAAGTCCCAAAGGTATCACTGTAAATATTTTTTTTTAGGACCCTTGTTTTTTTTAATTTTTGTTTTTGATTTTCTTGTGTTCAGGAATCTACAGAAGGGAGTAAAAGCAACAGAAAAAAAAATAGCAGTCAAAGGAGTGAGTTCAGTTCAGAATAACGTCAAGTATGAGGAGTTCTACAGAAAAGAAATAGAGAATACAGAGATAAGCAGAGTGAAAAGGAGTTTGGGGAGAAATTTTTCTCCTAAAAAAAAAAAAAAAAAAAAATGTATGGAAAACACTCACCCACTTGCTCTTTTCCTCCCCCACGAGATTTTTCAACTCTCTTGTCCCATCACCACCCATCCCTCTCTTGCTCCCTCTCACCAAACACATCAACTTTGTATCCCATCTTCCCACATCAACCCACCACCACACTCCATCTCTTCCCTCTTCCTATTTATTACACAATTCTCTCAACTCTCTCCCCTCTCCCCAACCAACAAACACTCTCACCTTTCACTCTCCCTTGCTAGACCTGCCGACGAGAACTGCTGCTCCCATCGAGCCACACTTCCGACCGAGCCATCGTCCTCGTCGTGTCCGCCGCTGCCGTCTACTCTCGTCCGAGCCATTATCGTCCACCCCGCGAAGCTCCGCTCGAGACACTCACCAACCGCCTCTCTCGAGATTCTGTTCCACACCTCGTTCGAGCCATCAGCTCCAGCCGTCACTTCTCTCTCGTCGAGCCCGACAATCTCGTCCAGCCCTGCGACAATCTCGCTCCGTCCGAGCCCTGCGACAATCTCGTTCCCGTCCGAGCCACTGCGACAATCTCGTCCCGTCCGAGCCACTGCGACAATCCCGCTCCCGTCCGAGCCACTGCGACAATCTCGTTCCCGTCCGAGCCACTGCGACAATCTCGTCCCGTCCGAGCCACTGCGACAATCTCGCTCCCGTTCGAGCCGTGATTCCCGTCGCCACTTTAAATTGTCGATCGAGCCACTGTCACAATCTCCGTTTCGAACGAGTCATCCTCACTATCATTGATTTTTGCGATTTGTATTATTGTCTGATCACTAACCTACTAATCTTTGATTTTGAGTTTGAATTGTCTCAGCTTTGCAATGTCTGACAATTTTTGGGACGAGATGTATGATAAGTATGGTTGTCAGGTACCAGGACGTGTTGCTACTTCTAAGCCGCCTACGCAAGGTGCTGGGTCAAGCAGACCAGACAAACCGCTCTCTAAGAGCAAGAGTCACGGGAAGCGACCGGCACAAGCTTCAAACTCAAAGGAGGACGGGAGTGATTACGAACAGGAGGAACCTGCGTTGCGCTCAACACTAGCTCCCAGAAAATCGGTCAGACGGAAGAGCGCTGAGACGAAATTAACTCCCAAAGAATACTACGAGCTGTTCCAGCAGATGGAGTTCGAGGGAACAAGATATCCCCATGTTGAGACTATGCAGCAACTCGGGATTTTGGAGGATGTTCAGTATCTGTTTAGACGGTGCCATCTAGAGAGAATCATGAACACACCCAAAAACGGATACAGGGAGGAGACAATTCAGTTCCTCTGTACTCTAGAGATACATCTGTATGCGGATGAGCCGGGAATGATGTCTGATGGAGGTCTGGGCTACATTACATTTCGCGTTCATGGCCAGTTCTACACTCTCCGTTTCAGAACTCTCGAAGAGATGTTTGGATTTCCCAGCGGAACGGGGACTACGCCGCAGTTCGATCGGGATGAGATATCCGCACTCTGGGCAACGATTGGGAGCACGCCCACATTCACTTCCTCAAAGACAAAAGCGCTGAACGTTCGAAGCCCAGTGTTGCGTTACTTCCAGAAGGCGATCACCAATGTATTTTACGCTAAAGAGGTCAAGGGATACATAACGAATGGCGAGCTAGAGATGATCGATTTGGCGCTTAAGGGACTGTCATTCACTGCCATGGATTGCACCGCGCTGCAAGGTGACATATCCAACACTTCCGTCTTGCTCTACCTTATCAACTACATGCTGACATACAAGCATTGGGTCTCGCGACTAAGCCTCAACCACACTCCCGGAGTGATGTGCATGGGAGGCATCGTGACTTGGTTCCTTGAGGCTGCTGGCGTCCCCCTACACTCTGAGTCGCACCCACCACGTTGGATAGACATCCGCAACCTGCGACAGCTACGCACTTTAGATTGGGGTTTGAGGCATGGAAAGTTGCTCTACAAGTTTGTGCATCCTGCGGTGGGTCCCTCGCGATTACTACTCCCTTGCGTCGACTTGACCACAATCTTGAGGGGCGAGCATATCGAGTTCATTCCCCCGCGGATACTCTCTACAATTCCGAAGCTGAGGAGGAACATGTTGACGTCGCGGAAGCACAGACCGTCCCAATGGAGGAGGACACCGAGGAATACCGCCCAGAGCAGTTCTACTTTGAGGAGTACACAGATCCAAGGATGGCAAAGGGAGTCAGAGCAGCGCATCACCGCCTCAACCAACTTCAGCGATGGGGAAGGCACGAGACAAGGCGTTCAGCAGTTTCACCAAAACTATCAAGAGCTTCATGCGTAAGTTTAGCTGCTCGACTTCCACGACCGCCATTCCTAGGTCTGTCCCCGAGGACACCAGACCAATTCCAGGACGTGCCTCCGCGACCCTAGAGCGAACACCCTCTCCAGTCCAATCTCCTGCTCGCCAATCTTCATATGTGTCCCGGCAGCGTCAACCTACACCCACTCCTTCACGCCACTCGTCACACGAGTCTAGGGAGAGACAAAGACGTAGATCGAGAGGTTCCAGAGCCTCTTCTAGTCATCGTTCAGCGCGTCGTTCTGCAACTCGAGATGAGCACGACCGTGGGGTTGAGGTTGAGCAGCGGGATGCGCCTCAGAACATGCACGGGGTTGAGCAGCATGTCGAACATCAAGGCGATTATCAGCCTACTGAGGTGGTTGTGCTAGTATCGGACCATGGTGAGTCCAGAGTCGACGACATGCAGTGCGACGAGCAACCAAATGTTTATCAGAACACCCAAGCAGTAGAGCAGCAAGTCGACCAACCAGCTCAAGTCGCTCCTGCGGATCCCGAACAAGAGGAAGGACAGAGTCAGTATCACGCTCCTCCTTGGGCGAGCACAGACAACTTCTTCTACTACTGAGGTACTCCGACGTTTCCTTTGTACATACCATTTCATTCCTGCATTGTTCCTGTTGTGATTCTTAAATCCTCCTGCAAATTTTTCTTACACAGAGACTGTGTAATTTAAGTTTGGGGAGGGTTTGAGATGATGTATCTGATGTTGTGTTCTGTGATTCTTATTTTAATCTTTGCATCATATCATGTTTGAGTTTGCATCCATCTATTGTAAAAAAAAAAAAAAAAAAAAAATCGAAAATTTCCACAAAAACACATTGTTCATGTAGCTTGCACTTGCATATTAGGATTGAGTCTAGTGTCATTCGTATAGGGTTGTTGCACTTAGCATTGGGGTTGATGATGATTGTAACCTTGGTAGCATGCTGGATTCAATAGGATAGGATCAAGGCCCTTGTTATTAGTTCTTTGATGCATGTTGATTGAACTTGAAAATGTAAGATTGAAGCATGTTTTGAATTGACATTATTCCCTATCTATCTGAACCTAATCCTGACTTGCAATTATCTTGTTATGCATTGAAGTTGAACTCATGGATACCATATACATACTTGGATTGTCTTTCACATTTTTACCACCCTTGTCAATCCAAGTAGTTGATTCCCATCTTTGGAACAGTTTCCCGCACCCTTAACCAACCGTTCTTTCAAGCCAATGGTATTCTTGAGTGTGAGGCCTTTTCCGAGTTGAGCTTGTTAGAAAGTGTTAGGTTTTAACCGACAAGAGTAGGATCCTGTGTAGTTCTAGTTCGCGTTATCCGGACTAGTAGGACTAGGTGAGAACTCGATTATGGGTATTGGGTATGGATTTGTGCAGAAGAGTGAAGTGCAAAAAGAAAGTAAAGGGTAGAAAGTCTTTAGGAGGGGGATGTGTTTTCAAGGTTTACAAGTCTAGTAAAGGATTTGGGTTGAGCAAAATAATGAGTTATTGGTTCTGTGCATAAAACGAAAAGATTAGACAAAGAAAAGAAAGTAAAATGTTTAAGATGTCTAGATTCCTTAGAAGAAAAGGAAAAGAACCTTACTGATAATAAAGATTTCCCAATCCGCTAGAATGATAAGAAGTGAACTCCTCCTAAGACCAAGTATAAAGAGTGAAAGAATGGGTTTGAGATGATGTTTCCGATGAAGGGTAGAGATAGGACCAACTTCGGTTTGGAATGTTCTTTGGGTAGACAGGACGCTGCTCTTGTATGTATCAGTTGGTTTCAACCTTTAGCCTTCTCTTAAGCTCAACTCATTTTCTTGAGAGAACCTTGTCTTGTATTGATGAAACCACGCGAGAAGGAGACAATCTAAGTCTCTAACCTTTCACCCTAGCCAAATGAGTTCAACGACATTGCTTAGCTTGATTCACGGTTCTCTGTTAATGAATGTTAAAGGGAATGATTGATAGGATTGCGTGTGTAGAAAAAAAAAATATAGAGTTCCTTCACCATGCATCATAGAACTAAGAACAAGGACCTTGATTCTAACTATTTTATTTAGCATGTTTTAGGTTCTGAGACCCCATCTTCACACCTCTTCTCCATACTCTATTCTTGATTGTTTGCTTGAGGGCAAGCAAAGAGTAAGTTTGGGGGAGTTGATATGTCTATATTTTGTCTCTCCTTAGCCTATTTTTGTCATGCATTTAGCTAGGATAACTCATTGGTTTGCATCGTTTTCTAGTTCTTTCTATACACTTTGCACGTCTAGGTATTTCTTGCATCATCCTTGCATACATTGTGCATTTTGGAGTATTTCAGGTATTTAGGAGACGTTGGAAGCCATTCTCGTCCGAGCCATTGTCACCATCTCCGTTTCGTCCGAGCCATTGTCACCATGCTCCCCAGCATCCGTCCGAGCCATGCTCCCCAGCATCCGTCCGAGCCATGCTCCCCAGCATCCGTCCGAGCCATGCTCCCCAGCATCCGTCCGAGCCATGCTCCCCAGCATCCGTCCGAGCCATGCTCCCCAGCATCCGTCCGAGCCATGCTCCCCAGCATCCGTCCGAGCCATGCTCCCCAGCATCCGTCCGAGCCATGCTCCTGATGACATTGCATTCCATTCGACGCACACGGACTCGATCGCACATGTGGGGAAGAAAGACGTTTGGTTTCACACGCTTCAGGAGATTTCCGAACCGACGCTTTACCTTGTCGTTTTAAGTTTTAGGGCTTTCCATGTTGGACTACTATATATACATTTTGTTAAGTCTTTGCAGAAACATCTTATCTTTTAATCTTGTATTGTTTTCCTTCCGAGAAGGTTTTTAACCTAGCCACAAAATACGTTCTGAGACTTGTATTCCGATATCGTTGAAATTTATTGAGATTTTGCATTTGATTCCTTCTACAAAGTTGTTCATCTTATTTTTATCTATCTTTTTATGCTTGATTCAATGATTTCTGTGTTTGCATCCTTGACTATGATTTTCGGATCTGAGTAGTGTGTAGGTTCTTGAGGATGGGATAGATTAGGTGGAGGATCTTAGGATGTAGAGTGTTTAAGCTTTGATTGTATGATTCCCTTCTGGACTAGAGTTAGAATTACTAGTTTCTCTCTGATCAATTGGAACTAGGTTCGAGACATTTCCGCACCCAAAAGGTGTTTGATGAAATGTCTGACCAACTAGTGCCAGAGACTTACGTTCCTAGCCTAAGAGATTAGTTGTCTAGGATGTTTGTTGACGTGAATGAACTTGTTTGTCATGCCTGCTCGACCACGTTTCTCTAGCGAGAGCTAGGTATGGAAGTGGTTGAGTCTGAGTAGCTTTTGCCAAGAGATTGGATTAGCTAAGTTGTGATGTTCATTGTATAGGGATAGTTTGCTTGAGGTATGTTAAACACTCTGTAGACTAGAATACTCCACCGACATCAATTACCCCATCCTTAGGACTTCTTTCTTTCTGATTTTTATTACATTCCTGGAACTATTTCGTTTGTTCATGCTTAGAATCGTTTTCGGTTTGACTTATTCTTATTCGGTACTTGTCATACATTTTCGTTTATGATTCTGTGATTCGTTTCCATTTTGTATTTTGACCATTCTAGGATTGTTAGAAAAACACTCTTTTTGAATTGGCTTAACTTGTGATTGCTTGATTGCATCTTGATTGCTAGCAACTTCCCATTTGGATTGACACCTTAAGTATTACAACGCATAAGGTTAATTGAACCTACTAGGAGACACAAAAATCTTAGTATCACTTACATACAACGATTCCAGCATTTGTTTTTTCCAAGCAAGTGAGCTTTAACCCTAGAATATGAACCTGATCGCTGTTCACCACAAAAGCTACACTTGAATTTCCATGTTCCTCCTGTTCCTCCTACTTTCTCTATTTTCGTCACATAACTCCAGAGTGGAGCCTCATCACTTTCATTTGTAGAACTTGTAGATTCATTACCAGCGGCAGCACTACTACTACCAATATTATCTCTCTGTCCTTGAGAACTGTTCATCTGATTAAAGAACATATGAACATAATATTAAAATCAAATTAAGCATAAACCAGTAAAACAAAGAGGATAAACAAAACGATCACACGCATGATCATTGAATAAAATTTAAAAGTCAAAATAGAAAAAAAGAAGAAGACTAGAAGAGTAATTAGAATTACTTGTGTTCTGGTTTCGTGAAGCCAAGAAGACGTCAAAGAGAGAAAGAGTAAAAAACTGATATATGTGGAGTTCACCACTTGGTTTACCTATCCCAATCACCTGTTAGATTTGGGTTTTACTATGGGCTTCCAACTCAAAACCAATTGGCAATGAGTGGAGAGGCCATAGTAAAGCCCAAATCTAACATGGTATCAGAGCGCAAGGTTAAAATTATGGTGGACCTAGAAAAGTGGATACGGACATGCCTCTTGTTAACCCGAGTAATGGGGGCCCAAGAAGGAGTTTATTATCGGTCCAAGTAGGATCGGTTCGAGATAGAGTTATCATCTCGAGGAGGCGAGTTAATATCCCACATGTGGTCCTTGGATTGAAGGGGAGATTGTTGGATACAATCCAAGTCCCACATCTGAAGTTTGAAGGGACTATCATCAATATAAAGAGTTAGGGTCAATCTACTAATTGCCAATTGGTTTTTAGTTAGAAACCCAAGATAAGCCCAAATTTAACATCACATCCTCGTAATGCGGTCCTGAAGAACACAAAACGGAACAGAAATTGCATTACACAATCATTTTCTTCCATCAACTGTGTAATGGAAATCAAATCAAAACCCAAGTTTTCAATGTAGAACACTTCTATTAAACGAAGACGTGAATTCAACACAACTGAACCAAGTGTATCAGCCAAGACTGTTCTACCGTCCGCCAACATAATCCTAGGCAGTGTGGATTTTCTCAAACTTGTAAGAATTTTTTTCTTACACGTCAAATAATGAGTAGCACCTGTATCTAATCAAGATTCAACAGAAGACTTACCAGACTGTTCTTCATTCGCTCCAATCTTTGCCGCAGTCATGACTCGTTTCACACTCAGCCACTGCTCATTCGTGAGTCCACACACAGCAGCTCGATCAACATCCGTGACAGCCACGTTTGCCACACCTTTGCTCGTTGTTTCTCCCACAGCTTTGGATATATGTTTACACGAGGTGACATACCACGGCTACGAGAGAGCCTGTGGTAGGAGCACTTCCTCTTCCACGTCCAACTCGGTTTCGAGCTCTTGATCACTTTCTGTTCGACTTGATGAATGAATGAATATTTCTGTGTATTGCTCTTTGACCACCAGGTCAAATATATATACATCAATACAACTAGGGTTTTATCTTGAGAGCCAAATAAACCGCCTAACTAAAAGTAAAGATACTAAATCGCAAAATCTATACTAAACATATATGAATATATCAACATTACATAGAGATACTAAATTTCCAATTCTCTTGTTCATTCTTCGGCTGTTTGGGATTCTGTTCCTACTACTAACACTATTGGTTTTAGATGGTTTTTCTTTTCTAATTATTGATGAGTGTACGGTGTACCAGAAGGGTCTTAATTACCGAAGCAATAATCATCTGATATAATTGAATCAATGCTTTTAAAACGTTTCACACTATGGTTCAAAAGCTCAAACACAATTTAATATACAACAATATTGCAGCTTTTAAATTGGTATATACGAGTCAAATGGGGATTTTTTTTAATTAAATTTAACTAAAATGCTGAAGTCAGTGGAGTATATAAACTTGTTGTTGTGATATATAAACGTTACAGCATTTAGTCCTTGAATTCACCTTAAATAACTACAATGTTAACAGTCAACATGTAAATTCTATATCGAAACCGTTCCAGGAAGTGCAATGGAAGCTAGGAATCCAAAGGTTAGCTAGCCGAGGTCCAGACCATACCTTAACTACATAATACATTCCATCTGGTATATTGGGTTGATTCTTGCAAAATCGTGGTATATGAAGTAAAAGTTACGGAGATCGAGGAAGGTGAGATTCGACTTGTTCAATGGTGGTCAAGAGTTTGCGTCGTCATGTTTCCTTATTGCTATAAAATAGTCGGGTTTCACCTTCCAAGATCTTCCTAATTCATTTTTCATCATCCCATCGCCTTCACTCAACCCTCAGCTGATGCCACAACCAATACAGTCGCTATAACAGATTGTAGATTTCTTCATCGACATTAATGCTTTTTTACTTAAACAGGTTCACGTTGGTAAATTTTCTAGTGCGTATAATAAAGAAATTATAGTACAAACTTCTCTTTTTTATTATATTCATCACAAGAATATCGGTTTCCAATTTTATATATGTATTATCATCACCTTCATCTACAAAGACTAGAGCTGTCAATTGGGCTCTCTGCCCATGGTCGAGACCAGTCCAAACTATTACGGGCGGACTATGGACATGCCCAGTAATTAAATGGTCTCATTAGTCTAAAGACCAAATTTGAACCATGATAAAATGGGCAAAACCATATGGACATTGGGCATGCCCAATTCTCTAAAATTCTAGGATTATGTAATTTTGGAGGAAAATTAGATTTTACAATCGATCATCAAAATCTTCTTCCTTCTTCTTCTACAATCGTATTTACAGATCAAATTCTTATAATTCCACATAAGATGAGAGGATTTAACCATCGTTCATCATAGGTATTCTCTTCTTATTCTCTCGTGTTCGTCTTGCAAACGCAGAAGAAGTGAAAGCAAAACACATACAAACGCAGTCACCTTCTCTGTCGCTTCTTCCTTTGTCAATCTCATCGCAACCATGGTAGGCATCTCTGCTCTCTAAATCACTCGTTACCTTAATCCAATACTGATTCCAAATGCTGAGTATAAAGCAAACTGACCCTTGTTTCTCGTATTTGCAGATCATATCAGAGAAGAATTGCCGTGAGATCTCCAAGTACCTCTTCATAGGTACGAACTTGATTTGAGCTTATGAATCTAGTGGGTTTCTTAGTAAATGGGTTTATGCATAGAGAGACAATAGCATTGATTGATTGAGTGATTGATTGATCCGGTTCGTTGTTTCTCATAAACAGCAATGAAACAACGTTTTTGTGTTTTGAATGAGTGATTGATTGATCCTTTTGATAGTGCTTCCAGTAATTCTAGTTTCTGAGTTTTGTTGGTGAGGTTTGATACTTTGATCGGATTGAGAAGCACCCGTTTTACTCTTTGTTTCTCTGTCTCTTTCTAAAGCTTGTAAATTTCTGATTGTTTCATTCATCTTTCTCATATAGCATTGTTTCTGAAATTTGCATTGCTTAACATGTAATTCAGGTGTTTGAAGCTGGGATTGTTTGAAGCTGAGCATCATTACTACGGGAAACATTAGACTTTACTTTGGTACCAACACTCTTGCTCTGGTAATCAATCTCTCTCTGTTTTTTAAGAGTTCATCATCGAGTATTTTGTTTTGTGTCTTGGCTGTTCGTACTTCCATTGGGGTTGTTTGTACTGATGGAATTCGTCAGGATCTTTGTACTGATGTGAATGATGTTGTTGCATTGACGGACTCCTTCATTATGGTCAGGTTACTTGTGTATATAAATATGATATGCTTTGATCTGTGAGAAAGCATAGTTGTTTGGTTGCATACGTATATACAACTCTAGAATGTTATTATTTATGTAAGAGATTTTGTGTGTTGATCATTTGAATTTCAAAAGAAGTTGGTTTAGGAAGATATTGCTTTCTTTTACTAGATGATATGAAAACTATTGACATCTGCTATTCTAGTTCTAGTTACCTTCTGTATTCTATTCTATTCCAGATCATGTGATTAATGCTATGGTATAGTTGTTGTAGGTTATAGCCGTCAATGAGAAATTTCCAGATCATGTGATTAATGCTACTACAAACTACAATGGTGAGCCTCTTACTTCTCTGTAGTTCTTTGCTATTCTTCTCGAGACTCTTGTGTTAGCGTCATTGTGTAATCTATAACATGATCTTGTTTTCGCAGGTCAGGATAATGGATTTGGATACTCAAAACTTGATTGATCAATACAACTTGCTGATGAAGAACGCTTGACTGATGAAGACAATTTGGCTGATGAAGATAACTTGGCTGATGAAGATATGCTGCCAGCAACTCTTGGTGAGAATGAGATTGTACCTCAGGAAACTGCTTCTTCTAGGACTGAACAAGGTACTAGTTCAAAACATTCTAGTTGACGTCATGCTAGATGTTGGAAGAACTTTACACTAAGAAAGAAATATGTTGATGGACCTAAGGCTGGTAAACATGATGTTACATGCAAACATTGTAAGAGATATTATTGTTTGAATCTGAGTCGAAATGGTACTAACACCATGAATCGCCATATGCGATCTTGTTCAAAGACTTCTGAGAGTACACCTAGCATTAATAGGAAGCTGGATATGGTTGTCTTTAGAGAAAAAATTGCAGTGGCTTTAATTCAGCATAATCTCCCATATTCCTTTGTTGAATATGAAAAAGTTAGAGAGGCTTTTACTTATGATAATCCTTCTATAGAGTTTTAGAGTATAAATACTGCTGCATCAGATTGTTTCAAGATTTTTGAGATGGAAAAAAGTAAGCTTAAGATAGTTTTAAGTAAAATCTCTGGTAGGATTTGTTTGACAACAGATTTGTAGAGAGCTGTAACAATAGAGGGTTACATTTGCTTAACAGCTCACTACAAAATAAGTCAGATTTTATAAAAGTAAATAATAAACACGTTTGGTTTAGTAGACAAGTTTTAAACAGCAAACACAAAATAAAAGAAGCCACAAAAATAAAATAAAAGTTATCCAATGGGCATGTCCAAATAGACTTGGGCATACTTTATACCATTGTCCAAATGAACCACTATCCATTGTGGACCGTCTAAATAGAGCCCATCAATTGAAACACCCATATGAATACACCCATTGGACAATGGACAACCCATTTGACAGTTATAAAAAGACTATAATAGTATATGAATTTTATCATTTAAGTACGATCACAGTTCTATATAATACTCTAGTTTTACTAAATTGGCCTTTAACTTTCTTTTTTTTTTTTTTCTATAGTAGTAAAGTAGCATATTTAACTGATGTTTGCTTCTAGTAAGCGACAACTGTCATGAAATCGAATTCAATTGTATACGGTCGGTTCTTTTTCCCATAATCACTTAGACCACCGATTCATCTTCACCAACCACGAAGATCTAACGGTTAGAGAGATGGGATTATAATATGGGTGTTAATTTGTTGAATTCAGAAAAGTGGGTGTAAAAATATAAATTTCTGTAACTTTTTCGATAGACCGTAAAGTAAGCACTATTTATATATTTCCATAAACAGCAAAGAAGTTTCCAAAAGGAGACGAAGATAGTAACGGTGGTGGAAGCTATGACGGCGATTCCAAACGTCGGCGATATTGAATCTTCGGCTACGCTTAATCAAGAGACGGCAACCGAGACCGTCACCGTTAAAGGTGGCCAGACTGGAAGCGGAGGAGGCTCGTCTGACGACGACATCGTTTCACCAACCGAGACCGTCACCGTTAACTTAACCGACTCGTCGTCGTCAGTTGGTTTTTGGAAATTGCACGAGATAGGTCTAATAACGCCGTTTCTGAGAAAGACGTTTGAGATCGTCGATGACAAAGTAACAGACCCGGTTGTATCATGGAGCCCGACCCGTAAAAGCTTCATCATCTGGGATTCTTACGAGTTCTCAGAGAATCTCCTTCCTAAATACTTCAAGCACAAGAACTTCTCCAGTTTCGTCCGCCAGCTCAACACCTACGTAAGGATAAAACGAGTTTTTTATTTGTTTTTTACTGTTTATCTATGTTTCTTATGTCGCAAGCTTTGTAAATTAAAGCTAGGGTTTTTTAGGGTTTTAAGAAGGTAGATTCAGATAGGTGGGAGTTTGCTAACGAAGGGGTTTCAAGGAGGTAAGAAACATTTGCTTAAGAACATCAAGAGGAGGAGAAGCAAAAGTAATTGTAACAAGGAAGCGAGCACCACGGGGTTGAAGAAGACAGAGACAGAGGCTGAGTCACTGAAGGAGGACCAGAACTGTCCAATAAGATTGGAGGTGTTGAAGTTGAAACAACAACAGGAAGAGTCTCAAGATCAAATGGTCATTGTGCAAGAGAAGATACACGGAGTCGAAACAGAACAAAGACATCTGCTAAGCTTCTTTGCAAAGTTGGCCAAAGATCAAAGATTTGTTGAGAGGCTGGTGTGGAAGAGGAAAATGAAACAACAGAGAGATCTTGAAGCAACTGAATTCGTGAAGAAGTTGAAGTTACTTCACGATCAAGAAATTCAAAATAACTTGGTGGATGTGGAAAGTCATCTAATGATTAGAGAATTTATGGCCATGGCTGCAACAACACAACCAGATCATGAGTCTGACATTTCCATGAATAATAATCAAAGTGGGAGTATGAGATGCCAGCTTAACACAGAGGAGTTACTTGTTGACGTTGGAAAGAAGATTGACGTAGATGTAAATGAGAGAATCGAGTAAAACAAAAAATATAAAAGGACTTGTACAGAGTTGTCTGGATTATAGTGTTAGCTCTTTAAAATGTGTAGCTCTTTGTTCCGTTAACACTGTTTTAAATACAAAAGTTCACAAATCACACTCTAGTCTTTCTTTATGTAGAAGCAAAAAGTAAATTAAGTTCGGGCAACACACTAAAGAGAAAAAAAAGGAACCTGTCAGACCACCGTGCAACTACCCCGGCAAGGTAGAACCAAGCCGAGTAACGATCCTCTACAGCGTCAGATTCGTCCGAAGTCTATCGTGGCCATCAATCACGCTCTGGTCGTACGGTCGTGGTTCATCAACCAGGGTTAAGGGCCTGTCTCCTTTGAAATCAAGGATACAGAGGTACGTCCTATAGGATAGACCCTGTTCAAGTAAAGTCGTGAACATTGTTGCTTTGTGACCATATATAAATAACTCAGTTTCTTCATCAGCTTCTCGATGTGGGATCCAAACACTACTAAGAAAAACAATAACGGGCTAATTTGTCCAAAAAAACCTAGGCCTATTCATTTTAAATAATGTCCATTAATGATTTTATTATATACCAACCACACTGAAGAAAAATGGAAAGGATTGGTTATATACTAACACTTGAGTTGTGCGTCTAACCTCCGCCGTAGTTTGTCACCTCTCCATGCAGAAGTGGAAGTTCTAATCTGGGCAATGCGTTGTATGATTGGTGCGGATATTGAGAATGTGGTCTTCCACACAGACTGTTCTGACCTGGTGAAGATGGTGTCTTCGCCGTCCGAGTGGCCTGCTTTCAAGACGCATTTGGATGAGATCGAGACGGACAAGGAAGAGTTCTTATCTTTTGCGATAGTTCACGTCTCCAGGACGCAGAATGGTAACACTGACAAGCTAGCATGACGTGCTAGGATAGAGTCACATCTTGTTACCTATGTAAACGTTTTTCCTACCAATTGGCTCATTTGAGCTGATCTTATATTTTGTCGGCAAAAAAAAAAAAAAAAAAAATACTAACACTTGAGTTATTTTATTTGTTAAGTGTAACACTTCCATGATATGTTTCAAATGGTTGGTATATGAATGCTTTTCATTTGGTATTTGTATGGGTAGAATTGGGACTATTCTCCGGTAGTTGTGTCTTGGCTAATTCTATCTATGATGACGAAACAAATAAGTCCACTTTACTTTGCTGTTAGCAAAAAGAAAAAATGCAACAGATTTAATCATTTAAGTCAGTAAAAACGTTAAAAGTCCAGATAGAATTTTATTTGGATTAATTGTTTAAAAACCTACAGCTTGAGTTACTGATATCAGTTTGCGAAAGTGTAAACAGTTCCACTTCCATGTTTTAATTCAAAGTTTGTCATACATAACAAACGAGTCAACGAATATGAAAATGTAACTCTCTCGTAATAAATAAATTTACCGTATAAGTTTAGCTTAAGTTACTCTATAAATTGTTTGTTTCTTCGGATCACCTAATCATCTCAATTAAGCAAATCATTCTCCTATACAGAAAAAAACAAAAAAAAAAACAAAAGAAACCATGGAAAGTAAGATGCAAACTCTTCTCTCCATGATTCTTCTAATTGTAACTTTGTGTGCCACTACTTTGGTGAAGCCGGGGCTAGCTCAACTCCCTACCATTCCTGTCTTTCCCACTCCTCATTCCCCAATTGATCTCGCAAAATGTTGGTCATCTCTCCTCAAAATTCACGGTTGCGAAATGGAAATCTTCAAATCTGCTTTAAGCGGTAAGTTTGACAACGTTGGACGGACATGCTGCAAGGCGTTTACCGAAATTGATGCAAAGTGTTGGCCAAAAATGTTTCCATTGAACCCTTTCTTCCCTCCTATTCTCAAGGATGGTTGCTCTCGCATCAACGCAGCTGCCCCCGCCCTTGCAACATCTAAACTCATTGTTCCTGAATTTTCTCTTCCTGATTCTCCGGTTGATATCACAAAATGCTGGTCATCACTTTCTAGTGTTGAAGGTTGTGTGGCTGAGATATTGAAATCAGTATTCACAGGAAAGTTTGGTAATGTTGGACATATGTGTTGCAAAGCGTTTTCGGATGTAGATTCAAAGTGTTGGCCTCATATGTTTCCGCTAAACCCGCTCTTTCCTCCTCTTCTGAAAGATAGTTGTTCTCGCATCGAAGCAGCTGCTCCTACTCACAAGTAATGAAAGTAACTATGGTCCTTTCTATATCAGAACGCATTATATTAGGCTTATTATAGCTTCTAGGTACCAATATTCAAGAGTTTTTTTATATATAATAACCAGTGAGAGAAGATATCTTCACATGTACTGGTTATTCTATACGTGTTGTTATATCTATAATAATAACAAATATATTCAAGAAATAATAATGACATTCTTTATTATCTTTTCAATTATGGACGTCTCGTTTGCTCTGTTCTTAATGAGGTATCTTGATCTTGAATTAGACTCTCAACTCTCAAGTAATCTTAAGCTAAGAACACTTGCTTAGATGACAGTTTTAAAGCAGGCAGCAAGTGCTGGTAACAAAACCATTTAAACTAATGGTTTGATGGAGAGGGTTCATTTGTAAACAAACCCTTTTTAAAAATAGGCGTATGCCGTTTAAACGCAGAGAAGACACGGTATTCTCAGTTAGTCTTTATACTAAAGTTAACTTTGTTATCGTTAGTACTGTTCCGATGTGGGATGCGCTAAATTATCAGCAATATTGATTTCTCAATATACGGGCTTAATGTGTTATAAAAGCCCATATGTTTTGCCATGTCGGATAAATTCTAGGCTCAATCCTTGGTAATGTAGTCCATTTCGTGTGTTGTGATTTGTGTGAAATGAAGAGTCTTCGCTGAAGACATAACTGAGTTTTAATTTATACAAGGCTTCTTTAGACGTAGGCGAGTGACATTCTCAGGTTAGAAAGTGAAATCTCAACCAAAAGGTTTTTTCCCACATGAAAAATTAGACACGCTCAAGTAACAGAGCTTCGTTTCTGGATATTAAAAAAAAAGGAAGATATTCACGAGTATGGTTTGGTTGTTTATCATTGTCAGTAACAATTTAAATTCAAGTTGCTAGCATGATCTTTACAAATGTTAATTTCACTACAGTAATTGGATGATTTCAGGATTTCAAAGACTGTGTGGTCGAATGATTTTGGGGTAAAACGTTGAATTAGGAAGATGATAATTGAAGGAAATGAAGACTGTAGTATGTATGTGAGAATAACCCCAGTTTTTGTTGATGAAAGAAACATATGATATGAGGATCTTTTAGGATAACTGTGATTAGTTAGATGTTAATTTCCTTTCAGGAGGTTACTGAAATGTTATTAACAATGATTACTTTTTAATTGTTTTTTTTGCAGGTCGAGAGCAATAGGAGGCACAGAAGCTTATGTCTTTGACCGCCGTAATATGGCGAGGCGTGCTTTTTAGGAACACAGCTCTAGGTTTGTGTTCCATAGCCATTCTTCAATAGAAGGAGATGCTCTTAGCTATAGTCACTAAATTTCACTATATGTTGCTTTGTTAAAATAATTCCAGCGTATCTTGCATCTCTCGAGGATCCAGCATATATGGAACTTGCAGTGAATGAAATACAAGATGGCCACCAATTTAACCACAACTTTTTCACAGTTGTATGCTCACGATGAAACTGATTACAATCTTTCAGGTTTACTCGCTTAATGGAGGGTTCTGCGGGTTCCCCAGTGAATTTCCATGCCAAGGATGGATCGGGTTACAAGTTCTTGGGTGACACTGTTGTCCAGTTAGACAAATTGGACCCTCAGGTTAGAGTCCCAAAGTCTCTGGTATCTTAGCAGTTACTTTACCTAATGTAACTATCTTGGCAGCAACAGCAACAAGCTTTACGATTTACTTTTTCTTTGGTCTGAGTATCAGGTTGCTTCTCTTATGGTGTCTGCCTTTTAGAGGTGGAAGCGGTACGATGAAACCCGTCAAGGTCTAGCCAAGGTAAATCGTCCGGGAGATAAATGCAAAACAAGTCTAGAATTTTTCCCTTAAGCATATATATTATGGTTCTTTTGCCTCACCTTAACCTCTTTGTCCAGTCTTATCACGGATTGAAATCGTCAGCCATGATTCATTTGATAGCCTGAGAATATCACTAGATTAAAGCTGTTGTGTGTTGTGTTTGCAGGCACAATTGGAGATGATAATGTCTGCATGCAAATGGGTTAATCTAAGAGTGTCGTCTTTGAGATAACCTCCAAGAGTTTGGCTGCTTGAGAGACAATCCTTTAAAAGACAGTTCTTCCTCTACTCGTTACTATATTTTACTGAAATTAGAAGTGGGATTATATGAAAAAACAATCACAGATTGTGTCTGCTTATGAGTTTTTATTACAATAAATGCTTGCGTTACTATTACGGACAAATGTTTTTCTTTATTGTATTGAACGTAGGGTACTTTTAGTAAAACAATCAAAGAAAAACGAAATCTAGATATTACTTCTACAGTATATCAGTAACTTACTCTGGAGCATGCATAATAATTATCTACGATCAGTGACTGTCATCAGTGCACTGATCAATCACATTGAATTAAAAAGCCATGTTTGTAGGTTAATAATCTTATTCTCTGGACTTGCATGGGGGAAACTAAGACGACGTGCTTTTGCCTTGAAGCAGAAAAATTGGCACAGGCATAATTACTAGTACAACAAGGATTAACATTAGTAAAAAAAAAAAAAAATAATACTAATCGGGACTAGAAGCAAGAAAGTAAGACGACATGCTCTAGCTTTCAAGCAATAAAATATAACTCGCATAGACAAATAAAATAATGAATATACCCCACGATAAGAGAGAGATTCGAATACTCTTTCAAGTTGGATTCGATCAGTAGTGAAAAATGTATTTGAAAATTTAAACGGGGTCAATTCCTTAAGTTTATGATATTCCTTTGGATGGTTTCTTGTGGGGCAAGATCTTGACACCGCATTCGATAATGTCGAAGTCTTGTTGGCATGTGGAGACATTTGTTCGCAAACTAGAAGAAAATATAACTAAATGTTCCCATTCGAGAACTGAGGATAGGAGGAACCCCACTTCCTTGCCATGGATACAATATGGCAGTAGGGAAGTATTGTGATTTCTTGGTTTTTATGGGAAATCACGACGCAGAACATAACTCCGGCAAAATCATTTGAAGCAGCATCCTGAGGAATGGTCAAGGAGTTACCTTTGGTTCTGTGATCGAACTCTGCTGGCACTTTTCTTCCTGGTAACACAGCGCTCCCAATCAGTTTCGTTCGTTGGATAATTGTTCTTCGTGCTTCCCCACCCAATTTGATGCAGTTGGTGAAATGGAGGAGCGCACTTCTTTGATTGCAAGGGCTAAATACTACTGTCTCTAGTGATTCACAATCATCGGCATATAGATGACAGATCGAACCAGGGAGCTCTGGCAATGATGCAAGTCTTGTGCAGCCAGATATATCAAGTACACACAGGTGATGAAGATCTTTGATGCAATCTGGAGTCGTTTCAATATCAGAGAAGCTTAGGTCGAGACGATATAAACTTGTGGGGAGATATGTTATTTCCTTGAGCTTTTCATTCTGCTGCAAGTTGAGTTCCACAAGACGACAACACGAGGCAATTGATGCAGGCACATCTTCTATCCCCGTGTTTTTCATAACAGGATATCGAAATTCTCTTTATAACTTGGTGCTGAAACACATAAATTCGGGCTATAAAACTAGATTGGACTAGCTAAACAATGAAGGAAAATAAATCGAAGAGAGAAGACGAGCTAGATAGCTCGTCAAACTTAAGCTATCGACGGGAGCGCAGTCAATTGCTTGTCGTTTCTCTAACCGTTTATTCTCCCTTTTTGCTGATCCCTTTTTCGAATGCCGTACGCCCATATTTATAGGAAGTTGTGTCGGTTCATCCATCGAAATGGCCAAAATACCCTTCCTTTGCTCTGAAAGTTATTTGGGTCTTTTACAATACTTACGGGCCAGGCCTTGTGTGGGAGTGAGGATCCACCCCCAACATGTGTTGAAATAATTCGAAATTTTCTGAATCTTGGGCATTCTCCCATAAAGACCGAATCAAGGGATGCCAAGTTCTTGTCAGCTGGAATGACTTGTAGGTTTTTGAAGTTAGACATCCCCAACCACTCTAGTTTATGAAGATGAGAAAAAGAGGATGGGATCTCTACCAAACTCTCGCAATAACCCAGACCCAATCTTTCCAAATTTGTAGCATTTGAAAGATCCGGAAGCTCCTTCAAATTCTTAGACCCATACAAATCCAGCTTCTTGAGATTCTTCAGGCACTAATAGAGAGAAAACCACACAATAAACTGAGAGAGAGAGAGAGAGAGAGAAAAAAAGTGCATCGATTGTATAACTTGAAGAGAAAGTAACATATATGTTCATATATATAAATATTACTGTAATAACACCAACCTGGGTTCCTTCTCATAGCCTTTCAAACTGGCTTTCTGGCATTTCTAATTCGACAAGATATTCTGGATTAAATGAAGGAGGAAGACTCTTGCTTGGGTATTCGTCCCAATATAGTAACCTTAGACGACGGGGAAACTCCATCTCATCATGTATATGCATTATATCATTCCCATCATATCTACTTTTATAGACTTTGAGGAGTCGAAGATTAGGCATTCTTATAAAAGCTCTTTCGCTTATAGAAACATCATCGATATCAAATAGATCAAGTGATATGCCGGACACAGCTCTTGTACCCTAAAACCAATATGTAGAAAAAATATTAGCACAATAGGTAGGTAGGATTTGCTTTTCTTCACCAAATGCCCCCCAAGTTTAAATGATTAAAATTAATAAACAATTAATACACGAGAGAGAGAGAGAACTTACTGTGGCATATTCAAGGACATCACAAATCTCTTGAGCATCTATTAAGATCTCGCGTTTCCAAGGCTCTTGTTTTTGAATGGCTTTTTGACCCACTCGTTGCAGTAATTTGTGCATCACTATTTCACTCCTATCCCCATATGTAGTTATGAGAGATGTGTTTTCAAGGATCTTCAACCCGTATTTTACATCCAATTCACTCTGATCAGAAAACATGGTTTCCACAAGATCACCATTTCTATAGTTGAAGAAGACTGCAATGTGGAGAAATAGCGTTTGCTCATTCTCATCTAAACTTTCATAGCCAACGGTAAGTACGTCTTCAATATCTCGATCAAGAATAGTTTCCAGCCTTCTCACAACATCTTTCCATTCGTTTTCCTTCTTCCCTAGTAAAGAAGAACCCATGACACAAAGACCCAACGGAAGCTTACCACAAAGCAATATCACACTTTTTGCAACCTCTTCAAAACCATCATGACGTGGAGACGTTTGTTTAAAAGCATATCTACACAAAATCTTGAGAGCATCTTCTGTAGATGGAAACCCCACATGGTAGGTATTGTTGATAGCATGTTGCTGCAAAAGCTCTTTGTTTTCTATGGTAACTACAATCCTACTTCCAGGACCAAACCAAGTAGTTTCTTTTGTCAAAGCCTCCAATTGCTTTACATGGTTCACATCATCAAGAATGATGAGCACTCTCTAGGCGCCTAGCTTTTCTTTTATTGCACCTAAATGGGATATTCTCTTTCCACTATTGGTTCAAAACCTTTGAAAGAAATTGTTCTTGCAAATGCAGCTTCAAACCATACTCATCAAAACCGCTATGATAGTCTCCCCCCCCCCTCGGTCCACAAAACAGCTAAGTTGAAACCTATAAGAGAGTAAACCATGCAAAGCTCTGGCAATGGTAGTCTTACCAATCCCAGCAGAACCAGAGATTGCAGCCATCTTAACTTGAACATTATCCAAATCTAGCAAAGACTCCACTTCTCTCAAATGAGCGTCAAGTCCCACCATGCCATCAAAATCCCTAGACGGTGTAGCAGCATTCAGTTTATTTAAAACGTCTTTGGCAATCTTCTCAATCATTATAGCTTTGTTGTCCCTAACAAAAAGAGAGAGAAAAAAACGTTACTATGACTTTACTTATATTTTGTTTATATTTTGCATATGTTTTTCTTATTTTTTATTAATACTTATTCAACATTTCAAAAAACCAAAAAAATGACTAATTTGCTGTCATATATAACAATCACACCTACAATTTATATTTATATAGAATTTAATGTAAACTATACTCAATGTATCAAAAAATCTAATAATTTCTATATATATAGATGATTTTATCGTAGTCACAAAATAGTATAAATATATAAATAATTAAAAATACATATCATCTACGTATGTTATGGGTAACCATCTAGTCATTTTTAACTTTTTAAAAAAACAAAACTATTTTTTTCTGCCCTAAGCCTATGTAAAACTAAGCATGACACATCTCATCAAAACACCAGCTCGACAAAGCGTACTTCTTTGATAGCACAACGATGGAGATCCTAGATTTTCTAATCGCTTGCGTGAGTGCAGGAGCAATTATCTCGCTTCTCTCTATCCCTTGGTCATCGAACTTCGTAATTCCGTTAGAGTTAAACTGCTTGCGCAAGTGAGTGAGAAATGTTTTACGAACGCCGGGACCGTGGAAGCTACAAGAGTTTCTACAACCCAAGATAACGGCGAGAAAATAACAGAGTTTTACAAAATGGTGACGCGAGACACATCAATGGTTGCTACCAAAGCTGTCAATCAGTTGATTGGAAACAGTGAAGCGTTTTTAGAAACCCTTTCTAGTTTTATTGAGATAAGTCCTTACAAACCTGTAGGCACTTTTGTCTTCTCTACAGAGACAAAATTGATTGTAATGAACAACTCAAACTCAGACGCCGTTCTTCAAATGTTGTTTTACACATCTTAGTCTGGCGGCGAACAAGAATGGTCTCTAAATCCCTTTCGAAGCATTACAGATCACCATGGCTAGCTATGAGGAACTGGTACAGTCACTTGGGATTAAGTTTTTTAATCACTTGGAACTCCATAATTTGTCTCTCGATGGCGAAGACTCAATAGGCTCTGCGCTCAATGACCTTGGAGTGGTAAATCAATCTTATTACTCTCTTTTTTTTAATTTGTGCAGCTCCATAACTCCTCCATCCTTGCATGTTTTTGCAATTATTCATGTTCCATTTAAACCATGAACTTTGTTGAACGCCATTTAAAACATCAACTTTAATTGACTATGAATTTTTAGACATCAAGTCAAAATGGACTTGATATTATGTCTGCTAACATGTGTTACTTAAAGCGATCATCAAGACAAATATAAGGATCAAGATCACTAGCACAAGGTGCATCACAAGTATATCATAGAAAAACCTAGGATCTAGAATAAAGTGATCAATCCTTCAAACTCAAATGTAGTATCCCAATACATGAAAAAATCTCAAGACACAAACAAAATGACACAAAAGACAAGACAAAACTGAGTATGAAGCGAAAGACAAAAGATGCTAAATGCTAAAAGCACCATATATCACTTGTTTTGTTAGCATATTTAATGGCATGTTGAATTTGGCTTGGTTTTCAAAACTTGATTTCTAAAAAACTCCAGTTAATGAAAGTTAATGTTTTAAAAGGCAACAAAGTTCATGGTTTAAATGACATTTTTCTTGAGTTAAGACCAACTCCAACTCCTCTCCATTTTCATCTCCAAAATGGAATTTGGAGTCAATTTTGCTCCAACCCATCTCCATTTATATCTCTAAAATAGAGATCTCCATTTTTTTCTCTATATTTGGAGACTTCCATTTCTATTTTACACTAAAATTTGAAGATCTCTATTTTTAAGTCCAAAATGGAGTAGGGTTGGAGAAAAACCCATCTCTAAAATGGAGTTGCTCTATTTTGAAGGAAAAAATGGAGAAATGGGTTGGAGATGCCCTAAGACTTTCATCAAAACGACGTCGTTTTTGTACTAACAAATAATGTTATGTTTTTTCGTTTTTTTACTAACAGATAACGTTATGTTTTTTTTTTGGCTTGGTCAACAAAACTTCATGTTTAAAACAGTTAGTCAAAGAAAGTTATTTTAAATGACCTACAACAAAGTTCATGGTTTAAAATGGCCAAGAATTTGAAAATTCATGGTTTAATTAACATTTTACCTATTCATTTTTTATATTTATGTTAAAAAACAAATTAGTTATGTTTTCACCCCGGTAAAAATAATTTCTATGTCCGCTTATGGACATAACCATACATTAGCCCAATACTAACCAGAGACTCTTTCCATTTGGCGTGGTTTTTCCTCACTAGGTTGCCAAGTTCACTGTATTTATCCATCACAGACCTAATCGAACTGCTTAAGCTCTCCTTCGAAAACCATCCTGTTTCCTCTTTTTCACCTCTACGGAGACCTCGAGTTCCTCACTTATCAGTCTAGTGTTAAATATTTGTTCACCCAAATGTGGAATAAACACTATTTGGCAGTCATCCACTAGAGCCTCCCACATTGACCCAAAACCGCAATGACTCACAAAGCAGCCTATCGATGGATGAGCCAATATCAATGGTTGATGCACCTATCCTCCCCAAACAACTCCACGCCCCTTAACCGTCTCTTCGAACCCGTTTGGTAAGGCTTCTTGGATTGTCGAGGAGCCTTTTGGTGGCTTTACCGCTACAAGAAATGGTAAACCTGTCAGCTCCATTCCTGAATAGAGTTCTTGGAACTGATCCTTTTCAAGAATGATTTGGCTGCCCAATGCACAATATACTACTGATCCTGGTTCAAACCGGCTCAACCACTGCCTCCATTGATCTTCAAGTGGTTTACTATTTTCCAGCTCAGGAAGCATTGGATCTGTCAAGAGAACGTCTCTTTGAAATTGGCTTTCGATGAAATCGCAGAATTTTCCTTCCATCTCTCGGCAAGTCCTTATAAATGACATCGCAGTTTTTAAGTCATATCATGATCCGTTCGTAAAACGTAGTGTTATCTCCAAACGGATGTGAGAGGAAGGAAAGCAATTGGTTTCTTGTCCCTGAAGCAACACCTTAGATGAAGGATATCCAGGTGGAGGAAGAGCCATATCATCTGGACTACGACCGGGGACAAAAACGAGATAGCTACACATGCTGCGGATATTTCACACTCTTGGCTCCACACTCTCTAGATATTTCCGGAATCCAGTGAGCAAAATCGAAGAAAACAAGATCCGGTTTACCTATAGAAACCGCTTCTTCGACCTGATGGCGTGTCCGATCCGTAGCCGAGGCGAGAAAACTCCCTAAAGAGATTGGTATATCCAAGGTTGTCTTTGTTGGAGTTATCTTCAAACAGAGTAAGAAAGCAAGAGAAAATAAACAGAGTATGAATATATCACAATCTTGTATCGATTGTGATAAGAAACTCAGTATAAGAAAGAACTTTTATTGATCTCGAAAACTGTCGTTTAACAACAATAATACAATAGGTTTATATACGTAGCAAACAGACACAACAAGTGAATAGATGTGTCTTGTGGTTTTATAACTAAACGACACAACTTAATCTAAAAGTCACGACTCTTAACATAAACTCAATTATCGATCAACACTCCCCCTTAATTGAGTTTCTGTCTCACTCCAAGCTTCCTCCTTAGTTCTTCAAACCTTGAGACGTTGAGAGCTTGTTGTAAGACGTTCTGCAAGCTGACCTTCTCCTTGACATTCTCACCTGTTCATGTTGGACAATCATATTGTTTTCATTTATGCTTTTTCCACTATCTTGAGAAGAGTTCCATTTGATTGGAAAACTTTTCTGCACCATTTGCACCTCCATAATCTTCATTCCTTTAGAATCTGAGATTATGCATTGCTTCTTCTCGAACAAAAATTGATATCCACGTGATGTCATTTGCGAAACACTAAGCAAACTTATTGCCAATCCAGGAACTAGGTACACATCCTTCAACATTCTTCTTCCTTTGTTTGTCATGATAATGATAACTCCTTTCCCAGCCGTCATTACAATGTCTCCATTTCCAACTTTGATTGGAACCTTTATGCTTCTGTCTAGCCTGATGAAGTTTTGCACTTCTCCTGTCATGTGGTTTGTGCAGCCACTATCCACTAACCAGACATCTTCTTCCTTGAGTATTGCTGACTCTTCACTTGCACTAAACAGCATGTGCACTTCGTCATCTTCATTCTCAAGACCCATCTCTGCTCGCTCGTATTTCTTTGAACGACACTCTCTTGAAAAATGTCCAACTTGTCCACAGTTGTAACATTCTTTCTTGTTCCTTGAAGCTATTTGCTGACCAGCCATGTGCTGTTTCCTCCAGCAGTCCGCTTCTGTGTGATTTGTTCTCTTACAAAATCCACACCTCTTTTTACCATCTTCTGGTTTAGAACTAGGATTCCCTCCTTTTGTTCTAACATTAAACGCGCCTTCCGAAGTTGTCTCGTCTCGGAGTTCCACACGTTTTTCATGTGCCTTAAGAGTTCCTATTAACTCTGTTACAGGCAACGAAGTCAGATCCTTTGTTTGTTCCATCACAGCCACAATGCTGTCAAATCTTGCTGGGAGAGATATGAGAATCTTCTGGACAATTTGATAGTCCGTCTTCTCTTCACCATGAACCCTTAATTGATTTCCCAAATCAATTAGTTTTTCTGTGAAAACCTTTATGTTATCACCTTCGTTCATCTTCAAATTTTCGTACTCCCTTCTCAACGATTGTAGTTTGATCAATTGTACTTGCGGAGTCCCTTGAAATTCAGATCGCAGTGCATCCCATGCTTCCTTCGAATTAGTTGCTGGTGCTATGCGGGAGAAAATTTGATCAGACACGGCTGTTTGCAGAATTTGCAGAGCCATCATATCTTGTGTCGTTTCTTCCTCCCATTGCTTTTTCAGTCGCAACCCTTCCGGAGTATGATCTGCTTGTGATGGTTGGTTTGAAACTCCGTTCTCCACCATCGTCCACATCTTTCTGGTTTTGAAAATTGTTGTCATCTTGATACGCCAGAAATCATACTTATCTCCGTCGAATATGGGAATCAGTTGTTGTGATGTTCCTTCCATCGCCTCTTTTTGCTGCTTGAATTTTTTTACTCGACAAGGCCCTTGAATCAGTAGGGCTCTGATACCATGTTGGAGTTATCTTCAAACAGAGTAAGAAAGCAAGAGAAAATAAACAGAGTATGAATATATCACAATCTTGTATCGATTGTGATAAGAAACTCAGTATAAGAAAGAACTTTTATTGATCTCGAAAACTGTCGTTTAACAACAATAATACAATAGGTTTATATACGTAGCAAACAGACACAACAAGTGAATAGATGTGTCTTGTGGTTTTATAACTAAACGACACAACTTAATCTAAAAGTCACGACTCTTAACATAAACTCAATTATCGATCAACAGTCTTCGCGCCAGCAGGGAGGCCATCTACGGATGGGATGATAAGAGTGTGAAAGAATATGCAGTCTGGGAAGAGATTGAGAGGTTCAAGTTGCTTCATAGGTTTCTTGGGAAGCAAGAACGTAATTTTGTGCCCTTTCTCAGCTAGTTTGTTAGCCAGATGCAAAAATGCAGTCATGTGACCAAAACCGAACCATGGGAACATAAAAGCATGAAACTTTGACATCATCTTAGTTTGTGTTACTTAGTTTTTTCTTCTGTTCTTGTTCTGAGGTTCTATGTTTCTGTTTATGAGAGACCTCAGTTACAGAGATGACCTGAAGTTTAGGAGGGTACTGCCGTACTGGTATGAGTTGAATGATTCAAGTTTGTTACGAAATATGTCAAATCTTCAGTTTTAATTAATATCTATTTGTTTGACAAAAAAAAAATAATACTTTGTTTTATACTAATATATACGACTGTACGTAGTTTATGTTAATTAATTACCGGACATTTCTCCCTAATCTATGGTATAATCATACAACTTAACAGCAAAATATGGGAAATTGCAAAGATCATGCATGACATTCAAACTAATCAGGTTGTTTCCTTTTTTTTCTATTTTTTTTTTTTTTTAAGAATATGCCAACTCTACAATTTCAAAAATCTATATACAATAGCAAACCCAGTTTTTTGTGTCAACTTTTAATCCAACGGATGAGATTAGTTCCGGTTTTAATCCAACGGTTTAAAATTATTAATCGTGTCTTTTTGTCGCACCCCCATCTTTTAAAAATCACACCTCTTAGTCTTTGCATCTCTTTGTTGTACATATTAGTTTCAAAAATCACAAATCACACCTCTTAGCCTTTGCATCTCTTTGTTGTATCTCTTGGTTTCAAAAATCACATCCATTCATTTTTACACCTTTTAAATCACACATCTTAGTCTTTGCATCTCTTTGTTGTACCTCTTGGTTTCACACCTATTTATTTTTACACATTTACATTTCACACCTCTATGTTTTGCACCTCTTTATTTATTATATATAAACTTTTTTGACTACATTAACTACTTTTTTGACTTCATTTCTTTTCGTCGCACCCCATCTTTAAAAAATTGCACCTTTTAATTTTTGCATCTCTTCGTCGTACCTCTATCATTTATCGCACCTTTTCACTTTTGCATCTCTTCGTCGCACCCCCATCTTTCAAAAATTGCACCTTTTAATTTTTTCATCTCTTCAACGTACCTTCATCTTTTATCGCACATTTTCACTTTGCATCTCTTCGTCGTACTCCCATCTTTTTAGAATTGCATCTTTTTATTGTTGCACTTTTTTGTTTCACACTTCAATGTTTTACACATTTATATTTTACACCTCTTTGTTTATTATATATAAACTTTTATGGACTACATAAACAAGTTTCAAATTTATTGTTTTTAGAGTATTTTTAAAAGCCCATATATAATAGCAAACCCACTTTTTTGTGTCATCTTAAATCCAACGGCTGAGATTGGTTCTATTATTTCATCTAACGGTTGAAACTTATTAATGATCCCAACAGTTGCAAGCTTTTTCTCTCACATTGTTTCTTTTCGTCGCACCCCCATCTTTCAAAAATTGCACCTTTTAGCTTTTGCATCTCTTCGTCGTACCTCCATCTTTTATCGCACTTTTTCACTTTTGCATCTCTTCGTTGTACCGCCATCTTTTTAGAATTGCACCTTTTTTTTGTTGCACCTTTTTGTTTCACACCTCAATGTTTTACAGCTCTATGTTTTACACATTTATATTTTACACCTTTTTGTTTATTATATATAAATTTTTATGGACTACAAAAACAAGTTTCAAATTTATTGTTTTAGAGTATTTTTAAAAGTAAAAAATAAAACAAATTTTTTTTTTATTGGAGTGTTTTTAAATTAACCTGCATCAATATCTATATCAAGGTATTTTTATGAACTAACAAGTTAGTGTCCATTCCAAAAAATTGGTTTTGTTCCCTCCTCCATTTGTTCTCATATATTAGATTATAGATTAACGAAAAGTTTGGTTTTTCTTAAGTACTTTGTTTGTCTTTATGTTGTCGGTTAGATAATTTACTCAAGATAACAATTACATTTAATTATTTACTCAAGATAGCACTTACATTTAATTTCTTCAAGTTAAATAGACTAACAAAAGGACATGATATCAATATCTATAGCACAAAGGGGCGTAACAAAGGGGCGTAACAAAGGGGCGTAATTTTTTAAATAATGGGCCTGTTCGTTTTAATTTTTGATGAGAAGTTTTTTTACAATACAATTATAGGAAGTTTTGTCTCAAATGATTTTTTTCTTTATCATTTAAAACGTAGCATGAGTAAAATAATGCTATGCATTGTAATTAGTATTACGACGTAACAAGAGTAAAATAGTGTGTCAATTAATAATTTCTTCTAAGATTTCTTTCGTTAAAAAAATGCAAATATCTAAATTTTCATAGTTTTAATTTTGAAGTAGAATTTTATGAAATTTGGGAGTCATCTTTAATCTAATAGATGAGATTGTTTCTATTATCTCATTTAACGGTTTAGAATTATTAATGATCCCAACAGTTGCAAGTTTTTTTTTAATAATCGTGTTTCTTCGTCGTACCCCTATCTTTTAAAAATCGCACCTATTAATTTTTACATCTTTTTGCTTCACACCTCTATATTTTCACATCTCTTTGTTTATATATATATATATATATATATATATATATATTTTTATAGATTTTGAAAAGAGTTTTTGTTCTTTGAGTATTATTAATGATCTCACCCTTTGTTAATGATCTCAAAAGTTGCAAAGTTGCGGTCCAACAATTGTGTTTCTTCGTTGCACTCCCAACTTTCCATGTTGGCACCCATTACTTTCACACCTTTTTGTTTTATACCTCTTTGTTTATATAAAGTTACGATATTTTGATCCAACAATTGTGTTTCTTCGCCATACCATTAGCTTTTAATGGTTGCACTTGTTAGTTTTCGCACATTTTTGTTTCACACCTTTTTGTTTCACACTCTTTGTTTTTATATATATGTATACATATTTTTATGGACTTTGAAAATAGTTTTTGTTATTTGAGTATTATTAATAATCTCACCCTTTGTTAATGATCTCAAAAGTTGCAAAGTTTCGGTCCAGCAATTGTGTTTCTTCGTTGTACCCCCATCTTTCCATGTTGGAACCCGTTAGTTTTCACACCCTTTTGTTTTACACCTCTTTGTTTATATAAAATTGCAATGTTTTAATCCAACAATTTTGTTTCTTCGTCATAGCCCTAGCTTTCAATGGTTGCACTTGTTAGTTTTCGCACCTTTTTGTTTCACACCTCTTTGTTTTCACACTCTTTGTTTTTATATAGATACAGATTTTTATGGATTTTGAAAAGAGTTTTTGTTATTTGAGTATTACTAATGATCTCACCCTTTGTTAATGATATCAAAAGTTGCAAAGTTTATGTCCAACAATTGTGTTTCTTCGTTGCACTCCCAGCTTTCTATTTTGGCATCCGTTAGTTTTCACACCCTTTTATTTTACACCTCTTTTTTTATATAAAGTTGCAATGTTTTGATCCAACAATTGTGTTTTTTCGTCATACCCCTAGCTTTCAATGGTTGCACTTGTTAGATTTCGCACTTTTTTGTTTCACACATTTTTCACACCTTTTTGTTTTTATATATATACAGATTTTTATGGATTTTGAAAAGAGTTTTTGTTATTTAAGTATTATAAATGATCTCACCCTTTGTTAATGATCTCAAAAGTTGCAAAGACTCGATTCAACAATTGTGTTTCTTCATTCCATCCCCAACTTCCATGTAGGCATCCGTTAGTTTTCACACCTTTTTGTTTTAGACCTCTTTGTTTATATAAAGTTGCAGTGTTTTGATCCAACAATTGTGTTTCTTTGTCGTACCCCTTGATTTTAATGTTTACACTTGTTAGTTTTCGCACCTTTTTATTTCACACCTTTTTGTTACACACGTCTTTATTTTTATATTTTTGCATCTCTTCGTCGTACCCTCATCTTACAAAAATCGCACATATTAATTTTTGAACCTTTTTCACATCTTTATGTTTTACTCCTAAGCCTGAAAAGAAAGTCGAACCGCAAAGGCAAGTATCCTCGCCCCCGCGATGGAATTTTACACTTCTTTGTTTATTATATATAAACTTTTATGGAATACAAAAATAAGTTCCGAATTTATTGTTTTCTGAGTATTTTTAAAACTTACAAGTTAATAGATAATATTATAGATTTATATGTTTATATATTATATAAACTCACTTTTAAGGGTCAATTTAAATATAACGGATGGGATTATTTTTATTAGCTCATCTAACTGTTTATATTTGTTAATAATCTTAAAAGTTACAATATTTTGATCCAACAATTGTATTTCTACGTCGTATTCACAGCTTTCAATGTTCACATTTATTAGTTTTCTTTGTTTCACACCTCCTTGTTTATATATATATATATATATATATATATATATATATATATGAACTTTAAAAAGAGTTTTTGTTCTTTGAGTATTGTTTAACACCTCCAAATTTAAAAATTCTGAGTATTATTTTCTTATAATTTATTAATTAACATTGATTCACTCATCTTTGTTTTAAAAATTGGATTGTTTTATTTATTGACTCATTCATCTAACTTTTGTTTGGTGTGGTTTTCCATCTCACCGTATTGATCATCTCTTTCAAGTATTAATTTAGGTAATTAATTGTGATTTCTAATTTTTCATAGATTTATCTTTTAGTCAATTTGGTTGGTTGCAATTGCAGCTATAAGCTCTTTCTCCCTGATTCTCATATTACTTTTTATAAATTTCGATAGAACAATGAGTTAAATTTTATTTTATGTAAATATCTTTCAAAATTGATTATCTGAATATGATTCAGTAAACCTAGATTTTTATACCTTTAATATTATTCTCTTATTGTCACTGAATCGATTTTTTATTTTTATATATACAACAAATATTTTATTTAACTAATTTTGTTAATTCATCTTAATTAGTCATTATTTATGATTTTTATATTATATAGTTAAAAATTATCATAAATTTTTTACTCGAAATATGAAATTAACAATGTTAGTCATTTCAAGTTTTCACTTTCCCGTGCGGCAACGCACGGGCCGACATCCTAGTAATAATAATAAAATTCCTTCTTTTTTTCTGGTCAATGGTTATATTGAACATTTTCTCAATTCGTTGCGGGAAAATAGAGTCGAACTCTCATCATGATCATGATCAAGGAACTGACTGAAAAATCAATAAAAGTATTGGCGTCTAATAATAATGTTCTTAAAAACCCCATTACTGTATATTCTCAACTAAAAAAAAAGAAAAATACCATGAAAGAAATAAATAGAAATTGGAATACTATAATTCTTAACAGAAAATTAATGTTGAAAGACTTTTAAAGCACACTGTTTTACGATTTAGATAGAGATATGTAAAACATGAATTTGAATAATTATAAACTAGAGTGCTTACGTGCATTTTATTGAACAAAAGTTTTTAGCAGATTCTTCTTCTGTACCCCTCACGAAGAAGGAGGACTTATCCACAACAACTGCAAAGAGGTCGAGTAGCACCACTGTTGGGACATATTTCCATGTCAGGTTCGGGGTGTCCTAGCTTCATATAATAGAAATCTCCAAGTACACAATCAATATGGAGACTGAGTCCACACTCATCACAAGTATAGTAACACACACGCGGATCTGTCTTTGTCTCACAAATATCACACCACAAGTCACCGGCGTCGTTTACATAAGAATCTTGACATAGTGATAGAAAATGATCATCACACCTGTGTTTTACCTTTCTTGGTAAAGTAGCGCACCTCATGCATAAAGAGTATTCATCACAAACCGTACAATGTAAGGGATTATCACCTAAATCTGTGACACAACCACATTGTCGGGAACTTTGCAAGGTAAAATATAAGGGATGTTCGTGAAGATCATGTTGAAACGGTTCCGATACAGAACTACACCGAACATCATACCATACATAACCTTTGCAATCTTCATGATGACACTCGTACATGAAACCATCAGTTATGGAATCACAAGATCTACAACGAAGATGATCACTGTCTCGATCAGTCAGTGTCAATGAGAGTTTATGGTTGTGCAATGAATGTCGTTTTTCGAGTAAGATTAGCACACGTTTCGTGAAGGATGAAATCACACTCCACGCATTTGTAGCACGGATCACCGTTGATGGCAAGAATGCAACACCGACAACGCATGTTAACATTATTTGTAACATAATTCTCATCCAACCTGAGAACGATATCTCCTTTTTCATTAATTACCTTGAATGGATCTTCGATTTCTTCTACTTCTTCAGGCACATCTTCGAGTTCTAACCCATCCCACACTTCACTTCTTGTTGCACATTTTGAATGAACAGTATAACTAGGACAACGAGAACATTCATAACCTCCGTAGGCCCAATTAATCTTCTTCGGACAAACTCCACACTCTTTATCTCCTTCTCCTTGACCAAGATGAAAAGTATGAGAGACACGATGGTTATGACGGTTTATGCTTATGACTCGCGGTAGACTCTGATACAATCTTTGTGGACCATCAGATTGCACTCAAGACATACATAAGGATTGCGGTCGTCTTTCACACCACATGCATTACAAGTATAGGTGACTAGCCTTAACAAGAGGGTGAGGCTATGCTTGTGGTGCTTAGATTCAGAAATTTTGAGTGGTGGTGGTTTTTCTATACATCTTATATCCATGCTAATGTTGCATAGCGTGCAACTAGCAAACGTACTCATAAGCTTACATCGATAAAAATGATTATGAGTACTATTATTAGTTGGTTAATTATGTTGTTTTTATTTCAAATTAGCTGGCAGTGCGAGCTGATCAATTACCATTAAATGAGTTCCAGAGAAATTATGTACACATGAAGAGGAGCTCTCCCAAGACAAATATTGAAACTCAACTTCTGCTTCTGTTTCTTTTTTTTAAAATGTCTTCTACCGATGTCGAAGTATTCACCTCTCCATTTCATGATCATCCTTTATCATCTCATCATGATTCTGTTTTTGCCTTGATTTCTTGCCCCTTTTCTTGCATTCCTTTATCCCAAAGACTAAAGAGCCAGTCGCATCACCTATCATTGCTCGGAGTGCCATTTGATAGTACACATGGAATGCGCCGAAGGCTTACTCGGTCAGCCCTTTTTGTGCAATCACATTCTCAAGATCTTCTGTTTAAACGCTATCCCACCACTTAACTATAGTATAGGTGAGTACCGTTGCCATTTTTATCGATGTAAGCTTATGAGTACGTTTGCTAGTTGCACGATATGCAACATTAGCATGGATATAATCATATAACAAATATGAAGGCGACCGCATAACGTGGTAATGTGGTTGCCTTCATATTTGTTATATACTCTTTTCTATTTAAAATAGAAAATGTTTTAGCTAAAATCATAAAAATTAAAAAGTTCAATCAATCATAAACAAGATTTTATAATCTACATACAAATAAAATTATAAGTAAATTTAAAATTGCATAAAAATTTGAAAACATTATATATTGTGAATAGAAAAACTTCTCTTAAACGTTTTATATTATGAAAAGAGAAAATATAGAAAAGAATATACTAAATTAAAATAATATTGGTTATTAAAAATAATGTATATAATATTATATGGACTCCGATTAGTCTGTTGGATTTCGACTTTCGACATAAACTATTAACTGATGATCTGCCGATCTGTCAGCGGTTAAGCCCATCAAAAGACCTATTGGTAGATGTAGATCTATTACATCAAAAGACCATGAACACATGGGTGGGTTTAAATATGCATAGAAGTTATTGAAACAACGATATGTGGAACAAAGCAGCAGTAAAATAATGATACACAACTCACGATTAAGCCAACGTGGTGGTAACATGTGCCTAGCTACAACTTAAGATTTTAAAGTTATCGCCTTCTTCAGAATATGTGTCTCAATGTAAGATTCTTGACATTTTGGTAGATCTTAGTTAAATATGATTGACACATATAGTTTCATATCGTTTTAAAGTTTATAACACTTGGACAATAACGGAAATGAATTCATGACTTCTTCACAAGTTCAATCAAACTCTGTTCAAACTTATCGATATAACCATCAGCAAAACCAGACTCAGCCAAAACACATCTCCACTTGTCATGATTCTTCCTCACTTTCTCACCGACCTCACTACCTTCCTCCATCACACTCTTCACAGCATTCTCCAAGCTCCCCCGCGAGAACCACCCATTCTCTTCCCTCTCAACCTCAACCGCCACCTCCATCTCCTTCGTCATGAGCCTCGCGTTCAATATCTGTTCTCCTTGCTGCGGAACCCAAACGATCTGACAATCACTCATCAAAGACTCCCACATCGACCCAAATCCGCAGTGGCTAACAAAACAACCCACTGAAGGATGGTCTAACACCAACGGTTGCTGAATCCAACCTCCGAACACAATGCCACGTCCTTGAACCCTCTCCTCGAATCCTTCCGGTAACGCTTCCTCGACGGTTGATACACCCGAAGGAGGCTTAATTGCAACCAAAAACGGTAAACCGGTTGATTCTAGCCCTAAACAGAGTTCTTGAAACTGATCTACCTTGTCTACAACAGGTTGGCTACCGAAAGCGCAGAACACAACCGAACCATGGTTGAATTTGGCTAGCCACTCCGACCATCGAGACTCTAAGGAGAACTGATTAGGTTTGGTTCCAGGGAGTACCGTGTTAGAATTTGGAGAGAGTGAGCTGCAACATACACTCTACTCCAATATAAACTCACAAGAACACTTCAAGCGGAATTTGTGTGTTCATGTGTAAAGCCTTTAAGATACAACTCAATGAGAGTGTTCTTAAGGTAAAGAAGGAGTTATACACGCCAATATAAGCTGTGTATACTCAAGAATAAGTATGAGAGGCAACAGCTCTCTCACACCAAAGATAACCCAAATACCCTTTAGAATAGTTTAGAGAATAGTGAAGAGAATAGAATGAAAGAAAGGTAGAGACCAAACATTACCAAATCTTGGTCTCTCCATGAGATTATAGAGACTAGAATCTACCCATTTGAGTGTATAAGAAACGATTTTAGAAAGGGGAAAACCCCCCATTGGAGAGCTTGGATTTATTAAGCATATGAGTTACATATTTATACATAAATGAACGAGAACCATATGTGGTCTCTTTAACCTAGCTCCAACGGTCATATATACATACAAATATACACAATAGCATGTATAGATAGTGACATGAAGAGAGAGGGGAGCTGGTCCCAACCATAGAAAGTGACAGCTCCAAAATGGCTTCTTAAGCCAACATGTGACTCTCCCACTTGTTCCTTTGTTGGATGCCCAATATTGATAGGGACACCTCCTAAATGGATCTTTAGGTCACATGTGACTCCTTGCAACTTGCATTGCCTCCAAACTCACATGAGACTACCTTTTGCCGCCCAAACTCTATTTGAATCCTAGGGCCTTCTTCACTCCATTCATTGGCCCCAGGTTTGTACATCTTTATCAGTATATCTTGACCCTATATTTGCACAACTTTATCTTGATAACTTATGACCCGGATTATGCACACGCTGTGGTCTTGATAACTTGACCCGGATTATGCACACGCTGTGGTCTTGATAACTTGACCCGGACTTTGCACATTTTTTTCTTGATGGAGAGTGGCGAGTGAACTCCCGGGTGTGTGACTTCTTCATCCGGTTCAATACTCCCCCTCAAGCTTAAGTGTAGAGAGATCGGAGGTTAAGCTTGAAGCTTCATGAGCCTTCTTTGAACTCCATCATTCTCATTGCATCTTCCTCTCTAATATACCGGTCCGGTCAGGTAAACCGGTTTGTTGTATTGGCTGCTGATGTAATCGCAGAATTTTCCTTCCGTCTCACGGCAAGTCCTTATAGCTATCGCGTCGCAATTTCTCATTGTGATAACTTTCACGTCAAAGAAACAAGCAGTCCCCTCATGCTTCTTCCACATGAAGTTTAGGGCTTTGGCTTCATGCGCACGCAAGATGACTTTCGAAGACGGGTAACCTGGAGGCGTCTTAGCTAACTCCTCCCCTAACATTTCCTTCCCGTCAATGACTTCACGCTCAGCAGCAGGGACAAGAGATAGCGCGATTGCCGCAGTACTCACAATGTTGAAGCAAACGGTTTTAGCACCCACTGGTTTAGCAACTTCCGGTATCCAATGGGCAGTATTGAAAAAAACCAAGTCCGGCTTGATTGTATGGAAAATGGTCTCGACCTCTGGCCGGGTTTGGTTCATTGCAAGTGTAAGCAAATAAGTCAAGAAGTAGGGGACGTCGGAGTTGGTTTCTGCACCGGGAGGGAGCCCTTTGACCTGAGGGATGGAGATGGTGTGGAAGGTGATGAGATTCGGATACAGATTAGGAGGTTCGAGCTGAGTTAGTGCTTTCTTGGGAAGCAAGAAAATAATCTTGTGACCTTTCTCTGCGAGCTTGTTGGAGAGATGGAGAAAAGGAGTCATGTGACCAAAGGCTAGCCATGGATACATCACAATGCTCATGCTTGACGAACCATTTGATCCAAAATCACCCATAGTCTTTTTCCTTCTTTGGTAAGATGTCTGAGATGTGTCTTTTGGAAGTATAAAAAAGGCAGAAACCCGTTAAACGGATTGGTGGGTGTGGCTCGTGGTGAATAGTGTGTCGCTATTTGGGGAACCAAATTACCGGGCAAGTGTAACCTCTAGTGTAAGTGCAACTGTGCAACACGTGATGGTATCGTTATTAAGGATATCAATCATATCATTGATTCGATCATATCATTGATTTGATCATATCCTTGATTGCATACATCACGGTTGTATTAATGTAATATCGTATATACGCTCATTGATTACCTTAGGATCCCTAGAACTCTAACTCTTGTATAAATACTCATACTCTCTGTTCATAATAAAATCATCTCTTCTACAAACATCTATATGGTATCAGAGCACTGATCCATTTAAAAAAAAAAAAACAAAACACAAAAATTTTCTTTTCTTTTCCCCTGTTCTTCCTTCGTCGTCATGACTTCCTCTGCTCCATCCACTCCTCTTTCAAGTGCTGAGACCATCTCTGTCAACTCTGGTGACACGATCATTGTTGTCAACATGTCTAACGTGTCCAAACTCACTGCCACAAATTACCTTATGTGGAGCCTCCAGGTTCATGCTTTGCTTGATGGGTACAATCTTGCGGGTCATCTTGATGGCTCCTCTACCGTACCACCTCCCACCTCCACCACTGGTGACACCCTCTCCGTGAACCCTGCTTATGTTATTTGGAAGCGTCAAGATCGTTTGATCTACAGTTCTCTCATTGGGGCCATGTCTACTTCGGTCCAAACTGTTGTCTCTCGTGCGACCACTGCTCGTGATGTGTGGAGCACGCTTGCGACTACCTATGCGAACCCCAGCAGGGGTCATATCCGCCAATTGAAGCATCAGCTCAACCACCTCAAGAAAGATGACAAGACGATTGATGTCTACCTTCAGAGTGCCATGACTCGCCTTGACCAACTCGCAATCCTTGGGAAACCGGTGGAACATGAAGATCAGATTGACATAATCTTGAGTGGTCTTCCTGAGGAATACAAACCTGTTTTCGATCAGGTTGAAGGTCGTGACAAGCCACCTTCCATTCCAGAGCTCCATGAACGTCTCTTAAACCATGAGGCTAAACTCCTTGTGGCTACTACCTCGGTTTTCTCTCCTGCTCCTATTACTGCAAATGTGGCTCAGCACCGTCCTCACTCTACTTCTTCTCGGCCTGATTCCCGTCCTAAACACAATCATGGTGGTACCTCGTGGCAATCTCCCTCGCCGACATCTCGTTCCGACAATCGTGGTCTGCGACCCTATCTTGGCAAGTGTCAGATCTGTGGTACTACCGGCCATAGTGCTAAACGCTGTCCCCAGCTTCCTCTGTTTCAGACCAATGCCCCACATAACGCATCCTCCTTTTACTCCTTGGCAACCACGGGCGAATTTAGCTGTGAGTTCTCCTTACACTGCTAACAACTGGCTTCTTGACATTGGAGCGACGCACCACATCACCTCGGATCTTAACAACCTGTTTCTACATCAGCCTTATACTGGTGGTGATGATGTGATGATTGCAGATGGTTCTACTGTCCCAATCACTCAAACCGGTTCAGCCTCTTTACTCACTAACTCTCGCCTGTTAAACTTACAAAACGTGTTATATGTTCCTACGATACACAAAAATTTGATTTCTGTGTATCGCTTATGTAATACTAATGGTGTCTCCGTTGCATTCTATCCTACTTACTTTCAGGTGACGGATCTTAGCACGGGAACCCCATTACTCCACGGTCGAACTAAGGATGAGTTGTATGAGTGGCCGCTTGCTTCGTCCAAAGTCATCTCATTGTTTGCATCTCCATGTTATAAGGCTACTCACTCATCCTGGCATTCACGTTTGGGTCACCCCTCCTCTGCAACCTTACACACCATTCTCTCTCGTTTTTCCCTTCCAGTTTTAAATTCTTCTCAAAAGCTGCAGTCTTGTTCTGATTGCCTCATAGATAAAAGTCATAAAGTACCTTTTTCGACTTCTACAATCACATCTACTCGTCCTCTTGAAATAATATACTCTGATGTTTGGAGCTCTCCGATTCTCTCCATTTATCAATTTCGATACTACCTTATTTTTGTTGACCACTACACTCGTTACACTTGGTTATATCCTCTGAAACAAAAATCGCATGTCAAAGACACATTCATCATCTTCAAAAATCTGGTTGAAAATCGATTTCAGTCTCGAATTGGTACCTTCTACTCTGATAATGGAGGCGAGTTCATTGCGTTAAGAAGCTATCTCTCTCAACATGGTATTTCTCACTTCACGTCTCCTCCTCACACTCCGGAGCACAATGGAATTTCTGAACGCAAGCACCGTCATATAGTCGAGACTGGGCTTACATTGTTGTCTCATGCTTCTGTTCCCAAAACTTATTGGACATATGCCTTTACAGTAGCTGTGTATCTCATCAATCGCCTTCCTACACCTCTTTTGGCTATGCAGTCTCCCTTCCAGAAGTTATTTGGTATGTCTCCTAATTATGATAAGCTTCGGGTATTTGGCTGTTCATGTTATCCCTGGTTAAGACCTTACAATCGACACAAACTGCTAGATCGATCCCTTCGCTGTGTGTTCGTTGGCTACTCAAATACTCAGAGTGCATACCTTTGCTTCACCTCCCTATTGGTCGTATGTACACGTCCCGGCATGTTCAATTTGATGAACACACCTTTCCCTTCTCTGAGCTCTCTTCGGCTGGTTCACAGGTTTCAGACAAGCCTACGGTAAAGATGACACAGTGGTCACCTCATACAACTCACCGCACATCGCATTGGGTTCCTCCATGCTCCGATCCTCACCCCCTTGCCCCGCAGCTTCCGTCGTCACCATCCGCTGCCGCCGATAACGACCAGGTATTGTCTCTATCCTCATCGTCTTCTTCATCCTCGACTTCTTCTCACTCTTCCTCTGAGCCCACTGCTCCAAGTCAAAATGGGCCGCAACCCCACGGTCTAGCAAACTCAAACACCAACCACCCCCACAACGAATCCATTATCTCCTTCTCAATCCATACATCACCCTTCACCTTTACAAAGCCCACAAAATTCAGCCCAACAACATTCCAGCCCATCAAAAGAAATATCCAACCCTGCTTCACCCGATTTTCATTCATCGTCTTCCTCGTCTGCCGCAACCCCACCTGCTCCGATAGCTCCTCCCCATGCGATAATACATCCACCTGCTCCACTTAATACTCACCCAATGTCCACACGTGCTAAAGCTGGAATCATCAAGCCAAACACCAAGTATCTTCTCGCTACCACTCTCGCGACCGATGCTGATCCTGAACCGCGCACAGTCACTCAAGCTCTTAAGGATCGTCACTGGCGGATGGCTATGTCCTCTGAAGTCGATGCTCAACTTCGTTTCCATACATGGGATCTTGTCCCTCCTCCTCCACCGACGGTTACGGTTGTCGGTTGTCGCTGGATATTTACAAAGAAATATAATTCGGATGGCTCTCTCAATCGTTTTAAAGCCCGGCTAGTCGCTAAGGGGTATAATCAACGCCCCAGTCTTGATTATGCTGAGACTTTCAGTCCCGTTGTCAAATCTTCCACTATTCGACTTGTGTTGGGGGTTGTTGTTGATCGATCGTGGCCTATCAAGCAGTTGGATGTAAATAATGCGTTCCTCCAGGGACACTTAGAAGATGAATTCTACATGTCTCAACCTCCGGGGTTTGTTGATTAGGACCATCCTGATTATGTTTGTCGTCTCAGGAAAGCTGTTTACGGTCTTAAACAAGCTCCCAGGGCATGGTACATTGAGTTACGATCCTATCTTCTTCGGTTTGGTTTTGTCAATTCAGTATCTGACACGTCTTTATTCACTCTCAAACGGGGCAAGTCTGTTATTTACATGTTGGTCTATGTAGATGATATTTTGATCACAGGAAATGATAGGGTTCTATTGCAACACACCCTTGATGCCTTAGCCACGCGTTTTTCAGTCAAAACTCCTGAAGATTTACATTATTTTCTTGGCATAGAGGCCAAACGAGTTCCACACGGTCTGCACTTATGTCAACAGAAATACATTAGGGATCTTCTTGTTCGCACAAATATGCTATCTGCCAAACCCGTCATGACACCAATGGCGGTTTCACCCAAGCTCTCGCTACACTCAGGCACAAAGCTCTCGGATCCTACAGAGTATCATCGGGTTCTGGGGAGTCTTCAGTATTTAGCATTTACTAGGCCAGATATTTCTTATGCAGTAAATCGCTTGTCTCAGTATATGCATCTTCCTACAACGAATCATTGGCAAGATGTCAAGAGAATTCTTCGGTATCTTGCTGGCACCATCACTCATGGAATTTTCTTACGCAAAGGTAACATACTTTCACTCCATGCTTACTCTGATGCTGATTGGGCTGATGATACGGATACCTATCTCTCCACAAATGGTTACATGGTTTACCTTGGTCATCATCCGATTTCTTGGTCTTCAAAGAAACAGAAAGGTGTGGCTAGATCTTCGACTGAGGCAGAATATAGGTCTGTTGCCAACAGCTCCTCTGAACTTGTGTGGATTTGCTCTCTTCTTCATGAACTCGGCATTCATCTACCTCAGCCTCCGGTGATATATTGTGATAACGTCGGTGCTACCTATCTGTGTGCAAAACCCAGTTTTTCACTCAAGGATGAAGCATATAGCACTAGATTATCACTTCATTTGAAATCAGGTTCAGTCTGGTGCTCTTCGTGTGGTTCATGTCTCTACTCATGATCAGTAGCCGATGCATTAACCAAGCATTTATCTCGCACGGCGTTTCAGAACTTCTCTCGCAAGATTGGAGTGACACAAGCCCCTCCATCTTGAGGGGGCATATTAAGGATATCAATCATATCATTGATTCGATCATATCATTGATTTGATCATATCCTTGATTGCATACATCACGGTTGTATTAATGTAATATCGTATATACGCTCATTGATTACCTTAGGATCCCTAGAACTCTAACTCTTGTATCAATACTCATACTCTCTGTTCATAATAAAATCATCTCTTCTACAAACATCTATAATCGTAACATGCATCAAACAAAAAGAGTAATAGACAAAACCGGACATCATGTGGTCAGTAATGGGCGTGCATGAATCAGCCACCAATTATTGATAGATCATATTTAAATGTGTTAGCTTTACTAATCCCACGGTCAATGTAATAACTTTAGTTACATTTGCAAGTATAACACACTTCATTCTACCCAAAAAAAAAAAGTATAACACACTTCAGGTGTTTCAAACGAACGATTAATTCTCAGAGTGTAACTCTTGGAATAAATTTAACGTTTTCTTTACTCATATCAACCATATAAATAGTTTCTTTGTAATGATACTCAAACCATCCCAATTAAACAATCGACTTGTTTTATTAAAAAGATAAACATAAATATCACAGTAGTTACCCTGGAAGGTAAGATCCAAGCTTTTCTCTCCATGATTCTAGTTGTGAGTACTTTGTGTGCCACTACTTTAATGAAGCCGGGGTTAGCTCAACTCCTTGGATTTTCTTGACCCGGCTCTCCAATTGATCTAGCAAAATGCTGGTGATCGATCCTCAGAAAACAAGGTTGTGAAATCTAAATCTTCAAATCTGCTTTAACCCGTAAGTTTGAAAACGTTGGACCAAAATGTTTCCATTGAATATGTTCTTCCCTCCTCTTCTTAAGGATGGTTGTTCTCGCAGTCGCATCAACGCAGCTACCCCCGCACTTGCAACATCCAAAATCTCTATTGTTCTTGGATTTTCTCTTCCTAGTTCTCCGATTAATATCACAAAATGCTAGTCATCACTCTCTAGTGTCGAAGGTTGTGTAGCTGAGATATTCAAATCAGTATTCACAGAAAAGTTTTGTAATGTTGGACATATGTGTTGCAAAGCGTTTTCGAACATAGATTCAAAGTGTTGGCCACATATGTTTCCGCTAAATCCGTTTTTTCCTCGTCTTCTCAGAGATAGTTGCTCTCGCATAGCAGCAGCTGCTCCTTCACACAAGTGAAGTAGCTATGGGACCATCATTCATAAAAAAAAAAAAAAAAGGCTCCATATAGCTTATGCCTTATAGTTCCAAAATTCATAAACTTTCCCTATTCCAAATGTTGCCTTGTTGGTTTTTTAGTTTTATTTTCTATAATAATAAGAAAATTTATGTTTCTGGCTTAATCTCAAAACTTTAATCATATATTTTTAAAACTCTATATATATTATTACGGGTATGTTGCTGAGTGCAATCTTATTCTGTAGATCCTAGCAAGGTCGCGACCAAAAAAAAAAAACTCTACCAAGCTTATACGTACAATTACAAAAAGCTAATGAGGTATATATATGCAAACCAAATTCTTTTTCACAGAAAACATTTTTTACATATTATTAAAAAAATAATAATAATAAACACCATAGTTTAGATGGGGATTAATTCCTCGTTGAATCCCATTATCTATTTGTGGGTGATATTTCGTACTCAAGGTAATGAAAATGTCTTTGTTGAATCCATGACGTTTTTTTAGTTTTTACAAGACTAATGGTTCTTAGATGTTTCAATTTTTGTTAATTATATTTCGTGGACGTTAACAAAAGACTTTCTAAAAGAGAAAACAAACCAAAAGAGCCTAATTTTGATTGCATTAACGCAAGAGAAGTTCTTCAGTTACCTGTTGTGCACTTTATTGTCGCAAGAAGCTGACATAAATTTATAAATCTAGGGTTACTGTAAAGGAGACAAAAGAAAGAATTACTTTTTTAATTGGAAAAAAGATTGCTAGCTACACGAAGTATGCGAGAACGCATGTTCACACATGCTAAGTATAAAATTGTACTCTCAACTACACGAAATAAATGTATTGCATCGAGCTTTCGATTGATCCGGGTACTTGGAATCCTATGGATGAAGACATGGTCTCCGCGGATCCCATACCACATGCATGAACTATATAATGTCATGTGGTTAACACCATAAACATAAAATTCCGGTACACCGGTTAACTGACTCCGGCGTCGACCAATATTGACCAAAAAATATTCCATTTTTTTTTATGTATACTATTAAAAACAAAAAATATAAATTGTTATATCAAATAGTTTCTATAATCTTTTAAAAAAATTAGACATATTCTATATTATATAACTAAATATTTTGTTTAAATCTTTAATGTATTCATTCTTATAATTAGTAATTTTAATTTTGAAGCTAAACTAATAGTTAAACAAAAATTATTAATAATTATTTTGAATTTATATATATAATATATTAATTATATATATATCTATATATATTTCTACAGTCAAATAAATTGTTTTGCAAACTCAATTTTTTGGATCTTCTATATATTAAAAATAAATGTTGTGTGTCTTTGTTGTTTACAATCAAATATATTTCTTTTATTAAATAACAAAAAATATTGTATTTAAATAAATCAAATAATAAGTTGATGTTTTTAATTGCAATAGAAAAAAAACTAACTATTATAAGACTGGATGAATTAACAGATATATAATACCCCAATACCGAGTTTACCGTTTCAGGGATGACCTTCATGAGGGGATGGAGGATCTACAATATTTCTGAATTTCAAGTGGATACTAGCTATCCACAATACAAACTAACAGACCATCCCTACGTTATTAAGTTCTTGGATGGAACCATCCTTACATCCATAGAACGAATTACAGCTGTGATTCCACATGAGATGTTTAGGTTTCGCCAACAAAAAGAATTGTGGACTCTTGCTGGAACTAATCAACATTTACCTGGTAGTGTTCTCTCAATATTTATGATTATTTGCTCATATATTTATCTGTTCATCCCCTTACAAGTATTCACCTTCCAGATGTTGTTGGGGAAGTAACAAAAATTCAAGGGACCAGTTTAGATGACACATCCTCAGAAGACAAAATAACTTTATATATGCGACTAGCTGAGTAAGTTTTCCATTCATCCCATCTAACAATGAATAAGTTTTACTAAATGAGTAAATGCGACTAAATGAGTAAGTTTTACTTAATTTATCCATATATATGCAGTGGTAACAATGTCTCCATCATGGTATATGATGGATGTGCAGCCGAATTCCGGAAGTTATATGCTTCTATTGTTGGCAAATCGACAATACTAATAATCACTGCTGTCAATCCAAAGTCCTATGGAGGTAGACTATCTATATTTTGTTTACTATATATATTACATTATTTCAAATTTTTTATATTTTGCATTATTTCAAATTTTATTGTTTACCCTAATAAATAATAACTCAGGCAATCTGTCATTAAGCACAACATACTCAACCCATTTCTACAGAGGTGACGACTATGAAACAATCAAAGACTTTCCAAATAGGTTCATCTTCCCAACTTTAAATTACCATATTTTCTAATACTTACCATGTTTTGTTTGACAATATATTCCTCTCACATAACAGCTGCTCACTTCCCGATGGGGTACCACCAACTATTAATGGAGCTAATACTCCTGCAAAAATTGAAACATGTTCAATTGCAGAGGCCCGCAAATTTGTCTCCACTTCAACAGAACATGTCTATTTGATAGTCTTATTCCACTTTTTCCATTCCTATATTCATTTCCATGACCCATGAATACATTTATAAATGTAGGAGAAAGAGTTCAAATGCACAGCTTACATTTTAGAGATTAGGGTTGACCGTAGGTGGAAATACATTGCATGTGGCAAATGTGGGTTAAAACTTGTGGAATCAGGATCTTCTCTAATTTGCAAATGTTGCTCTAGTGAGCCTTTTGGTGTGGTCAAGTATAGGGTGGAGCTGGTTGTCTCGGACGGTAAAGACAAAACAATTTTTTTCATGCTTGATGAATCCACCGCCCAATTGATCAACATTGGAGTTACAGAGTACACCAATTATGAAAGATGAAAGATGCTTAATGCTTTATATCCCTTTTGCGATTATTATACATAAAAATAAGGTTTTGATCTCTCCTTATTGGTTGATTTTCATTTAATGCTTTATAATTTTTTATTTTTTATTTGTTTTCTAATTGTTTAATTGCTTTAAACAATATTTAAGACCCACTACGTTTAACTCACACATTAAAATAAAATTATAACTAAAATAAAATAAATTATGCATTAATCATATATATAATTTTTTTTGGTCAACAACATTAATTATATTCTACCACTCAATTTAATTCAAACACAATAAATTATTATTGTAACTCCATAATTCGTAATGTAACTTCCATCAATTCTTATCATATAAACAAGCATTCTCTCATATTGGCATTATTTTACTTTCTCATTTTCACATTTTCTCATTCTCCTCCACTTCTCTCATTCTCTTCCACAATACCTCAAATCATTTTCGTTATTTTTTTGTTTTCGATTTCTTATTTTTGTTGTATGGGTTACAAAAAAACAAATGAAATATCATTGTAAATTTTTAATGCTAAATATTAATTTTAGAGGCTACATGATATATATTTTACATTTTTTTTATTTTTAAAGATTCATCTCCATTATCTAATTTAGATTATCATCTTATAAGTTATCATTATCTCCTCCTCTCCCACCAATATCAAATGTTGTTATATCTCATATGTGTTGTAAGAGTTTGATTTTATATTTTAATTTAGAAAGTATTATATATATTTAACATTTTTTCAATTTTTATTTTCTTTATATAAAAACATATTTCTTTTATATTTCTTGCCTTTCTAATCTATTCATATTTGTTTTTTTAATTTCCATAGTTAAAGTTAAATCACATATGAAAATCAAGTTTATTTGAGAATTAGATGTTCCTATTCCTTCAAACGATCAATGTGTAAACATACTATACTTTTGAATCAAATTACGGACCCACCAACACTCACTTTTAAATAAAATGGGTTTTAATTTTAGGAGTTGAAAAAGTATAAATGTTTGTTTGTAACTCCCATAATAATATCATAGTAGTGTTCTCAATGAATTTAATTTAATATCAAGAACATGTTCAAAATGGGTAAGTTTTCCATTCAGAGTACACTCATTATTCCAAATCTATATTATGAAAGATGACCAACTCTCTCCATCTGAGTGACATGTTAGCACTGGAGAGATTGCCACCTTTCTATTCTAATTAAAAATAAAGAGATCTAATCTAAAAGAAATATGAAACATCTTATATATCTTTTTTTTCTTTTCTTTATATCACAAAAACAGTTTCAATATCTACATAAGAAATTTAGAGAGTCTTATAACATGTCCCAAGAAAGTAGATGCATCACCAAGAAACAAAAAAAAAAGACATTGAGATTGAATCAAGAGCTACTTCTTCCTCTTGGCGTAAACCATGAAATTCATGAAAGTTTGTCCCTAAAGAAATAATATTTTATATAAAAAAAATTATATATGAAGAAGATTGGGACTTTGTTCACTATCAAATAGAAGATAATTAAATAAAACTTTAGAATGGTGGTTTAAAAAAATACAGAGAAAAAGAGAAAGGGGGTTTTCATATTCTAATATTGAGAAATTGTCAAAAATAAAATTAAATGAAATTCTTATTAAAAAAAATTCTAAAGTTATATTCAAAAATTGAAGAACTAACATGAAATGAAGATGTCTATCTTAATTATATCTATTATAGAGTTAACCAAAATGCAATCTTGATAAAATAAAATGTTAGTGTTTCATAGTATATAATTGAGAAGCTTAAGTATGAATATTATATCTAAATACTTAAGTTTCTTTTAGTGAATGTAAAATTTATTCAACTAAAAAAACTCTTTGTTACAAAATATGCATCTTTAGATCAAACTTTCATTTGAAATATTTTTTTAGAAGTTTTAGACAAGAATTGTAGAATGTTTAAGATCTCAAAACAAAGTTGTTCATTCATGTATCTAATAATTCAATTATAAAATGAGAAAACCTATTTAAAGTATTAAAAAAATCAATGTCAAAATTCTATTTTTCAAGATTTCTACAATTGAAAAAAAAAGAGAAACTTTATATAACAAAAAAATTAGTAATAAAATTGTTCAAAAAATATTTACTTTCCTTATTTAATTTATTTTCTTTCTATCTCTATGGTATTCTAAGTTTTACAGATTATAAATTCTAAAGTGTATATGATATATCTTCTACTTTTTTTAGTATACAGGGTAAAACGTGAAAAATATATTCTAAATTGATGTAAAATGAAGAAAAATGTAGAATATATATTCTTAATTTTTTAGAACATACAAAATTCAGGTTCAGAACTTTTTAGAACAAATTTTCCGTCTAAACTTCGTAGAACATGTATAAACTGTAGAATGAATAATCTAAATGTTTCAGAACTTGAAAAAATCGTAGAAAGTCTTTTCTGAACAATTTAGACCAGAAATCATAAATTTACAAACTGATTTTTACAATTTGTAGAATATATATTCTTAATTTTGTAGAACATACAAAATTCAGGTTCTAAAGTTTTTAGAACAAATTTTCCGTCTAAACTTCGTAAAACATGTACAAACTGTAAAATGAATAATATAAATGTTTCAGAACTTGAAAAAATTGTACAAAGTCGTTTCTGAACAATTTAGACCAGAAATCATAAATTTACAAACTGACTTTTGACATCCAAACATTTTTTTTCAAAATTTTTTTTACACAGTTGTAAACTAACATGGATTTTCTATTTGTTTTTTTGTTTAAACTCCTAAAAACTCCACTATATCTATTCGTAGGGGTATTTTCGTCACAATTGACAATCTTCAAAAAAAAGTGTATATGGACAAAGGTTTGGAAAAAGCTCCTTCATTTCGAATTTTCCCTTGTAAATATAAAAAGTTAAAACTAAAAATTTGATGGAGGGTTTATTTGATAACAAACCCTTTCCAAAAATAGGCGTATGCCGCTTAGTGCAGAGAAGACACGGTATTCTTTAGTAAAAGGCGAAAGAATAGTTCGCTATGTCCTCACTGCACGGCTCCGTGAATCTTTGTCACCAGCTCTTGCGTCTTTATTTATACTGCAGTTCACTCACTGATCCTGAGTATTCCGACGATGTGGGATAATTAATTTAGTAAGAAAAAAAATGTGAATGTGTTAATTTAGCCGTATATGGGCGGGCCATAGCTCGTTTATTTGTAAGCCTATCCTAAATTTGGAACAGCTACGCGATTTCTTTGAACCGGATATTTCATCCCAAGTCTAAACCGAATAAGTATCCGGTTTAACCGCCGGTTCAGATCTCCAACAAGCATAATCAGGTTTTGGGAACTGCCGCCTAAAAGGTTTGATCCAAAGTTTTGATTTTGAATGAAACTATAGTGCGGGATAAATCAATTTTAAAAAATTATTATAAGTAAAATTATTATCGTAAAACTAATATCTGTTTGTGTCAAACATAATATGTAACTAAACTTTTCTGTTTATTTATTCAAAGCTGCACTACGTTTCACCCGTGAAATCTTTGAATGTGTAAGAGGTTTTATTAGAGAAAGTATTGATAAAATGTTACTATTTATTGCAATATGTCTTTCGTGTGGTTTAAAAATCAAATTCATATCTTTTTATGTTTTATTTTGTAATCATAAAACTTTTGCATGTTTCTTATGTAACCATAACAACCTATACTAAATTACTCGGTAGTTTAATTATTTAATTTTATTATATGTTAGTAACAATCAGATTCTAAACTAAATTTTCTGAAGATAAACTAATTTATTGATTTAATATTTTTGATTAGGCTATTTAAATCTTTTGAGTAAGTCAGTCTGTTAATATTTTCTATAAATAACGGATTATTACCAAAAAAACCATTATGAAAAAAATAAATAAAATTCCAAAATCAACGTATTTGTGTAAGAATACATTTCACCTGTGAAATATGTGAACGTGGTAAATAAAATATTTATAAAATGTTAGAATTGATGCCAATATATATTTTTGTGTGTTTTAAAAATCAAATTTATATTTATAGTTTATCAAGTAACTATAACAATTTTGCATAGTCTAATAATCACTCATTTTAAATATATTACGATTTTTGGGTACTAAGTTTATTTATAATGATAACGATTTTTGTCTCATTTCTTTTGAATAAAACATAGATGAATATATAATTAGAACGTATATTCCTATTTGGTTATCAATATTTCCATTTTTTAATGAATAATCACACTAAATGTTGGGACTAATTAGTTTACATACTTAGATACATGATATCCCCTAATTTGTTGTCATTTTTATATTTATTCACAACTATATGTAAATCTATATTTATTGAGAATTAAGTTTAAGTTGGAGATAAATGAGGGGTAATATACTTCTTTTTATAATCAATTATAATAACTATTGAAAACTTGTTTTTTAAATTATTATGGTAATAATACTAACATAAAAAAAAATAACATTTTGTTTCTATATGATTTTGTTAATAACTTATATGTTTAATCATTTATACTTTCTTTATTTTTATTAACTTTATATTAATGAATATGTTTTTATAGTCTTTTAAGAATATTTTATTTATATTGATATCTTAAAATCAATATAAAACTTTGACTTATAATATTTGTAAGTAAATTTTAGTGAAATTTTGCATTAAAATAGTATGTAATTATTTTATCAGTTCTAATTATTATTCAGTTAATTGTTTTGTAAAATATATATAATGACATATTAATATAATTAAGTAGAAAATTTAAGAGTATTTTGTTAAAAGATGCACCACTCTGGCGGTAACACGGCAACACATCAGTTTTTTTTAAAGTGTTCTTCTCTATTAATATATATAGTGGATTTTTTTGGCCATCTTCCTTCTATAATTTGATCACACTATACAACAGATTGCGCCATGGAATTGGGAGCTTCAAGCTCGAAAAGGCCCTCTCATTCTATAAACCCAGGTTCTTAAAAGCCCTAATTTCATCCCTTTTCCAACTTTGAGTTCTTCTAAGAGCAAACCCATTGCACATACTCTGGGTATGTCTTTCAATAAAAAAATAATAAAAAATTAAAAAGTTGAGCAAAAAGAGAGACACCATGTCTTGCAGCAGACCCATGGAGACACCCATCTGATCTTCTCTAGCTTAGGTGTCAAGATGTGATTGGTTCAATTTTTTTAAAAAAATAACTAATTAAATTAAATAATTTTATTGTAGTAAAATATTAATAAAATAAATCTCAGATCCTAATTTTACAGGTTGTGCAATGGGTTTGCTCTAAGTGTCTCATTCGTTAACTAATCTTCATCCTTTCCTCTGTTAGGTGAAATCTATGGCTATGCGTAGTGTTATCAGAGCATTGGTCAAGTAATAAAACGTATAAAATGTAAGTTGATCTCGTCGCATATGACCTTTTCTTTAGCTTTTCCTCTGAAAGGTATAAAAAAGAAGCTTTCTTGTTTTAAAGCAGACTTGGTGTCTTGAAATGGTAAATAGGACTATTTCTTTGTTTACTTCGTAGCTGCAATTAATAAATGGTTTCAATTTTCTATTGACTTGTTGTGTATCAAATTCTTGAATTGATTTATGTTGTTTTTGCTCTGTTGTTTTGTAAAATCTTCATTCTTTCTCCTTAAATGGCCAACTCAATCACGTTCCTTTCATATGTCCTGACTCTGCCTTTCATTGTTGATTCACTTTACTTGGTAGCTGCAATAAAGGGTTTCAATTTTTCTATTGGCTTGTTGTGTATCAAATTCTTGAATTGATTTATGTGTTGATCAGGCCAGTTTTGCTCTTTGTTGTTTTGTAAAAATCTTCTTTCTTTCTCGTAAAATGGCCAACTCAATCATGTTCCTTTCATGTGTCCTGAGTCTCCCTTTCGTTGTTGTTTCGGTTAGCTTTAAGTTCACTAGTTTTCGTCCAGGTAATCCTGAGAATGTGGTATACCATGGAGATGCAATGCCCGATGGGGCTGTAAATTTCAACGACGTGGAATATATAGCTCGTGTTGGTTGGGTTACTTATGCTGAGAAGGTACCTATATGGAATCCTAGAACTGGTACTACTACAGATTTTAATACCAGTTTCTCCTTTAGGATTGATACCCGTAACCTTTCGAGTTACGGTCATGGGGTCTGCTTCTTTCTTGCTCCCGTGGGAACTCAACTCCCTGTAAACTCAGCTGGTGGTTTCTTGGGTCTTTTTACTCGAATCGATGATTACACATCTCCGTTTCCGCTTGTTCATATCGAATTTGACTCATTCAGTAATCAAGAATGGGATCCTACCACTGTTGGATCTCATGTGGGAATAAATAATAACTCGCTTGTTTCGTCTAACTACACATCTTGGAATGTAAGCTCACACAGCCAAGATATTGGTCATGCAAAGATCTCCTATGACTCTGTTACTAAGAACTTGAGTGTGTCTTGGGCTTATGAATTAACCTCTGATCCTCGGGAGAGTGTTGGCATTTCTTACATCATTGATCTTGCAAAGGTTTTGCCACCACATGTTATGATCGGTTTCTCAGCGGCTACTGGAGCAAACACAGAGGGACATAGACTTTTATCATGGGAGTTCAGCTCAAGTTTGGATAGTGAGAAAGCCTCTACCAAGAAAGGACTAATAGCTGGCGTTTCGGTTTCTGGATTTGTTTTTCTGACCTCTTTGGTCATTGTTCTTGTTGTTTGGTTGCAAAAGCAAAGAAAGAGAAAAGCAAAAGAGGTACAAGACTTGGTATTGTTAAACGAAGACCTTGAACGAGAAGCAGGACCACGGAGGTTTGTTTTTAAGGATCTTGTTTTAGCAACCAACAGATTCTCAGCCCAGAGAAAGCTGGGCGAAGGAGGCTTTGGAGCAGTTTATAGAGGGTACTTGAACGAAATTGATATGATGGTTGCAGTGAAGAAATTGTCTGGTGGTTCCAAGCAGGGAAAAAAAGAGTTTGTAACTGAAGTTAAGATCATTAGCAAACTGCGACATCGGAACCTAGTGCAACTCATCGGTTGGTGTAATGAAAAAGACGAGTATTTGCTGATATATGAGTTCATGCCAAATGGTAGCTTGGACACTCACCTCTTTGGGAAAAGACCCCATCTCTCCTGGGACATAAGATACAAGATAGCTCTCGGTCTAGCCTCTGCCCTTCTTTATCTTCACGAGGAGGGAGATCGGTGTGTATTGCATAGGGACATCAAGGCAAGCAATATCATGTTGGACATCAATTTCAATGTAAAATTAGGTGACTTTGGGCTGGCTCGATTGATGGACCACGAACTAGGCTCCCATACAACAGGGCTAGCAGGAACATTTGGGTACATGGCTCCAGAATACGTGATGGATGGAAGGGCGAGCAAGGAATCTGATATCTATAGCTTTGGCATTGGTATACTAGAGATTGTCACGGGGAGAAAGTCTGTTGATCATTCACAAGAAAGCACTGAGAGTGAGATGAGTCTTGTGGAGAGAGTGTGGGATTTATATGGAAGACAAGAACTTGTGTCAGCCATTGATAAGAAACTTGGTGAGGATTTCGATAAGGAACAAACCGAATGTTTGTTGGTCGTGGGGTTATGGTGTGGCCATCCTGATAGAAACTCGAGGCCTTCTATAAAACAAGCGATCCAAGTACTGAACTTTGAGTCACCATTGCCTCAGCTTCCCCGAAAGATGCCCTCTGCCACGTTTCACATCTCACCTTCTTCTTCTCTCTTACTTAGCTCAAGTATAGTTTCTGCCACCACGTCCTCGAGAAGTCAAGTTGCTCGAGAGATGAAGATGAGAGATGAGGCAGAACTTGGTGGCCTTTGCGGTTCTGAAACTTGATTGTAATCCTATATCACATAATTTATAAAGATGTATGTGTGTGTATGTGTGGACATGTGAACCATGTGGTCTGGTTTTACATGATTTCTATTATATATGATTGGAGGGTTTAGAATTTAAGGTTCAATGGTTGGTTGAGTCGCTTTTACATTACAACACCCACACAGCGCAATGTCAAAACAATATACATATGATATAGTTATCCTATGCACAACAATTAGAGCATATCCAATTAGTTGAGCTAGAATATGAAATCCAAAGCAGATAGTAAAACCGGGGAAAAAAAGAAAAGATGCAAGCAAGCTACACTGGAATCATTACTTGCATTACATTGTACTGAAAATTGAGAACAATGAATTCCTGTTCTAATTGATCCCAGTAGAGCTTCAGAACATGGCCTTCTTCAAGATCTAACGAATGCTTCATTCTGCTCCAACCAGTCCCGAAATAATATCTAGGGTTATCCGTCCCCGTGATTTTCAGAGTAACCGTGTACAAATCGTCTTCCATTAGGTCATGGACTTTCACTTGAACACCGTTTTGCAAATCTTCAGCTGTAACACTTTTTTTCATCCTCGTAAGGACAGACATCACTTCTCCTTTCGGTAATACCACATTACCAACGACATCGGTCTTTGATAACTCTTTTGTTATGATCATAGTCGGATCTAATGGATCCTTGCTGTAATTCATCTTGATAAATTTTTATAATAAGTTGAAGAAGAGCTTGTATATTTTTGTGTTTTGGATGCAATATATCTATATATAATAAGAGAAACCACTCCTAAATCTCTTCCTTTAAATTCTTTAATTGAATAACCCACACTCCTAAATTCCTTAATTGAATAACTCACTCCTAAAATAACTCTTGTATTTCCTTAATATGGAAATGGAAGAAATTTTTGTGCAAATTACTGATTTATAAAATTTCCATTTTGTGAGACAGATAAAAAGTTAAGTTGCAAATTTATTGATTTAGATAATTTCCAGTTTGTAACTTGGGAAGAAAGCTTTATGTTATTTTCAATTTAAATTCTTATATCTTTCGAGTTTTGACCAATCTACATATATACATCTCGATGTATTATTTCTGTATATGCCAAATCTGAGTAAAATGAAAAAAAATCAATTATTCTTTATCGGCATTGAGAGAGATAGGGGTGGGCAAAATAACCGCTAACCAAATAACCGACTGAAACCGAACTGAAAAAATCAAATCAAAACCGAACCGAAGTTCTTCAAATAATCGAATGGTTGATAAAATCCTATATTCAAACTAACCGAAACCGAACCGAACCGACAATTAAATGGTTAACCGAAATATCCAAAAACCTAGAATATACCTAAAATAATATACTTAATATTATGCAAACCTATAAAATAAATTTAAAATATCAATTATTTCTATATTCAGATAATTAAATACTTTAAATAATCAATATATTTAAATATTATTATTTTGAATTTATAAATTTAAAATATTATTTTGTAAAATCAGATTAATATTTGTTCTCCTTTTTATAATTTTGTAATGTATTCTTGGTTAATTTCGGTTATATTCGGTTATTTTTGGTTATATTAGATTATATTCGGTTGATTTCAATATAATTTATGTTAGTCATGGTTATCTTTTCAACTAACCGAACCGAAAAAATCCGAACCGAACCGAAATTTCTAAAATATCCAAAAGGTTATTATATTACTATATCCAAACTAACCCAAAACTGAATATAACCGAACCGAAACCGAACGGTTAACCGAATGCCCAGACCTGGAGAGAGAGCTCCAATAGGTTAAAGTATAACAAGTACAAAGTAAATAATCCAACTCAATATGTAACGTTTTTAAGCTTGTTGTACTTAATTGTATGTATGTTTGAGAGCATTTTTATTAGAATTATATTAGAATAGCTTAATCCTCCTCGAAGATTGTTCTAGGTACTTTTTTTTTTACGAGAACCTTCATTTCAAAGAGATCATTGGGGGTGATTCTCATATTTGTTGGCTTGTACTATCTAGACTATGTTCATAGGAGTGGTGCCAATCTTGCAGAAGGACCATGTACAGAAAAACAAATTTGGTTTTTGCATCGTAGGTTAGGCCATTCATCTTTGGGATGCTTTTGAAGGAGTTACTCTATCAATTTGTTTGTTTCTTTCGATAACTAAAACATCACAATCAACAATCCACTCTTAAAATAAGGAAACAGTAAGTGAAATGGAAACAATCAACAATCCATACTTTAATCCATTCTTTGTATTTTATGTTGATTCTTGCAAAAACGTGAGTTTATGAAGAAAAAGTTAGGGAGATCAAGGAAGATGAGATTCGACCGGTTCAATGGTGGTTAAGAGACTAAAATAGTCTGCTTCATGTTTCCTTATCGCTATAGCATAGTCAAAAAAATTTACCTTCCGTGATCTTTCTAATTCATTTTTTCATCTTCCCACCGCCTTTACTCTACGCTCATCGCTTAATCCGTTTTTGCCCATGTAACTGCCGCTTCTTCAGCTGCAGCCACAACCAATATATGCAGCCGCTATAACAGGGTGTAGATTTCTTCATCGCCATTAAAGCTTTTTCTTAAAACTTTAAAATGCATTGTGAATTGTGGTTGATTTTTCTAGTGTGTATAACCTAAAGATTACAAATATAAACTTCTTGTTTTTATTATATTCATCACAAGACTGGTTATTTCAATTTTATATATGTTTTATCATCATCTACAATAGTATATTAGGCATCAAATACAATAACGTAGCCCGGCCCTATAGTAGTTAAGTAGCATATTTAACTGATGTATGCTTCTAGTAAGCGACAATTGTCATTCATGCATGATATCAAATTCAATGGTACGGTCGTAGGTCCCTTTTTCCATAATCACTTAAACCACCGATTCATCCTGACCGACCACGAAGATCCAACGGTTAGAGTTGGGATTATGGTACCGGTACGAGTGTTAGTTTTTTTAATTAAAAAGAGTGGGTGTAAAGTGTAAACAATTAATTTTCTATAACTTTTTGATAGATCGAAAAGTTAAAACACTTTATATATTTCCATAAACGGCAAAAAAGTTTCCAAAACGAGACGAAGATAATAACGGCGTCGGGAAGCTATGACGGCGGTTCCAAACGTCGGCGATAATATTGAATCTTCGTCTTCGCTTGTTCAAGAGAAGGCAACGGAGACCAGAAGCGGAGGATCGTCTAACGACGTCGTTTTACCAACCAAAGAAGAGGCTGACGCCGTTATCTTAACCGACTCGTCGTCGTCAGTTGGTTTTTGGAAATTGCACGAGATAGGTCTAATAACGCCGTTTCTGAGAAAGACGTTTGAGATCGTCGATGACAAAGTAACAGACCCGGTTGTATCATGGAGCCCGACCCGTAAAAGCTTCATCATCTGGGATTCTTACGAGTTCTCAGAGAATCTCCTTCCTAAATACTTCAAGCACAAGAACTTCTCCAGTTTCGTCCGCCAGCTCAACACCTACGTAAGGATAAAACGAGTTTTTTATTTGTTTTTTTGCTGTTTAGCTATGTTTCTTGTGTCGCAAGCTTTGTAAATTAAAGCTAGGGTTTTTTAGGGGTTTAAGAAGGTAGATTCAGATAGGTGGGAGTTTGCTAACGAAGGGTTTCAAGGAGGTAAGAAACATTTGCTTAAGAACATCAAGAGGAGGAGAAGCAAAAGTAATTGTAACAAGGAAGCGAGCACCACGAGGTTGAAGAAGACAGAGACAGAGGCTGAGTCACTGAAGGAGGATCAGAACTGTCCAATAAGATTGGAGGTGTTGAAGTTGAAACAACAACAGGAAGAGGCTCAAGATCAAATGGTCACTGTGCAAGAGAAGATACACGGAGTCGAAACAGAACAAAGACATCTGCTAAGCTTCTTTGCAAAGTTGGCCAAAGATCAAAGATTTGTTGAGAGGCTGGTGAGGAAGAGGAAAATGAAACAACAGAGAGAGCTCGAAGCAACTGAGTTTGTGAAGAAGTTGAAGTTGCTTCACGATCAAGAAACTCAAAATAACTTGGTAGATGTGGAAAGTCATCTGATAATTAGAGAATTTGTGGCCATGGCTGCAACAACACAACCAGATCATGAGTCTGACATTTCCATGAACAATAATCAAAGTGGGAGCATGAGATGCCAGCTTAACACAGAGGAGTTACTTGTTGACGTTGGTTCAATGGGTGGAAAGAAGATTGATGTAGATGTAAATGGGAGAATCGAGTAAAACAAAAAATATAAAAGGACTTGTACAGAGTTGTCTGGATTATAGTGTTAGCTCTTGTAAAAAGTGTAGCTCTTTGTTCCGTTGACACTGTTTTAAATACAAAAGTTCACAAATCACACTCTAGTCTTTCTTTATGTAGAAGCAAAAAGTAAATTAAGTTCGGGCAACACAATAAAGAGGAATCGATCTCTACGTTTCAATCATTATTGGTGGGTTGGTGGTTGGTTTATCTTCATCAACGGTTTATTTGGTCGGTTTGCAACTAAACGCTTGATTCTCGTCTGGTTAAGGTTCAACTAAAAGTTTCATTTTAACAATGGGCCTTCAATAGTGTATCTTTAGATCACTTGTTCAAAGCCATTATCTTTTGGTATTCACTAGAGCTTAATGGACATAATTATGTAATGAGCTAAAAACTGTGGCCTAGGCCTTGTAATATTTTTATTTCTCATGCTTTTCAATAGAAGAAATTTTTCAAAAAAAGAAAAAAAAAAAACACAATAAAGAGGAAAAAAAAAAGGAACCTGTCAGACCACCGCGCAACCTCCCCGGCAAGGTAGAACCAAGCCGAGTAATGATCCTCTACAGCGTCAGATTCGTCCGAAGACTATCTTGGCCATCAATCACGCTCTGGTCGTACGGTCGTGATTCATCAACCAGGGTTAAGGGCCTGACTCATTTGAAATCAAGAATACAGAGGTACGTCCTATAGGATAGATCCTGTTCAAGTAAGGTCTTGAACATTGTTGCTTTGTAACCATATAAATAACTCAGTTTCTTCATCAGCTTCTCGATGTGGGATCCAAACACTACTAAGAAAAACAATAACGGGCTAATTTGTCCAAAAAAACCTAGGCCTATTCATTTTAAATAATGGCCATTAATGATTTTATTATATACCAACCACACTGAAGAAAAATGGAAAGGATGGATTATATACTAACACTTGAGTTATTTTATTTGTTAAGTGTAACACTTCCATGATATGTTTCAAATGGTTGGTATATGAATGCTTTTCATTTGGTTTTTGTATGGGTAGAATTGGGACTATTCTCCGGTAGTTGTGTCTTGGCTAATTCTATCTATGATGACGAAACAAATAAGTCCACTTTACTTTGCTGTTAGCAAAAAGAAAAAATGCAACAGATTTAATCATTTAAGTCATTGAATAAATTAACTGATTCAGTAAACAAAGTTAAAAGTCCAGATATAATTTTATTTGGATTAATTGTTTAAAAACCTACAGCTTGAGTTACTGATATCACTTTGCGAAATTGTAAACAGTTCCACTTCCATGTTTTAATTTAAAGTTTGTCATACATAACAAACGAGTCAACGAGTATGAAAATATAACTCTCTCGTAATAAATTTACTGTATAAGTTTGTTTGGCTTAAGTTTAATCATCTCAATTATGGACGTCTCGATTGCTCTGTTCTGAAAGAGGGATAATCTTGATTCTTGAAATAGCTTAGCTTCTGCAACATTTAACAAAGAAATCAAGACGATTCCTAATTAACGCAAAGTGATAGTATTTTGTTGGTTCTCTGGACTTCTAGGTTGATGAGGTTTATTACTTAACCTTTTTCCAAGATGATCATCTGGCTTGGAACAACAAAACAAAACAAACCCATAAATGTGAAAAAGAATCATATGGCGGTGGATGCAAATTTACAATGAACAATTAGAATCGCACAAGAATAATGTTAGCCTAACTTTCGGGGTAACTAAAAACTGCGGCATTTTTCCAACCATTAGTAATAAATATAGGATTAAAAGATAATGAAATTTGTAAACGAAAGACTTGATGGAAGTTTATTTGCACATAAACCTTGCTAGAGATCTTTGTTTCAGTTTACGAAGTTTCTTGATATAAAATCAACATATGGGTTCACAGGGAACAAAGATAAATCAACATGAAAATACAACTGACATTTCACATGTAATCGAATAGCTTCTCTTCGCTATTTTGACACGCCCAAAGTAACAGAGGGAAACCAAGTCGCCTTGGTCCAGTAGTAAAGAGAAAAGTCCTGCTACTTGGGTTCGGTTAGTATTGGTCATGGGGGTTCGAATTTTAACATAGTTTCCCCCGGCCTCAGGAGATCAGTCTTTGGGCTTAGGAAGCCTTTAGGATCACTTCTGAGTTATAAAAAAAAAAAAAAAAAAAACCTGTCAGACCTTCGTGCGACCACCCCAACAAGGTAGAACCAAGCCGAGTAACGATCCTATACAGCCCCGGATGCGTCCAACTTATTTAGATTTGAAGCCTAATTCCAACTTAAGAAGGAACAGTTTGCTTTCAATCGTCTCAACTCGAGTGTTCTTCTTGTGTTTTGTGGCCGACATGTTAAATGCCTAATGGACTTTTGTTTATAAATATTAAATATTTTGCCGTAATCAAAAATCTCTTCATCTTCTTCGGCTAAGCCGCTAAGGGATGACGAGAAACAATAGAGTATAAACCAATACACATGACATTAAAATGAACTTAATCATAACATCCTTTCAGAAAGATTGTCAGTTTCAATTTTTACCTTGGACGTATTCAAAAGTCACACTTTACATGCCACTGGTTTCACAGCTTCTGCCAAAGTTGTTTTGCTAGGTTTTCGTCGATAACTATAGTGATCAATGAATGGATTACAAGAAGATAAATAGATGACACATAGTAAGCAGAGAATATACAAGTAATGGCTTGTTGGTATACTCACCTCTGCATTCCGAAGTCGATGTTAAACATCAACAATCAAAATCAATGCAGACAAGAATCGTTAAAATCAAAGTGATAAAAGAAAGGAACAACACACAAAAACAGATCTCCCTCCGTTACATCTTGATGAAGATTTGGTTTAATAGCAGCAAGCAAAGAAAGAAACGAGAGAGATCCTCAATATCTTCTATTCTACATCTTATCTCATCTCTGTCTTACAATAATAATAAACAGAGTAACCATCACCTTCCCTCTCTCGGCGGCGTCACAACAGCCATAGCCAACGTCGTAGTTACAAATCCAGCAGTAGTACCAATCCAGAATGTCTACACAGTTGGGACACAATTTCCAGACGATTCTGTGTAAGTGTATGTGGGCAAGCTCAAGTTGAAGATGAAGTTCAGGAAGCTGTACAAAATATATCTGCACAAACTTCTATCTCGGCACACACATCCATTTGATGTATGCTCAAGCCTCTGTCCTACAAAAGAGCATCAGAGGCTGATTTTGTTTGTATGTCTCGGTTTTGAAGATTTGTGAAGATATACTTAAGACACGTTTTACTTAGGTAAAGCACGAAGAAAAAGGAAGCTTGAAGATATTTAGAAGATTTAGTGGGATTAGGAAATATTCGTTTAACAAAGAATAAAATTAAATGGAATATTTCCTCTTGATTTTAGGAAAGTTGATAGCTTTGGGAGAGACACGAAATCCCTTAAATATAGAGGGTCTAGAACTTAGAAACTTATCTCTCCAAAACGTAACAAAGAGAGGAAAAACCTTGTAAGCCTTTTGGCATCTTTGAGAGAAAAGGGTGAGAGTTTTGTTTCTAAGTGAGAGTCCTGGGTGTAGATCATTTGTGTTGATCTTAGGGATCTCTTAGTGGATTGGAAATAGATTGGGAACAAGCTAAGAGAAGATCTTAGGGTTCTGTAAGTCCAATATTGAACACTAACTGTAATTGTGTATAAACAGAGTAACCATCACCTGTCTATATTACACTATTGTCTTTACCTCTTTTGCAGGAAGTCTCTCACCAAAAACCGACGAAACACACACATACCAAGCCTCTCTCATGCCCCTTGTCTCAGATCTTCACTCCCACAGACAGATCCCTCACGAAACAGGCACCAAAACTTTAGGAAAGAACCTCCACGAACTCTCATGAACTTTCCAGGAAGCGTTTTCTCTGTCGGATACAAAGGGGGACGAATATAGGTGATTAAACCCTACAAACGTCGGCCCCAACCTTTATATACCAGCCTTAAAATCCATAAATCAAACCAGCACTAAACTGAGAATTCCTGAAATCGAACCGAACTCCCAACCAGACTTGGTGTCGAGCGACACCCATACCACAAATCTACTTTTTGGTTTACAATTATAATTTCACAAATAATAATTAGATGATAATTAAAGAATAAAATATTAATTTTATATTTTTGGATTATATTTATGGTAGTTCTATTCTGAAATAATTTCAAGATATGAAATATTATAATATTTATTTGTTGACAAAAAAATATAATACTTGGTTTACCATTTTTGTGTTTTTCTAAACAATGTCAAGATTTTTAAAATATGATATTTTCTTTCCTTTTATCATAATCATTATCAAAAATTATTATATATGTATTAATTCTTTAAAATGTAACTCCCATAATGTTTGCTAGAGAAGAAAAATTTATTGACAACAAAATAAACACTCATCATTTAATACACTTTAGTGTATTAATTATATTACAATTTATGTTTTATTTGACAGCATATTTTCTCTCTTTTCCTTCCTCCACCTCATCACTTCTTATTTTAAATTTTAACAAATTAATCCACATCAACGAAGGAACATAAAATATAAAATTAATACATCAATTAATTCACTCATTTTGTAATATTTTTCTTATTACTAAAATAATAATTTACAATAATTTAAACAAAATTATAAAACAAAAATGAAATAAAAAAAGTACAACCAAAAAAAATATCAAAATAAAATATGAATATAGATTACATAAATATAAAATTAGATATTTCTATCATAACATATAATAATTATGAAAATATTTGCACAAAACTAGAAATAGAGAAAAAAACAATTATTAGGATAAAGCAAAACTTATTTGTATTACAACACTATCAAAAAACTTTGCGATAAAAGGTGGGTATATTCGGTAAGAATTTTTAACGTCTACGTTTGTAAGCAGTGATCACTCAACCAATGAAATAAAAGAGTAGTGGAAAATGAAAAATAGTTAAGATATGTCTTCATGATCAATATATTATAATTGAGATAATAGAATGTGAAAAGAGTATAGATGCAAGAGATGAAAAGTGTATAGTAGAAAATGGAGAGAGAAGTAATTGTGAAAAATGTTTAAAAATAGATAATTACTATATGGCTTAGTAAAATAAATTTGACATTTATATTAATTTATATTTTTAATATTGAGTAATTATAATTATTTTCAATGGTTTATATTAAAAATAAAATTTAAATAGTTCCGCATGTAGCGGGTTATTTTTACGTTTTGTTATCTACAATATATAACAACTAGTATTATACCCGGTGCATAGCACCGGAAAAATAATCTTTAAAACTCTTGATCTCATAAAAGGATACATATATGAAAAATAACATTAATTCATTAGCAAAGGCTTTCAAATAACTATAAAAGGATATCATATGAAGAAAAAAAACATACACGATACAAATGCATGAGTTAATGAAATACCTTCTTCCAATGGTATGAGAATATAAAAATATTATGTGATGCTTGTTGGTATATGCCATTGAATTATGTGTTATTTTTCCTGAAACCAAGTAAAGAAGTAAAACCTCTCAGATGTATAAAAATTGAATATTTGCTTAAAAATTTCACGAAAAATAAAGAGAGATAGAAGAATTCATGATTACCTTATTTCTTTTGGATTTGATTAAACATATTTTACTCTTTGGCATCTCTGATGTGGCTCACCTAAGTTCATAAGATGAGAATGAAAATTATGAGAACCATGGTAACATAAGTTTTTAAGAGGAGATAGAAAGAAAGGATGACTGGAATAAGTTACACACATGCGTGTACGTGCTTGAGGGATACACGACCAATGGATTGACAATATTAGGCGACCTTCGGATGTTGCATTGACACTAAGAGTCCTTGAAAAATCTACCGATAGCTTGATAACCTTTTTCGAAGAGGTTTTCGCGGTAGTGTATATAGAGGAGGGAAAGGCTATATTTGATCAAACAAAGGGTATGGACCTGGTGGTTGGCCTTCAATATAGTGGTAGTGACTGGTAAATTGGTAATCGAAGATAAAAATTGTTTTGTAGTGCTTTGTTTTTTGTATTTAGATTTTTTTTAAAAAAGAAAAATGAAGAGAGTACAAACTGAGATTCGATTTATATAGAAGATATGTTGTAAACCACCATGAACATGGAGCTATTAGTGGGGAGTAAAATTAGGAATGAATTTTTTTAAGCAGTTGTGTTTGTGACTTTCAATTTTTAAAATTTTTATTTTGCATGATCGTCTTTTGTTTTTCTTATTAATGGAATTTAGTCTTTTAAAAAAGAAATTAAAAGAAATAGAATCTGATGTGGCTAAATTTGATTGGACATGTGACTTGTGCTTTATAGGATAAAGGATCAGAATCAAGTTTGGCCTAATGGCATTCTTTATTATTATCTTTTCAATTATGAACGTCTCGTCTGCTCTATAGGGATAATCTTGATTCTTGAAATAGCTTAGCTTCTGCAACATTTAACAAATAAATCAAGACGATTCTTAATTAAAGCAAAGTGATAGTATTCTTAATCTTGACTTCTAGGTTAATGAGGTTTATTACTTAACTTTTTTCCAAGATGATCATATGGCTTGGAACAACAAAACAAAATAAACCCATAAATGTGAAAACACCAAAAACGGTGAATGCAAATTTACAATGAACAATTACAATTGAGTAAAATAATGTTTACCTAACTTTCCTGGTAACTAAAAACTCCGGTTTTCAGTATTTTTTTTTCTTTAGCTATGAGTCAACCTATGGATTCATTTGTTAGAGGTGGTGACTGATCCGAGATTGACGAAGTTTCTTGCTATACAATCAACCTATGGGTTCATATATGGAACAAAGATAAATCGACATGAAAATACAATTGGACATCTCGCTGACAGACAGGTCGCTATTTAGACACGCCCAAGTAACAAAGAAAAAAAATTAAGGGATGAAAAAGGAACCTGTCAGACCGCCGTGCGACCACCCCGGCAAGGTAGAACCGAGCCGAGTAACGATCCTCTACAGCACCGGATGAGTCCGAGGACAGATCGTGGCCGTTAATCACGCTCTGATCGCACGGTCATGGCTCATCAACCAGGGTTTAGGGCCTGTCTCTTTAGAAATCAAGGAGACAGAGGTACGAGCCTATAGAACAGATCCTGTTCAAGTAAGGTCGTGACCATTGGTACTTCCTCGCCATATATAAACAAGAATCATCCTCACTAACTCACCGATGTGGGATAAAAAATCAGCAAGTCAAAGCAACCAAAACAAGGCCTAATTATAAACAAAGCCCATTTATATTCAAGCCCAACAATTTATATCTGAATCATTATACGAAAAAAAAAAAAAGAGTTTTAAAATCAGACGTTGTTGGATCAACACGCCATGTCAGCATCACTCCCACATGTCAAATTAGTAATATGTATGTATCGATCATCGTCTCTCTCTCTTTGACTCTCCTGTGTATGTGAAGAAGCCATGGAAGAAGAGAAGAAGAAGCTTGAAGAATTAAAGTATCAATCAGGCTTCGGCAACCATTTCTCATCAGAGGCTATCGCCGGAGCTTTGCCGTTAGATCAGAACAGTCCTCTTATTTGTCCTTATGGTCTTTACGCCGAGCAGATCTCCGGTACTTCTTTCACTTCACCACGCAAGCTCAACCAACGAAGGTTCTTTCGTTTACTCTTACGTATCTCCGGTATTTTTGATTTTGTAATTTTTGATATTTTTTCGTTAAAAGTTTTGATCTTTTTCCATCTTTGTTCAGCTGGTTGTATCGGATTAAGCCGTCGGTTACACATGAACCGTTCAAGCCACGTGTACCCGCTCATAAGAAGCTTGTGAGTGAGTTTGATTCCTCCAACAGTCGTACGAATCCGACTCAGCTTAGGTGGAGAGCTGAGGATATTCCTGAATCGGCTACTGATTTCGTTGATGGGTTATATACTATTTGTGGAGCTGGAAGCTCGTTTCTTCGCCATGGATTCGCTATTCACATGTATAGAGATCTCTTGTGCTAGTTGATTTTGGTGTTTGGTTGTAGTCTGGTTTGGATAAAGTAATGATCTTGTAGTCATTTTTGATGAAGGTATGTGGCTAACAAAGGAATGAAAGACTCTGCCTTTTGCAACGCTGATGGTGACTTCTTGTTAGTTCCTCAAGTAGGAAGTAAGTGTAGTAGTTCATTGTTTATAAAGTTCACATCTTTGGTATGGAATTTAAGATGAATGTTGATGTGTTTAGTTTAGTAACTTATGTAAAGCAACGGATTTAAGATCTTTCCTTGATTGATTCTGATGTTTTGAGTGGGTGTTTAGGGCTATGGATTGATACTGAGTGTGGAAGGCTATTGGTGTCTCCTGGTGAAATTGCTGTCATACCACAAGGATTTCGTTTCTCGGTAGATTTACCGGATGGGAAGTCGCGAGGTTATGTTGCTGAAATCTATGGGGCTCATTTTCAGCTTCCTGATCTTGGACCAATAGGTACTCTTGAGTTCTTTTAGATCCAACTTGAATAACCTGGATTGTGTTAATAAGGAATTGTATCGTTGGATGTGCACAGGTGCCAATGGTCTTGCTGCACCTAGAGACTTTCTTGCACCAACGGCATGGTTTGAAGATGCATTGCGGCCTGACTACACCATTATTCAGAAGTTTGGTGGTGAACTCTTTACTGCCAAACAAGATTTTTCTCCATTTAATGTGGTCGCCTGGCATGGCAATTACGTGCCTTATAAGGTGAATACATATGTTTATTGAGCATAAGCTTTGAAAACTCAACACACTTTTGTCTAAAGATTTCATTTTCCATCTGCAGTATGACCTGCAGAAGTTCTGTCCATACAACACCGTCCTCTTAGACCATGCAGATCCATCTATAAATACAGGTTGGTGGTCCTCTGCACTATTCTATTCTTCTTTCTGTTTCGTTATGAGTAGGTTACTGGTTCTCTATTGTAAATCACACTCAATCTTTGGGGGAATTATTGTACTCTCAGTTCTTACAGCACCGACGGATAAACCTGGTGTGGCCTTGCTTGATTTTGTCATATTCCCTCCTCGATGGTTGGTTGCTGAGCATACTTTTCGACCTCCTTACTATCATCGTAACTGCATGAGTGAATTTATGGGTTTAATCTATGGTGCATACGAGGTAAACCGCATCAAGTTCCTGCTTCTGCAAATCATTAGCTTAACTACTGAAATCTGTAAACTGACTCCATTCACAGGCCAAAGCTGATGGATTTCTCCCTGGTGGTGCAAGTCTTCATAGTTGTATGACACCTCATGGTCCAGATACTACCACATACGAGGTATCAATTCATTTTCCTCCGAGATCATATTGATCCCATAAAATTTAATTAAGTCTGAAGTGTTTTTGTAATTATTTTGTAGGCGACAATTGCTCGAGTAAATGCAATGGCGCCTTCTAAACTCACAGGTACAATGGCTTTCATGTTCGAATCAGCCTTGATTCCTAGAGTCTGCCATTGGGCTCTGGAGTCTCCTTTCCTCGATCACGACTACTACCAGTGTTGGATTGGCCTCAAGTCCCACTTCTCACGCATAGACTTAAACAAGACGAATGCTGAACCAACAGAGAAAGAACCACGAGCTTCGGTGTAAAGAAAACACTTCACACTTTCAATACCCAGTCTGTACAGACCTTCACCATATACATGTATAAGAAAGCATACCACAAGAACATATGTAATTTGTAGGTAGTTCCTTCATATCACTTTAATTACATCATAATGTACTCTGAAGCTAATATAACTGTGTACGTTTAGATATTAATGAATAACACCGTGCCATTTAGATTCAGGCCACAACATCAGTCAGTTTCACTTTCATCTTCATGATACCTACTTGCACTAAGATCTCTTTCTTCGACTGTTCAACTTTCAAAACAGTCGCTTTTTTGCCAAGAGAAGAAACAAACACCGAGCTACCAACTTCAGGAACCTTTTGAACCGCAGCTTCTGTTAATGCAGAAACATGGTTCAGTTTCAAAGATCATAACCAGACAATAGCTATATATTAAAGGGATTAAACTTATTTAAATACCAGAAACTGGTCGTCTCTCTACCACAGATGATGAACGAATTCCACTATCTCCATCATTAGTCTTTTCGACTTTTGTTTGGAGTTGCGTAGCTACCTTTGACTGAGAAGATTGTGTAGCAGATGCACGAAACTGTTGCAATGTTCTGCGAAGAGTGGAACGAGTCATCGAACCAGCCTGAGTTAGTTCTTGTCTCATTTGTCGTCTCTCTTTGGTGACATGGTCGTTAATGTTCTTTTGTGCTGTGAGTAGATTCTCATGAAGCTCTCTTGAGAGCCTAGAACGAAAAAGAAGGAAAAACACAAACATGAAGCTCATATGTACAAGTTCCTGACTCTGATGTCTTAAAAATCTAGTCACTTTTAGTTCTTCAGTAGTTTAATCTCTTCAACAACAGATTCGTACCTTATATAAACACGTGCCTCATTCAAAAATCTCTGATATTCCTGCTTGTACCGCTCCATGTCAAGTATGACTCCATTGATCTCAGCACTTGCAGAGCCATAAAGTTCACGAGCACTCTCGATGATATCACATGAAAGCCCTAACCTTTCGGCTATGTTTATTGCATTCGAACGACCTGACAATCATTTTTCAAATGTGGGTTGGTGAAGCGTATTAACTCTGATTCAACTCCAGGGTTAAACAAATAAATCATTAACGAGTCTAGATGAGCATGTAGCTAAACCTGGTACTCCCCATAAGATTTTGAAAGTGGGTTTTAAGTTCAGGTCGTCAAACTCCATGCAAGCATTCTCAAAGGCAGAATTGCTACAATAGATGCGGAAAGAAAAAGAAGTTAATACTCTTAAAACCCTTGGGTAATCCGAGAAAAATGGCAGGTGAATTTTAAAACCTGTATTTAAGCGTCTTAAGTTCTCCGTGATGTGTAGTTGCCATTGTGAGTAGAGAACCGCTTTCTGCAAAAGATTCAAGAATTGCCATTCCTAATGCAGCTCCTTCAAGCGGATTTGTTCCAGCTCCAACCTGTTAATAGCGCAAGAGTTCAAAGCATATCCTTTCAAGTAATGGCTTTCCCAATGTTTTCCCGTTTTCCAAAAGAGATAAATCTCCTAACTTACTTCATCTAACAACACAAGTGATCTGCTTGTTGAATGTGAAAGAATTTCCTGCAAGTCAATCAATCAGAGTAAAAGAAACATAAGTTGTATACATATCAAGAGAGTTACATCTTCCAAACTGATTAAACAATCATTCAAACCAGATAGAAGTTTTACCCAAACAGTTCAAATATCCTAAGAATAAAGTGTTTTGATTTGCCGAAAAGGGCACAAAAAGAGAAATATGTTGACAGTAATATATCCTTGTGATATGAAAGTTGTGACAACAACAGAGAATCAGACTTACACTAATTTGCTTCAAATGACCAGAAAAGGTAGAAAGTGACTGCAGCAAAGATTGTTCATCACCAATATCAGCATAAATGTTGTCAAACCAAGGTATGCGTGCAGATTCAGTTGCTAGAACATAAAGACCTACAAAAACCATTACACTCTTTTAATTGATTTGATGTTAAGTTTCTCAAATCTCTCACTCTCTCCCAAGGGCTTTATATCTTTGATGGAGTTTTTAATTCACGGAAGATACTGTAAGTTTCATATGTCTTACCTGATTTTGCCATCATCGCAGCGAGTCCAACTGATTTCAAGCAAATGGTTTTACCTCCTGTGTTTGGACCGGTAATAACCAAAACCTTGGTGCCTTTAGAGATCTGGAAATCAGCTGGAATTGGTGGAGCTCCTGATAATACCGTGTCTGCCTGAAAAATCAACCATGTATATATTAACAACTTCAGCTAAAACGCATCATCAATCTAATCAAATGATCATAACATGGGAAACTTACTGTTTTATGATATTTTACAGTCTCCCGCGTCTTTCTTATGCTTTTCTTGTGTTGGTGAAGCAATAGAGGATGATAACATCTAGGTAGATACAGCAACCATTCTTTTCTTGAAATCGATTCCTCGCTGGATAAGTTACTCTCCGGTGAGTTTTCTCCACCAGACAAAGATTCAACCCCATCTTCAGGTGGCAAGTATATATCAGGATGTGCACCACCATATGCACTACTGTAAGTTGCTCGAGCGTTTATCTAGCAGGAAAAAAAGCACACTATAAACCTCATGTTGCTAAGTTTGCTTCAATGGAAAGAGAAATGGTTGGTAATAAAAGCACACACTTACCACATCCAGCTGAATCGAGTAATTGAACACCACCTCGATATTATAAAGATCATCGTGCATCTTTTTTGATTGCGTCAAATTGAACAAAAATATCAACAAACATAAAACAATAAGAAGGAAAAATACAGAATTCTAACTTTAAGAAATTTATAATCAATTACCTTTTCAGTTAGCATTGAAAGAATTTCTGCCTCAGCCTTTGCAACTGATGCTCTCGCACTTTGAAGGTCATCATTCATAGAGACCGCAGCTATTGGCTCCGCCGCAGTCCCTCCACCTGAACCACTGTAACAAATATTACCTTCAAGAGATAGAATTTGATAATAAATCACTAAAGGAGAAGCATAACTTTTCAATAAATTGATCAATGGTAATGAAACTCTTTCTTAATAATCTAAAATTCTGAATCTTCTTTGCTAACTGAAATGTGAAATCTACAAATTCAACTTTACCTGGAAAGCAGAAGACAATTAACAGAAGTTAGCTGATTTGAGCTCATTTGTATACACCATCTTCCATCAATTTCAGCTGCTACCTGGAATATTATTTTTAATAATTACTAGGGCCAACGTCAGAAAATGAAGAATTGCTTCTTTACCTACGCCAGTTGAGAGAACGCTTACCATGACAGATTCGTCACCCTTTTGGCTCCTTATAATAGCATCCAGCAGTTGCTGCAGCTGCAAGGAGACAGCAGGAAGGTTTCAGACAATGTAACTTTAAAAGATATCTTTCTCAAAGAGCTCAGGTATCAAAGAAAACTCAAAAACTGTTTTGACAATCTTAAATTCACAGTTACAAAGAAAAAACGAAATTGACCTTTCTTTCAAGTGTCTGCACACGTTCACGTGATTGTTTCAGGGCAGTGCTCTGAAACAATAAAAGACGAGTTCAATATAATGATCATGCCTCTTGACGAAAATGTAGTCAAAAGTGAGACAAAAGAACAAACCGCGGAATCTTTGATTCTACCATCAGGATCTATAACTTGTTCAACCAACTTGACAAATGATCTATTTATCACAGGGTGCATTATCTGCAAGAGAGTTAAGGAACACACAAAGATTACATATGAGGGAGCCACCACAATGCTGAAGTTAAAAAAGTATCAAAATTTGGAGAGAAACTGCAAAAATACCAATTCAGATAGAGGCATAAACCGTTTGTACCATTCTCCATCTTGCTTAATGGCAGCTTTCAAATCAAACTGCAAATTATCGAAGAAACGAAGAAGAGAAGCCACTTCAAGTGCTTGGTCTGCTCGTAAAGAAAGCCTCCTCCGAGCATGACGAATTCCCGATTCAACCTTCACAATAACAAATTGAACAATTCAAAACTATACAAATTCATTTAAAGACTATCACTTTAGAGATTGAGGATGATGAAAATATTTACAAGAGAGATATGAATGCTGGAGAGGTCAAGACAGAAGGAACCATGTTGAAGCATTTTAATGGCGGCTTCTGTTTCATCCAAAAGCTTCAAACTTTCATCGAAACTCTGGTCAAGAGACCAAAGCTTTTTCTGAAAAAAATCAAACACTGTCTATGTCACTTCAAAGCAGAGGAATCATCCACGGCTAGCTACATATAGAAGAAAACCCAAAAATAAATAAAAATCAAACCTTTGTAGCTTCGCGACCTAAAGAAGTACGAGCAAAAGAAGCGACAACATCGCAGAGCTTGTCCCATTCCAACACTCTCAAGCTATCGACTTGAGATTTTGATTTCGATCGGCAAACAAGAGTCGGAGGAGATGATGAAGAAGAGATTATACTCAGATGAACAACACTGTTTCTGCTTCCCAAAGAGTTTCTTCTCATCATTATGCCACAGTTGGAGAATGCTACCGATAAAGTCTGCATTTTTATTTTTTTCTCCTTAGGGTTTCAGAGAAGAAGAATTGTAACAATCCAATTTCAATCAACCAAAATTTCCCAATTTCCATCATATTCGTGAAACCTTATCTTAACTTGTGATGTTATATATGTTTTGCAAAAGTTTAAATTTAATAACTTTACCATACTTGGAATTGAGAGGACAAGAGAACCATGAGGTCACACAAGTCACAAATCACAACAAGTCTATTGTTTCATAAGGTACATGTGGTTAACAATAACAATACAACAGTGGTGGGTTAATAACATATGGGGATATTAGAGATTTTTGATTTACAACGGTATTGGGGTTTCGAGAATTGAAAATGAATTTAATCAAAGAGTTACAAGAGGCTCTTCGTTGGTTTTGGTGGTGTCATTGGCTGCTGTAGCCTCCTCTTGTTTTGTTGGCTCAGTCTCCTTAACAGTTTCGACGGCAGCTTCTTCGGTCTTCACCACCTCTGGGGCTTGCTCAGCTTCAGCAGGCTTGGCGGTCTCAGCCTCGGCAGGCTTGGCTGGTTCATCCTCGGCAGGCTTGGCTGGCTCAGCTTCCTTCTGTGTCTCTGCTACATCTCCAGCAGACTCTTCCTTCTTCTCTGCGACAACTTCATCTGCCTTTTCCTGTTAATCAACCGGGAAAACGAAATGACAAAAGAATCACACCCATCATCAAAACCGTAGACAAAAATGGATAAGAAGCGATTGTCTCTAATGAAATTGATCTACAAACCTGAGCTACGGTCTCGGTTTCAACATTCTTGGACTCGACAACAACGTTTTCAGTGGTGGCAGAGGTTTCAAGGATATCAGACTCCTTAGGTTTGCTCGCACAGCCTCCCATGGTGTTTAAAGAAAAGAAATTGGTTTGAAACAAAAACAAACAAACAAATTTACACAATGGGAAGAACTGTGGAGCTACAAAAAATGAAACTCCTTTCTTTTCTGATTCCTTTCAAGAAGCCAAAACTGTTTCTTAGTTTTCTTATTAGAGGCTGAGCGAATGTAGCAGAAGACAACAAAGAGATATATATAGTGGTTTATACGGAACAAACAACACAAAGCTATTTCAGGAAAAAGACTAAAAACATTTCATGTCACCGTAGATTCTTCAAGGCTCTTCTCTGTCAAACGACCTATTCTACAGGAGAAAAAAAATAAACCTCATTCTCAACCGCTCTTATGTTTTTGGTTTTTACCCAAAAACTCTTCCTGTGCCAGATAGACTCTCGAGTCTCGACCATAACAAGAGTGGGAAATTGAAATAAAGAAGCAAACACTAAGGACCAAAATCTGGTGCAAAACCTCTTTTAGACAATTGAGTTTAGATCTGTTTTCTAGTTTGTAAAATGGTTGGGTTATAAGGTAAGATAACTGTTTCATATATGAAAAGAAAAGAAAAAAGCTGATAATGGCTATAAGCCTTCACATGCCAAAAGAATTATTGTTCACTAGGTTCCAGCTACCATAGCTTCTATTCAAGTTTGTTATCGACCAGATCGGTAGAGGAGGATTCTGATGCTGCAATATCCGTGAAACCACTGTTGGGACCATTCTTGACAAGGGATTTGTACATTGTTAAAGCTTGAGCGATCATGCTACCAGGATTGTCAACAGCACTCGGAAGCAGCAATGTGTTACCCTAACAAGAACAAATATACAACTCTATTAGATAATCCCAAGGGAGGACGAAATTAGAAAGCAGATGGAATCAAGTGAAATGTGTGTTTACCTTTTTAGCAATGTTGCCAAAAGCATTAATGTATTGCTCCGCAGTTCTCAAACTCGCAGCCTGCATATTGCACCACGATTTTAGGCATATGAGGTCTCAATTTGGAAAGCAAAACAAGTAAAACTGAAAGTCATCATTTGCAAGTCCGTTAAGCCACTGAAATCTCTACTCAAAGTCAAGGAGAATCAGTTATGGGAAAACAGGCTTGATGACATAATTGCATTCACATTTGAAGGGTTAAGTAGCAATAAAGACCTAAGTATAAACTAACAATGATAAAACAGTATTAACACCTAAGTGATCAAGTTAGTTTATTTATCTCAAAATTTTGGAAATCATGCTTAGAAACCACTGCTTGATCTAATGAACTCACCTCCATTCCACCAGTTGCCTTGAGGGATTGAGAAACCATGGCCAGTCCATCAGCTGTTGCTTGTGCTCTAGCTAATATTGCTTCGGCTTCACCTGGAGAGCAACAGCACAAATAAAGAAAACGTTAAGATAAAACAAACAGAGTCAGTTATGATGAGTTTAACTGACAAATGGCTCCACGTCTTAGTAATTATGAGTTCAATTTTTCAAACTTAAATGCTTACTAAATACTAACCTTGTGCTCGATTGACTTGATCCATCCTTGCAGCTTCTGATTCCAAGATTACAGAACTTTTCTTACCATCAGCTCTATTAATATGGGCTTGCCGTTCTCCTGTTAAAGTTAGTATAGCAGATTATGAGAAACAAATTGAGCAGGCTTATTGTTTTCTCATTGTAAATAAATCAAAAAAGGGAAATGGGTAGCTTTGAGCCAAGAATTTGAACGAAATGAGCTGTAGCAAACATAGATCAATCCCAGAACATAAACTCTCAAGGATAAGCCATGCAAATTTACCTTCAGACTCAAGAATCTGGGCTCTCTTTCTACGTTCAGCTTCAGCTTGCATTTCCATAGCAACTCTCACTCCATTAGGAGGCATGATATCCCCTGGATATACATGTATTAGATACAAGGCCAAAAGGGTACCAGCAAAGATTCAACAGAATTAATAACTCACTGATCTCATAACGAAGGCACTGAAGACCCCAATCTTGTGCAGCAACATTGATGGCTTCCTGCAAGAGTAATTCATTTCAAAATTGTTCAGATGCTTCTGATATCCAACACATAAACTACAAACGCATAATGCATTCCAGAACACATCAATTACAATACTCTTATCTTAGAAATGTAAACTCAAACTCATATAGCCAGCTATCATGAACTGAACAACACAGTTAAACAATCTGAACCTCAATCTTAAGTAATAATATAAGACCCACTACAGATGCACATTAACATCAATGACTATGAACATCAAAGGACCCCAGTTTTCAATTTGAAACGAAAACTCAAGCACATTAAAAGCAAACAACCAAAAAAAACTGAACCAGAAGCAAAGAGAACATACCACAATCTTTCATTAAGAGTGTCTCGTTCCTCAAAAGTCTTGTCAAGAGTAATTTTCCCAAGCTCACTACGCATTGTAGTCTGAGCCAACTGAACAACAGCATAGATTGGATTCTCAACGCCATAAGAGGCCAACTTAGGATCCACAATCTGCAAGAAACTCAAAGATAAATAAACAATTTAGGAAGGATAGCAAAAATTATAACAAAAAATAGGCCAGAGGGACCTGGAAACGAAGATAAAACCTTAACGTATAGAACACCATCGATGTGAATGCTAACGTTATCCTTTGTAATCGCAGTCTGATTACCAATAGGAATAGCTTCCTCCTTTAGAGAATGAACATAAGCAATACGATCCACAAGCGGAACAAGGAAGTGAATCCCCGACTGCAAAGTCTTGACGTATTTACCAAACCTCTCAATCACACAAGCTTTCCTCTCCGGCACGATTCTGATCCCCCAGTTAGACGGCGGATTAATGTGGTAGCTACACACAAACAAACAAAAAAATCCAGCGAAGATCCGTTAAATCAACCTAACCAATCAATCAAATCCCATAGGTCTCTACTGAAATCAGAATTCCACAGAGCGTATAGAGGTTTAAAATACCTGTCGTAAGAACTGCTGGGAGAGGAGAAGTTGCGAACGCCGGAAAACTGTTGCGGCGTAGTAGCTCCGGAAGATTGATGAGGAAACCTGGAGGCAAAGGATTTCAACGGCGACGGTGACGGCTTCTTGATTTGGTAACTACAAAAATCAAAAAAACGAAATCAATACAAAACACCGAACAGATTTTCACAGAATGTATAAGAAATCGTAAGATTGAAACGAACCTGGTGAGAGGACTTCCGGTAGAGCTGAAGTTACGGACGGAGGTGGTAGAGGAGGCGGCGGCGAGGGACGAAATTATCTTGGGAACAGCAGCGGAAAGCATAGGGAGGAACTTGACGGCGGCGGTGTAACCACCGGATCTTGCAAGCGCGAGCTGACTCATCTTTGAAGGAGCTGTGTAACAAACTCTCTCTGAACTTGAACTTGGTGAAGGGGAAATATAAGAAGAAAAAAAAAACCTTTAAATTTTTTTTTTTTTAATTGTTTGTTTCTTTCTTCAAGCTCTTTTTAATTTGACGGGTTGACTTATTTTATACTAGTTAGAAAAAAAATTTACTTGGAGGAGAAGCGGTTAATAAAAATGAAAATACGTGGGGAAGGGTCAAAAAGAGAGATTCAGCTTCTTTTTAAAAAAAATTATTCTTGCTTAACACGAATTTGGTAAAGGCTATAAACCCTAGGACTTTGATGCATAAACATGTATTTTGTTGTCTAATTACAAGATTACGGCATGTCTTAATTTTTAAAGATAAGATTTGTCACATGTGTCCTATATAATACAAAATGGCAAGTTATGAATTTTATTAAGATCTTATATTGGAAATAACATACTAAAATTTCATGATTAAATATAAAATCATAAAATAAGAAGGATATAATAAGATTCTTTAGATCTTGTTATAATTACGGTAACTAAAGAAATATACTTTCCTTTTTTGGAAATGTGTTTGAACATTTAGGTAATCTAGAGAAAGTTGGAATGTTAAATTAACGTAACTACGAATATAACGAAAATTATATTTGTAGATCAATAGATGCATAAACATCCGTTCATTAAAAGTTTTCTTTCCTTTTTTTTTTTGTTTTATGAATTAACGAAATTATAATTCTAAAACGTGTTTTAAAAGTTTAAATTATTTACATTAGCAAAAGAAAAAAAAATCATTAGGTCACATGTTCGAGTATGGTTTGGATGGACACTATATAAAATAGTATCGTGGGTCCAAAAGATGTTCAAGCCCATTATCTTTGATTTAGCAACACATTTCTTTTTTCTATATATAAATTTTGTTTAAAAGTTAAAACTGATTTGAGGATGTACTTATCAACCAAATGATAAGTTGAATTTTTGTGATATTTTTAACATCGCATAACTAACACATACATGTACAAAACTTCATATATACGAAAAAAACACTATATTGAGTACTAAAATGCAAAAAAAAAAAAAAAGCTACATCCGTCAGCCTCTCGGCACTTACTAGTCTCTTTACCAACCAACCAACTAACACAACCACGAATGAACAATTTAATTCACAACCAACCAACCAACGAATCACTAATTTTTACAAATTCCTTAACAAAAATGCCAAACCCAAAAAAACGTCCCTTAAGACTTTTTTCTATTTGTCAAAAAAAACTCGTTTCACACCAACCTAAAACACGGACTTCACTAAAACTTATAAACTACTTAAAAAAGCAAAACATCTGAAATCCGATTTAAAAACAAACTCGTGACCCTCACACAGACGCAGAAAACGAGTAAAACGCCAAAAGAAAACGCCATTTTTGATTTTGTCTTGAGTCTTCTCTTCTCCTTCCTTCTTTGAAATTCACACCAATTTGTCTCTCTCTCTTCCTAAGAAACAAAAAGTTTATTTCAGAAACTTCGAAGTTGTTCTCCGGTCACCGGGATAAATAGATTAATTCCGATGACGATCGGTGACCGTCAGAATCCGAGTGTGGATGTGGAGAAGAAGAAGAAGAACTTCTTCAAGCTATGTCCGTTTTGGCAGAGGAGAAGCAACGCTTCGTCTTCTGCACAGAACCCAAGCCAAAACTACCGTAGCCGCCATGGACATCGGAATACGGATGTTTCCCCCGTATCTAAGCCTTCCTCGACTATGTCTTCCGTCGCGAAATCACTTCTCCCGGCTCGCCGTCGTCTCCGATTAGATCCTTCCAGTTTTCTCTATTTCCCTTGTACGTCTTCTTTGTTAGTTCGATTAAGCCTGATTTCAATTTCTGTGGAATTGATTTATTTGGTTCTGAGTTCTGATTGTTCTTGTACTTAGAGAAATCGAAGTTATGAACATTTAGGATTCTTTAGAAGCTCTGATTGTAGTTAGAGAACGAAGTTAAAATTTGGGCGTTTGTGTTTGTTTCAGATGAACCTGGTAAACAAGTTCGCAGCGCAATCAAGCTTAAGAATACTAGCAAATCTCATACTGCATTTAAGGTAATGGAGGTGTTGTGTGTATGATTAAGCATCAGCTTTCCTCTTTGTGTACCATTCACAAGTCCAGCAGCTACGTAGTTTTTTTGAAAGAGAAGTTGACTTGTTGTTGACTTGGTTTTGTTGTATCTAAGTCGCTCTACTGTGTTCTCTTGTTTTAGTTTCAAACCACGGCACCTAAAAGTTGTTACATGCGTCCTCCCGGTGGTGTTTTGGCTCCAGGAGAGAGTGTTTTTGCTACTGGTAAATTAGATTCTTGGAAACATTATGTCTTTTTTGGTTTTGCATACACCAACTAGTTTATACAGAGTCTGACTATTGTTGCTTCTTGTAAACGTTCAAGTGCAGTGTTCAAGTTTGTGGAACATCCAGAGAACAATGAGAAACAACAGTTGAACCAGAAGAGCAAGGTTAAGTTTAAGATCATGAGCCTGAAAGTTAAACCAGGAGTAGAGTACGTACCTGAGTTGGTATGTTAAGTCTCTCGTTTCTAACCCTTATGCAGAAGTTGTTGAAAGATTATTGATTAATCTTAGAATATATTGTTAGTCATATATGACTTATAGGCTTATGCGATGCAAATGGGTAAATAGGTTGTCAATGAATAAGCAATCTCCATCTCTGAGAGTTTTAGGCAGAGGATGTTCGGAGTCATCTTGTTCTAGCATGTTTAATTAGATGATGTATTATCATGCAGTTTGATGAGCAAAAGGATCAAGTAACTGTGGAGAGGGTTCTTCGGGTCATTTTTCTTGATGCGGAGGGCTCAAGTGCTGTAAGCTTTTTAGTATATTTTCATGCTGTTAATAAAATCTATGTACTAGAAATTTTTTGGTTTGGACATTATAATAAGGAGGATTACGATGTAATGATCAGGCAATGGAGAAACTGAAACGTCAACTAGATGAAGCTGAAGCTGCAGTGGAAGCAAGAAAAAAGCCTCCACCAGAGACAGGGCCTCGCGTGGTCGGGGAGGGTCTTGTCATAGATGAATGGGTATCATAAGCTACCCGTTTTTTGTTCCTTTTTAACTCTCTCTTTCTCCAAATGAATCCCATTTTTTACTCACCATAGTTTTTATGTCATATATCAGAAGGAGAGAAGAGAGAAGTACCTTGCTCGGCAACAAGTCGAAGCCATAGAATCTTCGTCCTAAAACGCAGAGAGCAATGTGGATTTGTTATATAGGCTTATAGCGGAGGTAAAAGAAACTCTTCTTCTTCTGCAGCTGTACATAATTAATTATCCCTCGATTATGTATTTATCGTTAGACGATTACTTTGTGGTTCTTTGTATGTCTCTGTTTGTTGTATGCTTGCCGGCGGTTTTTACTCTTCCATCAAATTTTGTTTCGGTTTTAATCGAATTCCGTTTTTATCTCTCCCTCAACCAAGCTCAACTGGAAGCAAACCATAAGTAAAGACCACAACCAAATTGCTTGCTTCCCAGTCTTTTGTATATCTATCTTCTCGTTTAGCTATTGGGCCTCTCTCTATTATACCAAGATTTTTGAAGTGGTATTCTTCATTTTTTATTTTCTTTCTGATTAGTTATGGTTTTAAATGTCCTTTTTTTTTATATCGGAATATATAGTGTCCACAAGAGTCAAGTGTGACCTCTAAAAGATTAATACCCACCACCACAACCACAAGAGTGATGACCTATATATTACTAAAAGACTTATACCCAACACTGAGTTTGATGTGTTGCTACTTATGCTCCTTGCGTTCCGAAACTACAATATTCTCTAGTGGCCCAAAGAATTAGTGGACTAACTGACTACATTTGGAATATACAATTGTAAAACGTAATTGCATTCTCAAAGTTTCAAGTTAAGCGGTTTCAATTGGTTCCGGCTGGTCTTTCATACTATAATCTGTCTCTTCTTAAAACCTAACTTTACTAAATTTCTCTATTTAAAAATCATGGGAATAACTGAATAAGATATAGCCGCCAAAGAGAATGAGAGAATAATTAAGAATATCTTGTTCTTATAAACCTTTGAAAACACGTAACTCTTAACCATTTTTTCGTTTTTGTACGCTGAACTCAAGTCTCTAATCCCATTCTCCTACAATAGCTATAGCAGCCAGAAGCATTAATGTAACTTTTTCAACTGTTAACTAATCTGGTTAAGACTCACGTGGTATACTGTATATATAAAATTTGGAATGCTTTACCAAATATATAATATTTGAAATTACTAGAGAGAGAGAGAGAGCTGATTAAGGAACACGATAATCTAAAGTTAGATATGTTTATTTTTTTTCGTTAGTAGAATATTTAATGTTCGATTAAAAAAAAGGTGGAAGAAATGGACTCGTGGGGATTATGAAGGAACAAAGACAACTAGAGGTGTCGGTTAATTTTCATGTCGCTTTATGAAGCTTTCGGCCAAATTGCACAACCAACAAAACAATATTCTTCAAGTCTTATCTCCTTTTTTTTTTTGTTTATGTTCGTTTAACGTCAAATTCTTTTCATCTTATCAAAGGACATTTTATGTTAGCTATATAATATATAAATACGTACCAAAAATATATCTAATTATATATTTATTCCAAGCATATAATTCTTCTAATCAAATTTCAATTGATTCATATCTCGAGCGAATAAAATGTGTTTATTGTTGTTACGTGCTTGAAACGTAACTGTAGCTCAGAAGTTTTTAAACATGATTCTCTAATTAATTAAAGCTAAGACTTGTAAAACACGTACATCATAAAATGAATAAATTTCTGAATAATCATAAATATAGAAAAAGTACCCTAGTTTTCCATTATTTGTAAACTATATATTTAGCATTTAATATCATCACTATGCGCGAACAATATCGTAAAATCCTTAAACTAACAAAGATATCGACAAAGAAACTGTTTAATTATTATTATTGCGATGCAACTTCATTTTTCCTATAACAAAGAAACTGTTTATTTGTTTAATATATTATTATATCCAGGATCAAAAACTTCAACTATATAAACTGTTAAATCTTAAACAAAGATAGTATCGACAAGAACGTCTAACAAACGCATTATTATGTCCATGCATTGTTTCCTCCTTTTCAAAAAAAGATGACAATAATTATAAACTAAATAAAAACTTTACTAATATAAAAAATAACAAATCGTATGGAGAGGGCCGAAAGGAACAAAACATGGCCCCCTCCCCTCGCCCATCGAATCGTGCGTCAATCGAAAGCTAATATGTTCATTTCTCTCATTGTATATTTTTAAAGATTGGTAAATTAATTAGCTAGAAAAAAGATACGAAGAACAAATTAAGGAAATAAAAATATTCATTAGGCATTTAATTATCTTCTATAAATAAATTCGAACCATACAATATACATATATGTATATAAGAAAGTGCTTCATCACACTACACACATGCACACGCACGTTCATGAACGAGACGAAAGCTTTTTTCAAAAACTAAAATAGCCTAAAGCCTCACAATTCTCAAATCAATCGCTAAAAACACTTTCTAATTTTGGGGTTTTGAATTTTTACTTTTTCGGTTTTTGATTCATAAAACCAAAAAAAAAAAAAAGAGAGCGGTCACGACGTTTCTTCAATAATTCTTCTTCTTTCATCCTTCATCTTCTTCCTCTGTGTTTTTTTTTTTTTGTTTCTTCATCTCTCCTTTTTTGATTTTTACCGCCGGAGATTTTGTATTTTTTTGCTTTTTTTTTCCGTTTCCGTAAATTCGCCGGCGGTGAAAGAGAGAATGAAGGGGAGAATATCAAAAATAGGAAGCTATGCAATCTCGTCTTCTATTAGAGACCAGCATCAGCAACCTTGTATCTCTTGTACTACTTTCAATATCCTTGCTCCCATCTACAAACGTCTCTCTCCCAAGGTTTTGTTTTTGTTCATCTTCTTCTTCATCAATTTTAAATTTTTATGGGTGAATGATATAAAAGTTTTGAATTTTGTGTGTGTGTGTGTTGTTGGAAATGTAGGATCAGAGTCTGCGTGAAAGTGATAATCGAACGTATTGGCTTGGAAGAAATCACAGAATCATTGATTGGTTATTGTATGAGAGGTCTTCCATCATCTGTTTACAGGTTGTTCGACGAATTGCCTCTATGAGAAAACTCCAAATGTTTTCTTTTTTTTAGTGCTCTGTTTGTGATTGTTTTTTTTTTTTTTTTTGTTCTAAAGGAGTTTTGGGTAGGGAACGAAGAGCTTGTTAATATGTATGAGAAGAGACTTGGTGACGCTGGTTATCTCAGTTACAAGCTTGGCCGTACTAATAACCGTGGCGATGGTATTTAAACTTTGTGACAATCTTCTTGGCTTTGATGTTGTTGTTGTTTCATGTGTATGTTGGCGTTTTCATTTGTGTTTTGTTGATGATAGGTTTGCTTACGGCTGTTCATAAGGACTACTTTAGAGTTGTGAACTCAAGGGATTTGCTTTTTAACGATTGTGGTGACAGAGTCGCTCAGTTGCTACACGTAGAATTAGTTCCTCCTTACTCTCAGTACGATGCTCATCAACAAGTTTTGATTGTCAATACTCATTTGCTGTTTCCTCATGATTCAACTTTGTCTATAGTTAGACTGCAGCAGGTAAAAATTAGTTATTATTAACTCTGTTATCATTGTGGGGTGATTTTTGTATCTTTCTAAACAAGTTTTTTGGTTTGATAGGTTTATAAGATTCTTCAGTATGTAGAGTCTTATCAGAAGGAAGTTAATCTCAGTCCTATGCCTATTATACTTTGCGGGTAACTACCTTGTCTGGATTTTTACATTTTTCTTGGGTTTAGATATGATGAATGAACACTACTGAATGTTCCTCTGCTTTTCTCTGTTTGTGTCTTTGTGGCAGAGATTGGAACGGAAGTAAGCGAGGACATGTCTACAAGTTTCTCAGGTCACAGGGTTTTGTCTCGTCTTACGACACTGCTCATCGGTATACAGATTCAGATGCTCACAAGGTCACTGTCTTTCTTCATATGGAGAATACTTTTGGGTATGCTGTAGATTTTTTCGATGTTATAAATTTGGGATATAGGATTCTGAAATTGTTGTTATCTTTGGCTTGACAGTGGGTGAGCCACCGGAATCATCGGGGTAACATATGCGCTGTTGATTTCATATGGCTTCTAAATCCAAATCGGTATAGAAAGCTGTTGAAAACAAGTTGGAGTGAAGCAGTGTTTGGCATGTTTAGGGTGAGACTCTTCAATTGTGTCTCATGACAAGTGTTCATCTCTTAGTGCATTTTACTGTATCCAAAAAGATTTACTTGTTGATCCTGAAACTGGTTTAGCTTTAAACTGGCTTCGCAATTCTTGTCCAAATGATTTCTGGAAACAGTATGGTTTTCTGGCTTTTCTCCCTGTAACATCAGAGCGTTTTGATTTGCAGTATCTACTGAGAAGAGCATCACTTACAGCTGAAGATGCTTTTGCCTTTCTGAAAACCGACAATGATGGTGACCACATTACATTCCTGGGCTTCTGTGAAACTCTTCGGCAGGTATACATAATCTGTAATGCGAGTATTCATATTCCTATGACTGCGTCATTCAGCTAAATATTCACATAGTTTTTCTCTTTCTCTATACAGCTCAATTTAACAGGTCATTGCAATGGACTCACGGCAAAAGAGATTAAAGATTTGTGGACTCAAGCTGACATTGATGGAAATGGTCTTCTAGATTACAAAGAGTTTCAGGTAATGTTTTTATCATTAGGATCCTCTCTCAAAAACGTGTTCGTGATACGTCTCAAGGTAGTAGTTTGAGTTACAACAGTTGAACATCCGTGATTAGTGAACATCTAGATAACTTAGAGATTTGGTAATGCCAATAGCATCTAAAACTGTTCATGGTCTTGGAATTCACACATGTTGATCAATTCTGCATGTACTTTAACTCACTGCAGCAAAGAATATGGAACCAAACCTGGTCAGAACAGAGAGATGCAGCGGACGGAGAAGCAAAAGGTAACCGAGAACAAACCGTCGGATTCAGTGTCAAGAACGCAGTCTTGTTTCCTCCTGAAGTTGAAAAAGGAATATGGCCAGATAATTACTCTCTATCAGACCACGCGAGGCTAACTGTTGTATTCTCTCCCATAAGAATGCCTTGCTCTCAGTTGGTTTCATGACAAAACACTCAAGCAACAAAATTTTAGCTTCTTCCATTTAAAAAGAGACCTCAGTTTTTGTGTCCCCTTTATAGAGAAGACCTTTGCTCTGTCTCCATTGGTTCGACTTGACCGCTCTCACTCTTTGCGGTTCCTGGGTTGAGGGAAGAAGAGATAAAGGGGGACAGAGGTCCTTATACGGTGTACAGACAACATGTAAAACTCTTTATGAAGCTTCGGGATCCCTGAAGCTTCATGTATAAAAAAATGGTGTAGTAGAGATTTAAAGTAAGAAGCAGTTTTTGCAACTCTTTTATTTTTTTTTTCTTTCTTAATTATTCTTCTTTTACTTTTCTGAATTTATATTTGCAATTGATTTTAACTTTGAAACTTGAAAGTGTGTAGTAATAAGACAAGAATAGTGAATAAATTATTATAATGCCGCCAATTAAAAAAAGGAACAAGTTTCGAGCTTTAGAGATTAGAGTCATCATCTCTCGTCAAAAACGAAAGCTTTCGATTGGATGGTACTTCGCTAATCAACAAGTGTCTAACTTTCAGATTAAATTCTGATCGGAGCTTGCTTTTTAGGGTTCCGTTGACCCCAAATTGTTGAAATGATTAGTTCTTTACATTCGACGCCTCTTCATGTTCTTCTTCTTCTCCTTGTAATCGCTAGTTCAGTCAATGGAGATCAAGAGTACCCAAGTCAGTATCTTACAGAAGCTTTGGGTGATAAAGAGTGGTTAGTCTCTGTGAGAAGACAAATCCATGAAAACCCAGAACTTCTTTTCGAGTTACACAAAACCAGTGCTTTGATTCGTCGGGAGCTTGACGAATTAGGGGTTTCGTATTCTTACCCGGTTGCCAAAACCGGTATTGTAGCTCAAATCGGGTCTGGTTCTCCTCCCGTTGTTGCTCTCCGAGCTGATATGGATGCTCTTCCTTTGCAAGTAAACTCCGATTTAATCTCACTCTCTCTTATTGTCTGTTTTTTTATTTCTTCAAAGTTGTGTGAATTCGAATTGATGATGGTGGTTCAGGAACTTGTTGAGTGGGATCATAAGAGCAAAATCGATGGAAAGATGCATGCTTGTGGGCATGATTCTCACACCACTATGCTTCTTGGTGCTGCTAAATTGCTTAGCAAACGCAAAGATAAGCTTAAGGTGAGCTTTTTTCTCTTCTTTGTTCTCTAGCTTGGTTTAGGTAAATGTGTTGTGAATTTGTTTAACTTAGTTTGGTTTGTTGTTTGCAACGAAAGGATGAATCTTTCCCAAGTTCTGAACTCTTTAGTAGCTGAAATGTTTTGGGCTGATTCGGAGAATATTGCAGCTGTAGCTATGTTATATGTACAATTGGTTTATTGTTTGCAACAAAGGGATGAATCTTGCATTGTTTGCGCTGCCCATGTTCTAAAATCTTAGTAATTATTGAAAAGTGTTTGTCTGAATTTGGAGAATGTTGTAGCTGTATAACTATGTTTGATTTGGTTATAGAAAAGGTCTAGTCTTTTTTATGTCTTTAGGTTTTGTTGTTTTGTGAATGAAATTTTTGCTCTTTGATTAATCAAAAGGGAACAGTGAGGCTTCTTTTTCAACCAGCAGAAGAAGGTGGTGCTGGTGCTTTTTACATGATAAAAGATGGTGCTTTGGGTGAATCAGAAGCAATATTTGGTATGCATGTAGATACTGACTTACCTACGGGAGAAGTAGAAACAATCTCAGGTCCTACTATGGCAGCCACAAGCATATTCAATGTAAGAATGAGTGGGAAAGTACCGGCTTCTCTTTCAGAGACTTCAGAGACCCATTCTTGTGCTGATCCGGTGCTGGCTGCATCATCTACCATCTTAGCATTACAACTTATAGTCTCCAGAGAAGTAGATCCTCTCTCAAGTCATGTATGTTGTGTACTTTCCCCGTCGATAAATATAACGGTCCTTTATGCATATTGATATCACTATTTGAAAACTAAACCTAACTCTTCTGACACTAAAGTTTCATGTTTTTGGTTGGTTTTAGGTGCTGTCTATTACATTTATGAAAAGCGACGCTTCTGAGTTTGATGAGACTCCGACGTATGTAGAATTTGGGGGAACTCTGAGGAGTCTTACAACCGATGGCATTAACTTGTTGATACGTAGGTTGAAAGAGGTACGTATGCATACGCGCAGTTTCAAAAACAACCTTTGAATATTACATCTTTTGCCTGGTGATCAATAAGATATTGTTCAAAAGAGTTTAGTTAGTGATTTTGATTCTTGCGTCTCTTGTTACTCTGTTCTAGTAAAAAATTTATGGAACAAGCCGTTGCTATATCCACAAGCTCTCTTCCATGATCTACAAAATCACAAGTTTTCAAATGTAATCGATTTTTTCAATATGATTTCAAGTCTGAGCTAACGCTATTATAATATTATTGCTGACAGGTAGTTGAAGGAGAAGCTGAAGTTTATAGATGCAAAGCAGATATAAACATGCATGAAGATAGCCATCCTATGTATCCAGCAACAGTGAACGACCACAAGCTACACGAATACACTGAAAAGGTATTGAAACAATTGATTGGACCCGAGAAGGTGAAGCCAGGTGAAAAGATAATGGCGGGTGAGGATTTTGCCTTCTATCAACAAGAAATACCAGGTTACTATCTAGGAATCGGCATCAGAAACGAAGAAATCGGTTCTGTACGTAGCGTTCATTCCCCTTATTTCTTCCTCGACGAGAATGTTCTTCCTTTTGGATCAGCAGTGTTTGCTGCCTTAGCTGAGATGTATCTACTAGAGCATCATCAGAATCAAACTAAGTCTGGATATTGAAGAAAGTACTAATGAAGCTTAGATCTCTAAGTCTCTTAGTTAGTTGCCTTCATTTTTTTTTTTTGTCAAACAGTTAGTTGCCTTCATAAGTAAAGCTATTGTAACGTTTTGAGAAATCAGTTGTGATAATAAAATTGTAAGTAATGAGTCTCACTCTCACATGGGTAAGGTGCATGTGATCGAGTCATTGGAAACGTAGCCGTTTTTGTGTTACCGGACAAAAGATTTTGTATATTCAGAGATAAAGCGAACATAGGCAGCACCTAGTTTATAAATCTATTAAGCAATAGAAAAGCTTTGTTTTGTAATTTTATATATTGTAATTTGCTTTTGTTCTAAAATTTGGATAAGATAAAGATGAATGTGTCACATGGCACTCACATAAGATCCAAAGCTGATTATCAAATGAAGAGTTTCGAGGAAGAAGAGACAATTTAGCAGATATATAAAGAGATTAGTTAAAATTTCAACTAAAACAAAAGACAAAAAGTGATGACACATTTGTACCTAAAATGGCTAAATCAATTTAGCAAATGTCTCGTCGTGCTACTTGTTGGGTTTTTTTTTTTTTTTTCTTCTTTAAAGCATAATACGACGACCAAGCTCAACAACATGCACTTCAAACCTTCTGCATTTATGGGGAATATGATTGGCTTCTATAACCTAGCGATAAGCCATAATTAGGTGCTAAAACAGAGTGGCTAATAAAAAGTGAATGATTAGGTAGAGAAAAGGATAAAAGTTGTTTCAGTGCAACCCACCTAAACAAGTAGATAGATAATGTATGGTTCGTTGTTAGTTGACTGACGATTCATTATCTTCTTTTTTGTTGTTAATTACGAGGGGTTCGAGTCTAGACCTCAATCTTTTCTTTTGTCCGAAATCTCATTTTACCAATATTTCATAGCATGGCCTAATAATAGAGTACATGGATCCAACTCGTATACTTTTAAACCATTGGCCTAATACTGGTTCTAGTTGATTAATATTTTATATGCTATTGGCTTTTAAACATATGAAGCCAATATATCGTCACTCGTAATAACCTTCTCACTAATCATACTTGGGAAGTCATGAAGAATACGACCTTATTAAAGTCGTCCCGATTCCTTTCAAGTCAAGCTAAATCAATAGCGTCGTTCGATAATCTCTCGGATCACGTGGCTCTCGTTGGATCTGTCAATTAAATCAATCTACGAATTAAGTCTTTAAAATGGCGTAATTAATCAAGCTAGAACGAAGTCCACATATTTTTTACGAGAGGGGTTGAGAAAATCTTCATCGTATCTTTCTCTAGAACATGTATAAATATAATGTAGACACGTATACTTTTATAATCTCTTCATTTTTTTATTGATCTCAGTGAGGTACTATTATAGTATATCTTAAAACCCCAATAAATCTACACAAACTGCTGTTTCTATCCGTACGTATAGTTTCATATTTGGACAAAATGTACATAGTTTTAAGTAACAGTTGGACAAAACGAATTCTGTAACATTACACTATACATTTACACACACACACACACACACATACACACACTGACTTAGAAGCTTGAAGGAATTTATAGTCTTTTTATACAATCATGTCGATGTAAATTTAGTAAAAGAATGTTTATAAATGTCCTTGTTAAATTGATTATCTGATGGTGACATGGTGTTGGTGATTTAGCCAATTATGTCCTTAGTCCTTACTAGGTAAATTATTTTAAAATTATCATATTGGTTGATTAGTTTAATGATTGTTGTAACTCTCATATGACCTATTATTATAGGACCCTCTGTTAAACTGTAGAGTGAAAATTGATGTATGACTTATTATTCGACTTGGAATACATGGAATGTGACTTTGAAATTTATTTCATTCATTATGTTCGAGTTCATACAAAGCTCCAACATAGAAACTATATTTTACATCTAATATTTGTTTGTCACAAAATGTGAACGTACAGTTTGTCAATACTGATAGACTGGATTTTATAATTGAGTATATAAAAATCGATGATGGCGTAAAATATCTCATTTAAATATGTCATAAGATCAACCAAGTGGTATAACATATTTATTCATTGAAAAGAAAAAAACTGTCTCCCCAACATTCTCACTTTTGTGATAAAACCATTATATCGATCTGTATTCCATGAATCAGGATTTTGGCAATAAACGAAAAAAGCATCTACTAAATTACTATATAAGTTAGAATTACTTTTTATAAGTATTAAACTCTAATATTAAAACTAAAAATTAGCTTTTCTTTTAGTTTTCCAGTTACAAAATAAATTAAAAACTTGATTAGTGTATTACTAATTAGGTGGTGGAAAAAGAGGTGCAATCATATCAAATTTTACATGAACCGCTCGATATCGATCTAGTTGATAATCTCCCCCTATAAAGATATCTAATTTCTTTATTCAACATACCAAATTTTGTAGTAAATTGTAAGTATTTGAATTTCTGCAAAACAAAATAAATTAGTATAAAATTTGGTTAGCTACGATAATACTTGGGACAGACAGAGGGTGTATATTTCATTTTTAACAAAGAATAAAAATATGGATTATTAGGAAAATGCATTGACAACTCATCTCAATTTCGGCTGATTAAACACCTATCTATTCATTAAATTTGATGATGTAAGATTGGGGCAACATGTGACCGTGTTAAATTATATACAGACCATTAAATAAGCCATTAACTACTTACTAATCAAGTATACCTTCAACAAGAATCGACACAAAATATTTGATATCCTTTATAGAACTAGAAAAGAAAAAGTAATATACTCTGTTGATTAGTATAAGTTCAATCATATCGATTGTTGAGTCTTTATTCTGTTGGTTAGTAATCCAACAAAAATATATTGGAGAAGTTTCGCATATACTACAAAGTAACTCTTCGTCCATTTATATAGTCTTATATATATAGTACTATTATACATGTAACTACTAACTGCATGTAATGGATTCCCAGTTATATCCAAATGAATTATTGGTATGCATGTACTATGCAAAAGTTTTCTCCTACAAAAATACTAAATATATAGTAAAGTTATTCAATATTCGTACTATTTCTATATGATTGCAAAACAACAAATTCTGATGAATCCAGCTGCTATATACGTTTAATCAAATAACTTCTCCTGTATATACATCTGTTTGGTAAAGAAAAACCAAAATATTTTTTCGCCAAAAAACTGAAGTCCCAATGATATATGTATTATCAATTATAGGACCTTTTTATTTTATTTTTTCTTTAATAATTCCAACTTGATTTTGTTTTACATGTATAATGTGCAGTGAGCGTGAGAAGCGGGTGATTATAAAACTGAGATCTAAGAAATTTTAAATATATAATACCCAAAAAAAAATAGATTATAGTTTTGGTAGTCTCCAAAGAAGATAAAAAATGGTGGTCTATATAAATGACAAAGAGGTCTCTCACATTCTCACTACTCATCATCAAGTTTTCATTTGTTTAGATCTTTTTTTTTTTTCTCTCTTTTAAAAATATTAGAAGTTTCAAAGAGAAAAATCAAGAATGATATCAGTAGTGATTATAACTGAGCTACTAGTTGAGTACACGACGGCTCTAGCTAAACTCACCGCCGGGATTCTTCCACGGCGTACCGGAGATAGAAACGCCATAAGGATCGGTGGTTTTCTTCTTCCAACACCTTCTTCCACGTCGACGATTCCTGATTTCTCTTCTCATCTCGTCGACTTCTGATTTTGTTACTTCTTTTTCTGGTCTCATTACTAAGTTTTTGACTTCAGATTTGCTTCGTCTGTCTTTATGACCTAACCGACTGAGATTTTTACCGAGTGTCTCATCGTTATATTGAACCGCATAGAGCTTTGTATATCCGTATCTAATTTTATATAGAGATAATTAATGGGTTTGAACTTTTGAAGAACTAATAATTTTGTTCGAGCTTTTTTTTGTTTCCATGTAATTTAGCATTTTAACATTGTCGTCAAAGCTTATGATCGTGATCTGTACTGATCTATATTTTGTTTAATGAAATCTTCTGAGCATTTTGTCTTTATTCAACAGCTTTCACAAATCACAAAGAAACGGTGTGTTGAGTTATCTAACTTTTTTTCTTTTTTTCTTACATTAGTATACGATTAACTTTGATACCTAGTCTTGACATTTGAAGTCATTGCTCACCTCAGTTAAAAGGAGTGAGAGGCATTTTGCTCAGTAATTAATTTTCTACTTATTATAAAACATATGAAGTAGCTAAGTTGATAACTATGGTCGGAGACTCGGAGTGGTATTAATTTATAGTGTATCGGTTGAAGACTTTGAACGTTCAAACTTAGTTAATTTAATGGTGAGTTTGTAACGTACGTCATCTTTATAAAATCGTAAGAGACAAGTGTGTTACTGTCTACACTAATTCCAAAGCTGTTAGAGAAAATAAATTTGTGGGATAATTCGTTTACCGAATCAAATGAATGAAGCCAAAAGAGCGTAATGAATACAGTATAATTTGTTTCACCAAACGGGATCTTTATGTATCTTCATTTTCAATTTTTTTTTTTTTTTTCAATCTTCAAGGTAAATTATTATTCTTTCACAACTATATCACTTTTATAACTGAGATATACAAAAAGAAGAAATATATATTGCCAGTACATATATGCTAGTTTTTATGACTTAATAAGCTGATAACTGAATGAGTATGTGTAGGCGAAAAAGAAAATACCAAATGATGTTTATCTGCATTTTAACTATAGATAATGGTCTTCTTATATTCGAATGCGAAACGCAAATATAATGAAAGCACATCACTGACATCACTTGTCTGTGATGTTTTTCAATGTTTTTTAGTTATGTTTACAATGTATACATACATGATATATTATTAAACTATTGTTTTTTTATCATTATCTCACGAAAATATTTACGTTCAAAACAAACCAGTTGAAACTAACAATTTTAAACCATTGGCGCATGTGAGTAAAATGGATATATGTAGCATACCATCACTTGTTGTTATTAAATTCAAATTAGGAAGATCCAAAACCATATGAAAATTTTAATTTGGCGAAGCCCACAGATTGATAGCATAACTCAAGATCTTAGTTCTTTAACAAACATACCAGATAAGTCGTAAATCCAAGAGTGACCAAGACTATGCACACATGCACAAGTGTACCGAATCATTCGCTGAAGTCTGAACATTGTTGATGTCTGTTGTTTGTGATATGTTTGAAAGAAAATAGTACATTGTTGTCTACATGATGCTAGACAAGTAATGCCTTCTTGTCTTAGTATACTATCATATAACAACTTATATATAATAGATTCGAAAATTGTAAATATATTATATAGAAATATATGGATGAGGACTATATATATATATAGAAGTGATAGGTAGAGCCGTAAAGACTCTAGATAGACAAAGTTTGTTAGATATATAATGGATGAAAAGGAGCAAATTACGGGAAAAAAGTGTATGGCGTTAGCGAGACAAAATAAATTGTATGGAAGTTTTGGATCTTTAAATTACATATATCTTCTGTTCACGGTTTGGAAATCCTTAAGTTAAAAGTTAAAACAAAATATTGAATTATTTTATGTCCTAAGATTTTAAACTCTTGTCCTGATAAATAGTTGACTAATTTAGTATATATGAAAGCTTTCCACACTTCGTATAAAATATAAGTTTTAAGCAATGCAAAAACAAGACTTTTTATTTGAACTACACAAGTTTGGATCTTATGGTTAATTTATCTTATTTGAAAGAAAAGTAACTTTCAAAGTCATTTTCCAATTAATTTTTAAATATCACGGAGGAAAAACACAGAAACAAGAAACAAAAATAGTGATTCGGCAAGGCGAGATATGAACACTGTAGGAAAGGAATGGTTTCGTCGAGATTTGTTACGTTCGCTAAACGCGTCCTGGGCCAGGACTCCTGGCGTTGGCCGGCATGTGGGTCACCAAAAATCTGAATATTCATTAGTACAACTTAACATAAAATATTTAACTACTGTTTTAACTTTTCAGTATGACCTTCCTTCACAAGCTACAACAACAATATATTAAGCAGTCGTTATCAAAAAAACACAAAAACAATATACTAAGCTTTTTTCTTTACAGCTCATCCTGAAAAAAGAAAAACAAATACAGTATCTTTACAACAACCCATATCAATTTGCGAGACTTCATAAGACGAGTTGACCTGCTTATATTTTAAAAACCAATTAAATCAAAAATCGTTTTAAGGATATTTGAAAAAAAATTAGTAGTATATTTTACCATTGCATAATCAAATTCGATTGCATCGTTTCTCTTCCCTCTATTGGTTGTTTGCAACCAGTTACGATCATTATTGATATCATAAAAACTATGAGAGTAATTGCTAATAATGATACGAAATAGTTTTATTGAACGTCTAACTCGTTAAAATATTAATACGACCCATAAAAACTGTAATTGATACAGCCACTGACAGTTGTTTGTTGAAGACAAGTTTTCCACTAAATGTGCATTACCATATCCAGGAGACATGTGCAGGGAGTGCAAATGCACAGGTCCATTTATTTTTTGGGTTTTTTCCTTTGATTTTAGGGTCCAGATTTTTTTTTTTTTTTTTTACATGAAGAAATAGGGTCCAAAATTTTTTTTAGCTCAGGGTCCAAAAAATAATTGAGCCGGGCCTGACCATATCATATCATTACTATCATATAAGATAGAACGAAAACATAAACTTATCAAAATAGTGCAAGGTATTATTCAGGTATTATCCACACTATGTATCTTTTTATGATGTATAACTTATAATTTCACAAATACATCATACCGCAAGTAAACTAAAGCTCAAGTTATTTCTAATTCCATGTGTTTGTTTAATCTATTCTTTCTAACTAACAAAAAGGAAAAACAACTGCATTATTAGTTAATGTATAGAACGTATAGATCTATTAGACATGTTAGATTATATACACTCGCTATTTGTACTACTCCACATACTTACAGAGGAAATATGGAATATAATGTTTGAACTTATAGCTCCTACATTGTTGCAGCCAAACCGTAAATTGTATTATATACATGGCACTATTCAAGATCGGTGAAAATAGGTTTTTAAGTTGGTTTTAATGCGTAGAAGGTCGCGGTGCGTTGCACCTTCATGCTGACCAGTGATAGATATATAGTATTTATGAGAGTCGATTACTCGAGCCCACGCACGTATTGAAATCCTCAACCATGTGGACGACTAGCTTATGACGAGAACAATTCATGGATGTGTTCCTAGTTTCAAAATGCACACCTAGATTTCTCAGATACAAAATATTTCAAATTGTGAACATCAGCATTTATTGATAAGGAGTAGAAAAAGTACTTAAAAAGGTCAATAGTCAATGTTATATGAAAAAGCAAGTCCCACACTGCCACAATAACATAGGCCCATTACATTAATACATAAGTCTCTCTGTTTCTAATCACTTGAAGTTGCAGAAGATATGTAACAATCAGAGTTAGTAAGCCATCATTGAGTCAATCTAGTGAAATAAACCCAGATATATATGGTTGCATTTCTACGCTTAAATTGAAGAACAAAGCAATTTGCCCCACAAAGAACATGAGAAGACTCATCTTCGGATATATAAAAGGTGAAGAAACAAACAAATTATGCAACTTGTTGTTGTACCATTTCATTATACTTTGAAAAGCATTTAAGGTTGCAAACTTGCAAATAGGAAGCAATATCATCCCATACTTATTATCAAGAAGCCGCTGGTTTCGTTTCGAAATTTGCAAAACAACTTTAATGCATTAAACCATCTCATGCTGAGGAAATGTCATTACATCGCAATAATTCTCCAAAACCTAAATCGATCTGTTAGTCTAAGTCATAGACAAAGAAGCTACCTAACTGATAAAGTCATAAGAAAAGAGCTCTCTAGACTCTAATCCTTAAAATGTAACCATACTTCACTTTCTCCTATATGGATTCCACAAAGCAGAGTCATGAGCATTGCAATGTGAACTGGTCCACTCTGCACAAGGAGCAGGCTTATCGCAGATGTAACAGTAACACTGCATTGTAAGATTACAAGTCAAACACAAACATCAAGCACAAAATTAATTAAAAATGACAAAAAAAAAAAAAAAAAAAACCACAAAGAAGAAGAAAGTGTTTTTTTTTTAAATTACCAAATCACAATGGTTTGATTTAGGAGTTGATTCAAAAGGAAATTTCAAGCATAAATGTCTTGGATGTGGATAATCTCTACAAGCCACCTGTTTACAATCATATTATGAGACTTCATCAAACTTTCGGAAATTTTACAAACCCTAATTTTTTTTTTAAACCCTTAATTTTAAAAAAAAACCCTCAAACCTGGCCTGTCTCATGGATGATAGCTAAATCTTTATCAGCACCGTCAAGATCATCATCGGTAAAGGTAAGTCTTTTAACGTCGAACGAATCAAAAGGATCGAACTCGAGGATAAAACAGTCCTCTGTTTCTTCGAATCTCTTCATGTCTTGTCTTGTTCTCAAACAGAATATGCCTGTGAGTGGTGTGTTATCTTCTTTCACCACCTTTGTCTCCATTTCCTCTCTCACAAGTCACAACAACTCGCAGAGGTCGAAACGGAAGAGTGAGGGACTCAAAACGTCGCCTTTCTTCCTTCAGCACGTTTTCAGGGTTACTCTTAGATGGAGCAGTTATATAGGCCTTTCGTGGTTTGGTAATATGGGCCTAACAGTTATTAGGGCCCAATTAGATTAGTGACTTGACTTATTACGCAAGTTATGAATCAATGTAAAACAACAACACATCACTTTCTTCTTGCCCCGTACTCTATATAGAATGATATGTTACAGGCTGATAGCCTGATACATACTGAAGTTTCGCAAATTGGGACTAGGAAACTAAACTGCTTGTCAAAGAAGCTGTTAGTTGAAAGTTTGGTCTGTTCTATAGATTTACTGCAAAACATAACTCGTCTTACTGAGGTTATACTGGAACCCTTCAGCAAGCAACAATTTGCAATTGTCATTTCGAACATTATCAATGCATTTCGGATTACATTACCAATCTCGATAATTAGTTCAGACATAAGCTAGTAATCGGAGTCATAGTCATCGGAATCAGAGTCATAGTAAGAGTTCCTGCTCTCAGTGGTCAGTAGCTTCAGCTTCCGCTCCATAGAGTCCGCTGAAGCATTGCAATGCGAAGACTTCCACTGTGCACAAGGAGCAGGCTTATCGCACACGTTACAGTAACACTGCATAATAATATTGTTGAACTCTATACTGTTAATATAATTTCCATATTTAATCGACAAAACAGACAGTTTCATAAGAGACTTTAAAAACATTACGCAACAAGTTAATCCATTTCATACTTATATATATATTTTTTCCTTACCATCTCACAATGAGTTGCATTAGAAGTTGATCCAAATGGAAAATTCAAGCATAGATGCCTTGGATGTGGGTAATCTCTGCAAGCAACCTGCTCAAGATTTATTTTTTTATATAACAATTTCAAGATAATAAACGTATAACTAAACCCTAATTTCAAAAACTCGAACCTGTCCTGTCTCATGGATGATGGCGAGATCTTTATCACCAGAATAGTTGAGTCTTTTAACGTCGAACGAATCAAAAGGATTGAAATCGAGGATGAAGCAGTCCTCTGTTTCCTCGAATCTCTTCATGTCTTGTATGGTTTTCACGCATAAAACGCCTCCGATGAGAGGTCTCCCTTCTTCTTCTTCTAAAGACGGTGTCGTTGTTCTCGCCTTCCTCTCCATTCTCTCTAACCAAACCAATTTCGCAAAAACCTAAATGAAAGAGTACTGAAAGACCAAACGTTGCAATGAGAGTAAGGTCTCTATATTTTACTAACAAAAAGAGTGGTCTCTGACTTGAGAATTGAGATGAGAGGAAGGCCTTTATGCTTTAACAATATTGGCCAACTTAATGGCCGAAAACTATAAAGTGTCAGTCAACCTGAATAAAATCATACTTGGAAAATAATACTACATTGTACACTGATAACGAAACATTTAACTCGTCATTCTATAATTGACTAAAATGGCACAATATTGTTGTTTTTCCAGTGCAAAACATCACAAGTTTATCAAGTTGTCAAATTTTGAACATAATTAGGGATTGAATTTATTATCGTATGTTTCGAGTTTTTTTTATTCCGTTAATTAATACATGAATTATATTTAGGAGCTGTATTGCAGTTTTTTATTTAATTATAGAAAGGTTGTGTTTTTTTTTTAATATAAGCTGAGCATAATTTTTCAAAAGTTGGTATTTGAAGGTCCCAAATTAATAGAGATATTCCGAGTTGATAAAAAACACGAAGTAGCACCAAAATATGGACTGACGAGGAAGTAGTGTAAATGGTATTGTTTAAGACACTACAATATGGCTAGTTGAGTGGTTGATATTGTGTCAATCAAAATTGTACTTGTATCTCACCTATATATTGACGAAAAAAAAAAAAAGTATCTCACCTATATATTTATGGTTCAATAAATTTTATGATTTGGACTTTTTTTTTTGTGTTTATAGGATCTCCCAGGAAGGGGACGTATGATTTGGACTTTCAGATTAAGTATTTGCTGCGTCTTTCATTCTGGTCTCTGCATCATTGTAAATTTATGTACATTATGCCCACATGACCACATGTTCACGTGTACCAAAAAATTAAATAAAATTTAAGGATATAAATTAATTGTTAAAGAAAAACACAATACCTTTTGATCCAGAAAAAGGAAAAGAAAAAGAACACAATACCTTAGATTTTATTAAGTTTTCTTGGATAAAAGATATATACACGTAAACATGTGGCCACAATGCACATAAATTTACAACTCTGTCCATTTAATAAAATAAACAAAGTTCCTCTGAAGATCTCAGATGTTTCATAACCCTTAGAAAAGAAGAATTTGAATATCCTGTTGCAAAAATCAATGAAAATTGAAACCATGAATTTTTGACTGCTACTTGTTTAATACTTACATTGCATTGTATGACATATGATGTTTAAATAAAACTAAAATATTTTGTTTTGTAGTTTGGCCGGCGGATTTAATAATGGCTGAGTGGAAGAAGAAAATAGAAAATAAGTGGTGAATTTTTTTATAGCTACATGCAGTTTTCAAAGCTTAGACGCTAATCCGTTTACTTATGTGCATAGTTGATCGTTAGTTTTTTTCTTTAACTCAAACTTCAACTATTCCAATTACTTAAATTCTTACAATACACATTTTATAATTTCACAATATACTTTTTATCCAATTAAACAGTATGGAGTATCTTATATAATAAAGTAGAGAGCCATTAAAAACTTGTTTTCAGAGACTGTCACATGACATCTGTTTATTGCCATGTCTCCTTTATTTTTGGTTTCTTTTTAAAGAAAAACAGTTTGATTCAAAGTAATACATTATAAAATGTTGAATTTTATCTGAAGATGTTGTATCATATTGTCCAATAGTAATTCACAAAATATGATTATTAAATTATTTTACAATTTTATTCAAATTATAAAAGCTACCTTATATTTTAATATATAGTCTTTATAAATATATAAAGAAATAGCTGAATCATATTTTGTTTTTAAAAATGAAATGTATATTTAAAATTATAATTTGATGCTTGAATTTCCTGTCATATATTTATATTTATAGTAAATTTTAATGTTTTAAAACAAGAAATCAGTTCTTTATTCACAATAATTTATTCCTTTTATTAGTTTTCTCACATATTTTATTAACTTACATATTCTATCAAATATTTTGTAACTCTTATATTTATAATCATACCCATGTTTTAAGGCACTAAATTTTAATTAATTGCAATTATTTATTTATGTTTATGTTGACGTTTATGTCACCTCATAGTATTTATAGCATTGCAATAAATATTTAATGATAATCTATAAAATAGTTGCATTTTTGTAACTCTTATATAGTTTATGTAACTGTTATGACAATAAAAAATGATTTGTTATCAGGTTAATGCGACAATTACTTGTCAATTAAATAATGGATTTATAATATGATCTTAGCTACAATTCTACCAATTTTCAAATCTTATAATTTTGTAAAAATAATTTTTAGTATTCAACTAAGATTATTTTAGCTTATTTTGATATATAAAAAGCATATGCTATTATGGTTATAAGAAGTGTTTTCATTCTGAAATTCTTTTTTTTTTTGGGATATTAGTACTGCATATATATTCTTCCTATATTAAGAACATCATCTCTCATTGAAGATTAATAGTTAGAGCCAACGTCTCAGCCTCTTTTATCATCAGTTTAATTTTTCTCTATAATATTTGCTATTTTGTTTTTAGGTTTCGTTTAATTAATATATGATTTTATGTGATATGCAACAGTAGTTATTTTGAACAAAAACATAGTTAGTATCACTTAATTAAATTCCATATTCACTTGAATCCAATACTTTTAACTTTCATACGTCCAGTTATGTAGAGCATTCTTATTTCTTACATCATATTTACTTCAAATATTACTTTTTTTCATAAAATTCTGACTATTACAAGTTTCTTACAAGTTCAACATTTGCAGATAATATGATTCTCAAGATAGCAAGAGATAAATGGAACTGCATTCTAGTAGCTGAGAAAAAAGAACCAAAAACATCAAACTCTCCTACGGACTCACCCAGTGATAGTATGGAGTATTACGATCTAACTTCAGACACCTGTTTGAATTTATTTAGATTTTTTAATAAGATTCTTTATATATACCTTAAAACATCTTCTATGGTTCCTATACATTATATTAGCTTCCATGGCTGGTAATATAGCAAGAGAAGAGAGCGTGACGAAATATAATTGCGCAGAAAAAAAAAAACAAAAAGGGTCAACTACAACCAACAAACTCTACTATTTCCAGCTTCAAAAATATTAATAGGTTACATATTATTAGTATTATATGTTTCAGTTGTTCTCGCTTAAGTGATTAACTTCTCATCTGATTTATGAAATAGATAAGACACATAAGAGGAAACAACAACCAATCAAAATATCCAAGACCTAGAAATAACACAAAAGAAATTATTTTTAATTTAGAAAATAATAAGCTGATCAATCAAAATAAACTAAATAGTTAGTGAATACAAATAAAACAAACTCAAAATAGACATTAAAAACACACAATAAATCCATTAACAAATCCCAACTACTTTTAACAAAATATAATTTTTAAACAAATCCCAAAATATATATATATATATATATATATATATATATATATATAAATAAATCTGTGCAACTCACGGAACTCCACCTATTTTTACATAAATGATAGTGGTTGATGATTGGTTACCTCAATTATTAATAGCAAACTTGTATTAATAGAAAAACAAGAAACTTTAAATGCTAAAATTGTTTATTTAAACTCTTGAAAACAAATCAAACATATAACAAGAGATTTTATAAACATCTCTACAAGAAAAAGAAAAGAAAAAATGAAAAATCTCACAATTTTCCTTTTTTTGTTTTGTCTTTGTATGTTGGGCCATGTATCCGGTTCCGGAATCAGGATCGTGAACGAACTCAAAAATAAAAAAACTATTTGGATGAGGTGTTTTTCTAAAGAAGATGTATTGGGCCCAATGGTAATACCAAGCGGAGGGGAATTTGTTGATTATTTTCATAGTAACCTTTTTGGTAGAACCCGTTTTATGTGTACAATAAAACAAGGGCCTAGATTTAATCGTATTCTAAATTTTAGAGCATTTAAAAGAGGACGTATGTGGGATTGGAGAGTCAGAGAAGATGGGATTTATTTAAAAAGAACCTTAAATCGATTTACTAACAGCACAAAAGATCTCCACAAAGATCAAGATTGGATAGTATAGGATGCTATCTAGTATCTATACTAGGAGGCACTACAATAATATGTGAATAAAAATTCTTGATGTATAAATTTTTTTTTTTTTTCAACCTTGATGTATGAATTATGAAATATGATTCTATCACTTACATTGTAAAACTCATTTGTTAGTAATTCTATTATATGTGAATATAAAATAAAATTTTGGGACATTTGAACTACATAAATTTTATAATTAAGATTTGGTTGTTTCCTTTAACTGAATTTGAATAACTTCTAGAAATCTTTTTTTTTTTTTTATCTATGGTTAAAACCATTTTTTTACTGACTAATTTGTATGGTTTTGTATCATAGATAGATTGAGCTTTTGTAGAAAAATATAGATGGTACAGTGTCATATATATTAGTGTTTTGCAATACTTAATAATATGTTCGTCAAACTAAAAAAGTATAAATATCATCGGACGGGATGGTTTACCTGTATTGTAGTACCATGTTAAATATTTAAAACTTATATCATTGTCGATTACTCATCTATTGTCGATTACTCATCTGAATCCATCTAACCATATAATTTCATCCGGTGATATTCTACATGTTTAAAAAAATAAACTCATTTACTAGTATAAAATATATTCGGGGTCATAATTCGAAAATGAAAGATTTATGCACTATTATCAGCCACTCCAACCATTTTCTTTTTTCCGTGAGTGAACAAGGATTTAACTTCTTCTTTTTCTTTTCTTTTTTTGGGTTAGTTAGTTAATTAATTATACTAGTAAAAAATTAATGTTACATAGATGGTGATGAAGATATTTTACGTTGGAAGATTTCATTTTTTTAACTCTGATTACATCTACGAACTTGATAATAAATTTATCATTCAAAATATTTAATTGTAAGTTTTGGCCATTCTGTTTCATTTACAAAATCAACAAACAAATGAAGGAGATTGAGCTTTGAGAAAATCATACAAGTAAATAAGTAAGTATCTCATATTAAAGAGGTTGAAATAATTTGTTTACAAATCACCATAGGCCATATCTACCAAATAAACCTAAAATAATGCGACAAATGAGTAATATACGATTCTAATTTAGAGTTAATAGTGCATCAAATCGATCAAAGCATATGGACAAAACTAAATGAAAGGCATAAGCTAGATTGGAAAAATTCATAATTGTCTTCATGATCATGATGTCTTAATTTTTGCATATGATAATATGAAGTCTGGTATGATGAAATTGAAGTATATATAAAGATGTTTGGAGAATTTACGCCTGTTCGTAGATGTATCATATGCATAAAATCAAAAAGTACCGAATAATTTGTTGTGAATTTTATGTCAAACAACCACCTAAAGGATACATCTCATATCCATTTTTTCATTTATATTACGTTAATATTCATTTAGGTGCCAAAAGTAAATGTTATGTATTCTTTATTGGTAGGAAATTGACAAACACAACATTCTCTCTCAGGCACTACTATCAAGGCCTCAAATCTGTCAACCTCCTCCGACGCCGGTGAAGCTCTTGCTCGCCAGCGTCGAGATCTCGCTCCATCTGCTCCCCACTCTATTAAATATTCCTCTGTTATTTCTTTACTTTTTTTCCCGTTCCTCTTTTGGTTACAAATCCTCCCACAAACCTCAGATCTCGGCGAGATATCAATAGACAGAGCTAAAGGGTGCAGGTAGCTTCCGGTGAACCCCCTCCTCTTTCCTGTGAACGCTTCAGCCGGTGTACCGGATTCACAATCAAACGACATGCGTACCATCGAATCTGGATGTGTATCCTCCCCTGAAAAAGCTTCCTCTGAGGCACCGTGTTTAGCAGGTGAGTCCTCCTTTGGACCAGCTGCTACTTCTCACCCGGTGGAGGCGTCGTGTGTCCTCGACGTCTCCACCGGGTGAGAAGTCGAAGACACATGACGCTTCCGTTTTCAGGTCAAGCTCTCATCCTTACAAAATTGAAATGTCTTTGTGGATTCCCGTCCGAACCTCTCAACTTTCATCTGACTTGGTTTTGCTGGAAATTTGCTTACCGGAGATGTATATTATCTTGCAAATCTACTCACCTTCTCCGACCAGCCGCCGCCACAGCGCTATCTGTACAACTAGGTCAACCACAAAGAACAATGGGTTTCTTTTTGGTGGGCCTTGACATTTTCGTCGGCCCGCTAACAGTCCAAGCAGTTAAGGCCTCAGAGAAAAAGCCCAGTTTCGACAAATCTGAGTATTACGAAGGCATAACATATCGCTCTCTCGTTTTGACTGTAAGGGTAGACGGCACCTTCTACATCTCATCTCGGTAGTTCCAATCGATATCCGTGAATGCCATCTCCAATCCCTGATCCAAAGCAACCCATTGAAGAGCACTCTCCATCTTAGCTCTAGGCTCTTGGGAACTTTGTTTTTGGTCTCTAATTACTCCTGCAGAGTGATGAAGAACAGCATTATGGCCATGCCTCTACGGAGCGCTGGTTACCGAATCTTCCTCACTTCTCTGCCTCCATATCGCGTGATCACTGAATTCAACCATGTTCAACATATATTTCTCCGGGAAAAAGTTCAGGCAATGGTGGCTCCAACCCTAAAGCTATTTCAATCCAGGTACGATACTTTACAGCTCATATTGATGTTGATACTTAGCCAATGGTGTGATTAAGATTACGCTCTCTATGGTTTCCATCTGAGAAGTAATTCATCATTGTTGCTTTGGCGTCACTCGCTCCTCCTGAGAATCCTGGTAATAGTAACCTGTTCGACCCTCCCCTTTGAACCCTATCGCTTGAGTGTCTATGGTGTTTGGGTCGAGAACTCAATTTGTCCGAGCGCTAGTTTTGGTTTTGATTTTTCCAAGACCATTCTAAACCCTACGGAAACTCCACTAGACCTCATTTAAGCGACAGAGCATTCCAAACCTTGCTCGAAAATGTGTCAAGCTCCTACTCCGTGTAGACCTTCTCAAACCGGTGAGAAGCTCAGCCTTGACGCCTTCTTTAACGCCAATACGTCTTATGACAGTGGCTATCTCTCATCCATCGACTTGGTCATGGAAGAGTTTGTCGACAATCTTGATCTCACATGTACCAAGATCCTTCCAAGATTCTGGCTCAAAGCTCTCAAGAACCTATTGCCGACTATATTTACTTTTGCTTTGTTTCTTTGTTGTTGTGGCATTGGGGAATGCTTTTTTCTTCTTCTTGTTGTATAATCTTTGCTTGTATGAACGTTCTCTTTTAAGTAATGAATGCAAGTGGTTTGACAAAAAAAAAAAAAAAAAAAAAAGTATTCTTCATTACTGATATATGGAACATTATGTGATCATGACATATTAACACGGTAGTAGCTAGGTAGGATTTTGCTCAAAAAAAAGAAAGGATTCTTTATTTTCTTAGTAAGACTTTGAAAATTGAGGTCGCCCAAATTATTTTTCTTTTCCAAATTGATATTATAAACTCCTTATTTTGATTAAAGCTCTACTATAAAGTATAAAAAAATTCTATACTCCAGGCCTTTATCCATAATTTTTTTTTGGAAGAATTGTACATATCTTAGTTGTACACTTGCAATATAATTAAGAAGATTAAGAAAAAATTAAGAAGATTAATCATCAGATTGAACCCCTAGTGTCCAACTTGACAAGTGTTGTTACTTCGATGATCTAAGTACATTGGATAATAATTTGACTCCATGATTTAAATTTCACAATAATTCCAAGAAAAAAAAAAATCTTATAATTCGACAGTAAAAACTAATACATGAAATATCTTGATCTGAGGGATATTTTTCTGAGTTTTGAATGTTTGTTTTTTCGATAACTTCGTCAAAATCATAATTTATTTTTATTGATCTTTTTTTTTTTCTTTTTGTGCAAATCAATGATCCCTTGATATAGTACTTTTGTTCTTCATAAAAACTTATTAGATTTTTTTAGTTGTAAGATTTCCGATACAAAAGTCATATCCAATGGAAACTGTTATCAGACAGATTACTCTTATTAATCGAAATTAGTAAACACTTGTACCTGTCCTAGAGAAGTTTGTGCTTTGTTAAATTTCAGGCAGTGAGAACTGAGAAGTGTTATAGAGTTCGCAATGAACATCTTTCAAATTAGGAGTAGGTGAGATGCTTCTCTTTTTGCAATACGACACTCTAGCCTATCATAACATCACAGGGGTCTCGTTTGAACATAATCCATTTTTCAATTAAAAAAAATATAGGAAGATCAAAATTATTGTTATTTTATTTCTCTGGTTGTTGTGGTGCGTGGTATGTGAGAAATATCAAAGAGATGTTTTTTGGTTAACAATTCAAAGAAAAATAAACCAACTTATGAGTTATGACTTGCAATGGTATAATATACTGATCAGTGATCATGTATATTTTTTTTTGTTTATCGATCAGTATAAATTCGTTATGAAAAATTACCTTACTCATGAATTGCACTGCAAAGCTATTTGATGATTTGATATTTTCAAAAGAACTCATTTGTATATTTTAGGCCTGGACATAAAATCCAAACCGAATTCGATTGATATTGAAGAAATAACCAATTGTTTTTTGTTTTTATTACTTTTGAATATAGGATACTATCCGATCTGAACTGATATCCAATAGATATCCGAAAATATAAAAAACAGCTTGATAAGGATAGATAATGTAACTAGAAAAAAAAAATACATGAATTGAAGATATAGTTATACATACCTAACTATATAGGAGACTTTAAAACATTAAGCAACAAGTTAATCCGTTTCATTTTATTTTTTTTCCTTACCATCTCACAGTGAGTTGCATTAAAAGTTGATCCAAATGGAAAATTCAAGCAAAGATGTCTTGGATGTATGTGTTGTCAGATGACTCTTCCAGTACTTTTTTATTTAGATCTTTGCGAATTGGTTTGGTAGAGAGAAATGGAGTGGAAGACGAGAACAACGACAACATCTTCGAAAGAAGAAATTGAAGGGAGTCCTCTCAGAGGCGTTTTATGTGTGAAAACCATACAAGACATGAAGAGATTCGAGGAAACAGAGGACTGCTTCATCCTCGATTTCAATCCTTTCGATTCGTTCAACGTTAAAAGGCTCGCCATCATCCATGAGACAGGACAGGTTCGAGTTTTGAAATTAGATCTTTTATGTTTTACTAACAATGAGACAGGACAGGTTCGAGTTTTGAAATTAGGTCTTTTATGTTTTACTAACAATGACACCATCTTTCGAAGTCTGAAGTCTGAACTATTAAAGAGAATTGAGATGAGGAAGGGCCTTATTGTTTGAGCAATATGGGCCAACTTAATGGCCGAAAACTATAAAGTGTAAACCTGAATAAAATCAGACTTGTAAAATAATACATTGTACATTGAATACATTTTAACTCGTCGTTTTATAATTGACTAAAATGGCACAAGAATACAATATTACAATGTGTACTAAATTTTAACCCGCGATGTATATTTTACAACAAAAAACTAAATTTTTAAAAATTGTATATGTTTTTTAATTTGTTTCTTTTATTTAGTATTTAAGATTGTATAATAGTATTTTGATTGTTAATTGTATACCGGGACAATTATTTAGTTTTATTTATACTATTGTTACATTTGTACCATATCGAGTTTTTTATGGTTATAAAAACTTAAATTTTTAGTGCGTTTTAGATTTAACCCGTGAAAGAATTATTCTTACATTATTATATTTTTAGTGTTTTTAAATCTAACCCGTAAGTTTAATATTTTTTAGATTTAATCTGCGAAAGAATTATATCAGTAAAAGTTATTCTGCAGTATATCATAATTAAGTTATATTAAAAATACTCCAATTTATTAGATTTAAACCGTGAAATAATTATTTTTACTTTTTTATCAGCATATTAATAATCATTAAAGATTTGAATTGTTCATATCAAACAGTATAGTTATTACTGAATATTAGAGTTTTTAAAGGAAAAAAAAATATTGTATAGATATTTTTGGCATATTTTTATTAAGTGTATATAAATTTCTTAATTTATAAATTGTTTTAGGAAATTATAAACCAAATTCATAGAGACATTTTAAGAATCTAATTGATTTTGTTTTTTGCGCAATTTTTTATGGATTAAATTTGTAAATAAGTATAACTTAAAGGGTAGATTACCAAATGTACTTCAAATCATAGAAACACAACGGGATACTTTTTTAGTTTTATTTATTATAATGTGAGGAATCAACCCCTAAGTACCTCAAATCAAGTAATTTAGATGACTAAATCTACATTTTACAATCAAAATATGTAAAGCAAATTTTTTTACAGAAAATCTATACAAACAAAATCTTTGTAGATTATTAATATGCTTTAAGAAGACTTTAATCTAAGACTTTTGTTGTAAATAGAGGCTTTAACATTTCTTTTCACAGATTCAAAATAAAATAAAATAAAAGAAAAGAAGAGAAAATTCTATCTTCTTCTTCATCCTCAACCCAAAACATCCTCCATTATTCACCTAGAGTCAAAAAAAATAATTAAACATGTTTTCACTACTATGTTTCTTTCTAATAAAATAATTGTTAGGTAATGAACAAAAGCGAAGAAAAAATACCTTTTGAAAGTGATCGGTGTAAAATCAAATCTATTTTTTGTTTACAACAGGAAAAAAAAATAACAATATCAGTTTCAAGAATAAACAGAGGAGAAGTAACAAATAATTACATTATCGTTTATTCTTGAAACACTTGAGTAACAATGAGTGAAAGATTTTTTTTTTTTTTTTTTTGTTAAAGGGTATTCAATTTTATAAATAAGTGTTCAGTGGGCTATTTCCGGATTTAGGCCCATTACAATCCCAGAGGGCCTAAACCGCATACATCAAACCAAGCAAAACTATAAACCAAAATTGACCCGGGTTTATTTACGAAACCGGAATCAAACCAAACTTGAGTAACAATGAGTGAAAGATTTTCATGTCACGCGATTTCATAAGAACGAATAGAGTTATGTAACTTTTGTTGTGCTTTGTTGTAACATCCGCAAACCAAAAATTGGTTTGTGGGGACGGGTGTCGATCGACACCAAGGGGGTGTCGGTCGACACCACTTATTTTTTCGGTTCGATCGGAATGAGTTTTTAATCGATTTGGTTCGGTTTGGTTTAAGGAAACCATTGAACCGGGTCTTAAAAGGAAGGAAACGACCTAGGTCGTGTTCCAGAGGTTGTGGTCGCCGTTTTTGTTTGAAAAAGAGGAAAAGAGTGAAAACAAGTGTTCTTGAGATTGTGAGTGAGAATGGGAGATTTCTTGGCTGTTCTTGAGAGATTGGAGGCTGGGAAGGTGCTAGAAGCTTGCTATGAGTGAGGGATTCGTTCTTATTGGTCAGAAAATTCCTGCAAAGAGGTGAGTGCATGACCATGACTTATCTAAGCTAAGATCTCTAGATTCTATGTGATTTGGTGCTTATGTGGTTGTTTCTTTGAGTTCTCTATGATATTTCGTTGCTATCTGGGCTGGGTTTGGCTTCTGGGAGTGCAAGGAGCGGATTGGAGAAGATTGGAGGCGAGATTCGGAGTTTCTGATCGAGGGAAATCGCTGCTCGGTATCGGTGTCGGTCGACACCTGTTGGGGTGTCGGTCGACACCAACGCGAGGACGGCTCGGGACTTTGGCGAGTGTCGATCGATGCCATGTGGAGGTGTCGGTCGACACAAACTAGGGTTTTCGGGAGTGTCGGTCGACACCAGATAGTCAGTGTCGATCGACACCATCGGGTGTCGGTCGACACCCCTTGTTCAGTTACGATGGATGTTGCATGCTTTGTATATTGCCTGGTTTGTTTTATTGATTGTTGTTTGTGGCATGTAGAGATCTTATTGCTTGTGTGTATAGCCCAGTCGATGGTAGGATTGCCTCACTGAGTGTTTATCAAATACTCATGCATCTCAATTTGTGTTTGTGGTGCAGGTAAAGGCAAAGTGTGATCGTGGAATCAAAGGCAATGAAGGGTAGGATGTTCTAGGGACTTGATTGTATGGTTACCTGGCATTGTTAGGATTGCTGGTTGTTTGATTTATGCTATTTGGAATTTGTGCTGGATATTACTTATTTGGTTATTGGTTATTGTTTTATTGGATATTTATTGGTATGCTGTTCCGCTGTTGGATTGTGAATGTGGTTAGGTGGCTAGTGGATATGGGACCACTAGTTGTAGTTAACTATTATATTATTATTTATTATTTATTTATTAAAAAAAAAAGGGGTCGGTCGTTTCATTTTGGTATCAGAGCCCTTACGGTTCTAGATTTGGGTTCACTAGGTTTCTGTTGTGATGTTTGGGATTGCATGTCTTGATTGATTATGTGAGTTAGTCAATTGTGTGTGGCATGGAGTCCCAGAACATCCTCTTCGAGCCGAGTGTGTGATTCCACGGTGAGTTTATGTTTCCGTGTTATAATAGAAATTGTTTGTTTAGCCTTCTGTTCATGGTAGTGCAGATGGTTAGAGAGGATGCTGTGGCTGGTCGAGGTCGTGGACGCGGACGTGGTCGCGGACGTGGTCGTGGTAGGGGCAGAGCCCTAGTGGTTAGTGAGACCGAAGACCAGAGTGTGACAGCTGAGGGTGTTGGCGAGTCGCAGGGTGTTCTGGGGGATTCCGTGAGTGTGGCCGGAGGGGGCGGTGTTGATGCTCCAGTGGCCAGTGATGCTAGGGTCCCGGGTGTGGGGGTTCCAGCGGGTGGAGTCCCTGGTGTTGACGTTGCGGCTTTGCTAGCACAGGTGTTAGAGCGGTTACCACCTGTGGTACCGGCTCAGGATCAGGTGGTGCCACCAGTGGTGGCGGAGGAGCGGCAGCCAGTGGCTGCGGATGCGGGGGTCCATGCTCGTTATCTCAGCATGTTGACAGAGATGGGTCGGTTGCGTACTGAGCAGTTTTCAGGAGGTGTAGATCCTACTGCTGCGGATGCGTGGTGGACGAGAGTGGAACGTAACTTCCACACTCTGAGATGTCCTGAGGAGTTTTGGGTGGACATAGGGGTCTACTTTTTGAGTGGTGATGCTGAGTTGTGGTGGAGATCTGTGGCTGCTAGGAGGGTGCAGCGGGAGATGACTTGGGCTGACTTCATTTTGGAGTTCAACCGCAAGTATTTTCCTAGAGAGGCATTGGATCGTTTGGAGGTGCAGTTCCTTCAGTTGTCTCAGGGGACACGGTCAGTGCGGGAGTTGGACTTGGAGTTCAGTCGACTTCTTTGTTATGGAGGTCGGGTTATGGAGCCTGAGGAGGCTCAGATCAGGAGGTTCTTGAGGGCTCTACGTGATGACTTGAGAGTTCACTGTAGAGGGAGGAGTTATGCTACGCGTGCAGAGCTGGTTGAGACGGCAGCAGAGATTGAGGAGGATATCCGGGCACAGTCAGTGGCGGTAGCTCCAGCAGTTCAGCCTAGTAAGGCTCAGCAGCAGGGTGGTTCTAGCAGGGGCGGTAGGCAAGCTCAGGGAACCAAGAGGAAGTGGGAGGCTACGCAGAAGCCGAGTGGTGCGGGTTGCTTCGGTTGTGGGAGCAGGGATCACAGGGTTGCTAGTTGTCCCAAGAGGAGTTTTCCGACGGCAGGACCTCGGGTGTGTTATCATTGTAGGGAGACAGGGCACATCAGGCCTTTTTGTCCCAAGCTGCAGCCGGCAGCGTTGCAGCAGGTGCAGCCTGGGGGTCAGCAGGTGGCACGGATTGAGCAGGGGCCTCGGGTTTACACGACAGTGGAGACTGGTGGAACCAGTGCCGGGGCGATCACAGGTATAATTTCTGGTACTTAATCTTTGTGAATTTTAGTAGGGTCAGATTTTATGTTTCCTATGATAAAGTGTTAGGTTCTCAACACATGAGGTATGTGTAGGGACCTTGTTGGTGGGCGGGTTTAAGTCCCACGTTATGTTTGATTCTGGAGCTTCGCATAGCTTCATTACTCCAGAGTGTGCAGAGTGTGCGGGGATCAGCGGGGATCCTGGAGAGCGTACAGGAGTTGTCAGAGTTGCGGGAGGCAAGTTCCTGAGAGTTATTGGACGAGCTAGAGGAATTGATATTCAGATCGCAGGAGAGTCATGGCCAGCGGATTTGCTTATCAGTCCCGTGGAGCTGTATGATGTTATTCTCGGGATGGATTGGATGCATCGGCATATGGTGCATTTAGATTGCTATCGGGGTAGAGTGGAGTTTGAGCGTCCAGGAGGGAAGTTGGTTTTTCAGGGTATTAGACCGACTTCAGGGAGTCTCGTGATCTCAGCCATTCAGGCTGGGAAGATGATCGAGAAGGGCTGTGAGGCTTATTTGGTTACTATATCTATGCCAGAGTCAGTGGGGAAGTCTACGGTTAGCGGTATCCCAGTAGTGGAGGAGTTTGAGGATGTGTTTCAGACTTTGCAGGGATTACCACCATCTCGGTCGGATCCTTTTACCATTGAACTGGAACCGGGGACGTCACTGTTATCCAAGGCTCCTTACAGAATGGCTCCAGCAGAGATGGCAGAGCTGAAGAAGCAGCTAGAGGATTTGTTGAGTAAGGGATTCATCCGTCCGAGTGTGTCACCGTGGGGAGCGCCGGTGTTGTTTGTCAAGAAAAAGGATGGGAGTTTCCGGTTGTGTATTGATTACAGGGGTTTGAACCGGGTCACTGTGAAGAACAAGTACCCTCTCCCGAGGATTGACGAGTTGTTGGATCAGTTGAGGGGTGCTACTTGGTTCTCCAAGGTGGATCTGGCATCGGGTTATCATCAGATACCGATAGATGAGGCAGATGTGAGGAAGACTGCTTTCAGGACGAGGTATGGGCATTATGAGTTTGTGGTGATGCCTTTCGGGTTGACTAACGCACCAGCAGCATTTATGAGATTGATGAACGGTGTGTTTCAGGAGTTTCTGGATGTATCTGTCATCATTTTCATCGACGATATCCTGGTTTATTCTAAGAGTCCTGAGGAGCATGCAGTGCATTTGAGGGCAGTTATGGAGAAGCTGCGGGAGCAGAAGTTGTTTGCCAAGTTGAGCAAGTGTAGTTTCTGGCAGCGTGAGATGGGCTTTCTGGGTCACATTGTTTCTGTTGAGGGGGTTTCAGTAGATCCAGAGAAGATTCAGGCTATCAGAGATTGGCCTAGACCGCAGAATGCCACAGAGATCAGGAGTTTCCTTGGATTGGCAGGTTACTACAGAAGATTTGTGCAGGGGTTTGCAAGCAGAGCACGTCCTATGACTAAGTTGACAGGGAAGGATGTTCCTTTTGTCTGGTCAGAAGAGTGTGAGGAAGGCTTTGCAAGCCTGAAGGAGATGTTGACTACTGCGCCAGTGTTGGCTTTGCCTGAGCAGGGAGAACAATATGTGGTTTATACAGATGCATCTAGAGTTGGGTTGGGTTGTGTTCTGATGCAGCATGGGAAGGTGATTGCTTATGCTTCGCGGCAGTTGCGGGTGCATGAAGGCAACTATCCTACTCATGATTTGGAGATGGGTGTTGTAGTTTTTGCCCTGAAGATTTGGAGATCTTATCTTTATGGTGCAAAGGTACAGATGTTTACATATCATAAGAGCCTGAAGTATATATTCACTCAGCCTGAGCTGAATTTGAGACAGAGGCGGTGGATGGAGCTTGTGGCAGATTATGATTTGGAGATAGCCTATCATCCTGGTAAGGCTAACACGGTTGCAGATGCTCTGAGTCGGAAGAGGGTAGCTTCGGCTCAGGAGCAGGAGATGGAGTCTCTGGTAGGGGAGATCAGTGCTTTGAACTTATGTGCTGTTTCACAGGAACCGTTGGGTTTGGAAGCAGTAGATAGAGCAGATCTTCTGAGTAGAGTGCGGTTGGCTCAGGAGAAGGATTTGGGGCTAGTGAATGCCTCTAAGGATGTGGATTCAGAGTATCAGGTCTCAGATAATGGTACTATCTTGGTGCACGGTCGTGTGTGTGTGCCCAAGGATGAGGAGTTGAGACAAGAGATTCTGAGGGAGGCTCATGCGAGCAAGTTATCCATTCATCCAGGAGCGACCAAGATGTACCGTGACCTCAAGAGGTACTATCATTGGGTCGGGATGAAGAAGGATGTGGCTAGTTGAGTTTCGAGGTGCGATGTATGTCAACTAGTGAAGGCTGAGCATCAGGTTCCTGGCGGGTTACTGAAAAGTTTACCCATTCCTGAGTGGAAGTGGGATATGATCACTATGGATTTCGTGGTAGGATTGCCAGTGTCACGGACCTTTGATGTTATTTGGGTCATTGTGGACCGGTTGACTAAGTCAGCACATTTTCTGGCCATTAAGAAGACTGATGGAGCAGCGGTCTTGGCTAAGAAGTATGTGAGGGAGATAGTCAGGTTGCATGGGGTGCCAGCGAGCATTGTGTCTGATAGGGATTCTAAGTTCACTTCGTGTTGTTGGAAGGCATTTCAGAGATGGGCACTAAGGTGCATATGAGTACAGCTTATCATCCCCAGACTGATGGACAGTCAGAGAGGACGATCCAGACGCTGGAGGATTTGCTGAGGATGTGTGTGTTGGATTGGGGTGGCCATTGGGCAGATCATCTGAACCTGGTAGAGTTTGCTTACAACAACAGCTATCAGGCAAGTATTAAGATGGCTCCTTATGAGGCTTTGTATGGGAGGCCATGTCGTACACCATTATGCTGGACTCAGGTGGGGGAGAGGAGCATGTTTGGTGCTAGTTTTGTTCAGGAGACCTCAGAGAAGATTCGGGTTCTCAAGCTGAACATGAAGGAGGCTCAGGATAGGCAGAGGAGTTATGCAGATAGGAGAATGAGAGATCTTGAGTTTCAGGTAGGAGACATAGTGTACCTCAAGATGGCCATGTTGCGGGGTCCGAACAGGTCATTGTCAGAGACTAAGTTGAGTCCGAGGTATATGGGTCCATTCAGAGTGATTGAGCGGGTTGGACCAGTGGCATATAGATTGGAGTTACCTGAGGTGATGCGTGCATTCCATAAGGTTTTCCATGTGTCTATGTTGCGGAAGTGTCTCCGTGAGGGAGAGGAGGTGTTGGCTAAGATTCCTGAGGATCTTCAGCCTAACATGACTTTGGAGGCGAGACCAGTGAGGGTTCTCGAGAGGAGGATTAAGGAACTTCGGAAGAAGAAGGTTCCTTTGATGAGAGTCCTTTGGGACTGTGATGATGTGGAGGAGCAGACTTGGGAGCCTGAGGCAAGGATGAAGGCAAAGTTCAAGAAGTGGTATGAGAAGCAAGCCGCGACTTGAGCTTGTTTAGCCTGGTCCCATCTGTAATCCGTGGCTGGAGCGGGAATGGAGTATTCCAGCCCATCTCTCTTGTTACTCGGTCGCTTGGGGTGGTTGGTTGTGCGACTCAGTAACAAGATGAGGTGGTGTTTGGGGTACAAAGTTTCCGTGAGGCGGGGTTGTGAAGTGAAGTTTCCAAAAGTGGGAAGTTTCCAAAAGTGGAAAGTGCTAAATATGGAAAGTTTTATGGGAGTTAGAATTTGTCCATTTTAGCGGTGGAGAGCCTTAAAGGGGGCTTGGGTGTGGCCTTAGTGGCGGACTTTTGAGTCAGTGTGCCCGTGTGTGACGGTCTTTTTAGACATTGTGGGGTCTTTGTGACGGGCTTTTAGCCAGAGTGTCTTTGTGACGGTCCTCTTTAGGACATTTGTGTGGCCTTGGTGGCGGTCCTTTTTAGGACGTTTGTTTGGCCTTTGTGGCGGGCTGTTTAGCCAGAGTGTCTTTGTGACGGTCCTTTAGGACAGATGGCCTTTGTGGCGGGCTGTTTAGCCAGAGTGTCTTTGTGACGGTCCTTCGGGACAGATGGTCTTTGTGACGGTCCTTCGGGACAGATGGCCTTTGTGGCGGGCTGTTTAGCCAGAGGGCCTTGGTGGCGGTCCTCTTTAGGACATTTGTTTGGCCTTGGTGGCGGTCCTCTTTAGGACATTTGTTTGGCCTTGGTGGCGGTCCTCTTTAGGACATTTTGTTTGGCCTTTGTGGCGGCCCTTGTGGCGTATATGATCCTTGTGTGGTCATGAGGTATTCCAGTGAGGGAATATGTGGTTGGTAGGACATTGAGATGTTTTTACGCGAGCCACGGGAAGGAAACCTGGATAGGGATAGGACTCGGACGTGTTCAGAATCGTTTGCTCGCGACTCTTGGGGGACTTAGGTTCTCCTAGTACTGCCATATTCAGAGACTTTGTGGCTCGGGAGTATGGTTGGTATATCGACTTCGGATGACGATCCGGGGGCGTGCTGTAGGGTGGCAACCCGAGAGACGAGTTTGGACTTTTCCTTATATATTTTGGCATGCGGGCTTCGGCCTGATGAGGAGCCAACATTTGGCATGCAGACTTAGGTCTGATGAGGAGCCAATAAAAACTCAAGGTTTAGGCCTATGAGTAAAGGAAAGTCCAAAAAGTCAAGAGCAAATGACGCCTGGAGCGTGAGTCTATCGCCTAGAGGTGACCTTCTGTAGATCGGTCGGAGGAGTGCGGGCCGTGGAGATGGTTGCACGGGAGTCCTTGACCGATGGTTGTTCGAGATTCGAGGACGAATCTAGATTGGTGGGGGAGAATTGTAACATCCGCAAACCAAAAATTGGTTTGTGGGGACGGGTGTCGATCGACACCTAGGGGGTGTCGGTCGACACCACTTATTTTTTCGGTTCGATCGGAATGAGTTTTTAATCGATTTGGTTCGGTTTGGTTTAAGGAAACCATTGAACCGGGTCTTAAAAGGAAGGAAACGACCTAGGTCGTGTTCCAGAGGTTTTGGTCGCCGTTTTTGTTTGAAAAAGAGGAAAAGAGTGAAAACAAGTGTTCTTGAGATTGTGAGTGAGATTGGGAGATTTCTTGGCTGTTCTTGAGAGATTGGAGGCTAGGAAGGTGCTAGAAGCTTGCTAGGAGTGAGGGATTCGTTCTTATTGGTCAGAAACTTCCTGCAAAGAGATGAGTGCATGACCATGGCTTATCTAAGCTAAGATCTCTAGATTCTATGTGATTTGGTGCTTATGTGGTTGTTTCTTTGAGTTCTCTATGATATTTCGTTGCTATCTGGGCTGGGTTTGGCTTCTGGGAGTGCAAGGAGCGGATTGGAGAAGATTGGAGGCGAGATTCGGAGTTTCTGATCGAGGGAAATCGCTGCTCGGTATCGGTGTCGGTCGACACCAACGCGAGGACGGCTCGGGACTTTGGCGAGTGTCGATCGATGCCATGTGGAGGTGTCGGTCGACACAAACTAGGGTTTTCGGGAGTGTCGGGCAGGGTGTCGGTCGACACCAGTTTGGTGTCGGTCGACACCAGATAGTCAGTGTCGATCGACACCATCTGGTGTCGGTCGACACCCCTTGTTCAGTTACGATGGATGTTGCATGCTTTGTATATTGCCTGGTTTGTTTTATTGATTGTTGTTTGTGGCATGTAGAGATCTTATTGCTTGTGTGTATAGCCCAGTAGATGGGAGGATTGCCTCACTGAGTGTTTATCAAATACTCATGCATCTCAATTTGTGTTTGTGGTGCAGGTAAAGGCAAAGTGTGATCGTGGAATCAAAGGCAATGAAGGGGAGGATGTTCTAGGGACTTGATTGTATGGTTACCTGGCATTGTTAGGATTGCTGGTTGTTTGATTTATGCTGTTTGGAATTTGTGCTGGATATTACTTATTTGGTTATTGGTTATTGTTTTATTGGATATTTATTGGTATGCTGTTCCGCTGTTGGATTGTGAATGTAGTTAGGTGGCTAGTGGGTATGGGACCACTAGTTGTAGTTAACTATTATATTATTATTTATTATTTATTTATTAAAAAAAAAAAGGGATCGGTCGTTTCATTTGTGTTTATCGTTGTTGATGTGGTGAATAAGAAGTATTTATGGTGTAGATGGTAGGGTATTATGTGAGTTAGTGTAGATAATTTTGGTGAGCAAGTTGAAAATATATTTAATATCTCACAATTTTGGAATTGTTGAGTAGGATTTAGAAATATTTGATAGAATATGCTAATTATTAAAGAATATGCTAATCATTAAACAATAATTATTTTAGGGGTTGTAATAACTAGCAACTCTCCGCATTTCGATTCTGCACAATAACAAAAAAGCGTGCAATCTAGTTACGTTTATATTCGCTGTGGCATTTAAACGTTTAGGTCAATTGTTGCTAATTTAAATTGACCTAATTAAACGGTAGAGTTGTTTTTAGAAAAATTGAAATGTATAGATATTGTCAAAATTTTTATGGCAATAAAGTAACAAAGTTAGGTCGATTTAAATAGTTCCATTAATTGTGTTTCTATGAAATGTTATTTTAGGAAAATCGTTAGGGGTTTATGTTGTAAAGAAAAAATATATACAATAAGCAAAACTAAAAGGACATAAACAAAAATATACTTCAAAAATGTTAATATAGATTGTTGTGTCTCTAGTGTAAAAAACATCACAAGTTTATAACCACAAGTTTATAATTTGTAAAATTTTGAACATAATTAGGGATTGAATTTTGTATCGTATGTTTTGAGTTTTACATTGCGTTATAGGAGCTATATTGCAGTTTTTTTTTTTTTTTTTTTTTGATAGGGTTATTTTGCATTTTTTTTTTTTGTAAGCTAAGCATAATTTTTCAAAAGTTGGTATTTAAAGGTCCTAATAGCAATTACTGGAGATATTTCGAGTTGACAAAACAACGAAGCAGCACCAAAATATGGACCAACGTGATACGTGAAAGTAGTGAAAATGGTATTGTTCTAGACACTAGCTACACTCTGGTTGGTTGATATTGTGTCAAACAAAATTGTACTTGTACCTCACCTATATATTATGGTTCAATAAATTTTATGATTTCGACTCTCTTTCTGTTTTTGTGTTTATGTGATCTCCCGGGAAGGAGACGAATGATTTCGACTTTCAGATTACGTATTTGCTGCCTCCTTTATTCTGATCTCTGCATCATTGTAAATTTATGTGCATTATGCCCACATGACCAAATGTTCACGTGTATATATTTTTTATCCAAAAAATTAAATAAAATCTAAGGATATCTTTTGATCCAAAAAAAAAAAAAGAACACTATACCTTAGATTTTATTAAGTTTTCTTGGATAAAAGATATATACACGTGAACATGTGGCCACAATGCACATAAATTTACAACTCTGTTCATTTAATAAAATAAACAAAGTTCGGATCTCAGATATTTCATAACCCTTAGAAAAAAAAAATTTGAATATCCTGTTGCAAAAATCAATGAAAATTGAAACCATGAATTTTTTACTGCTACTTGTTTAATACTTAAATCGCATAATATGACATATGATGTTTAAATAAAACTAAAATATTTTGTTTTGTAGCTTAGCCGGCAGATTTAGTAATGGCTGAGTAGAAGAAGAAAATAGAAAATAAGTGGTGAATTTTTTTATAGCTACATGCAGCTTTCAAAGCTTAGACGCTAATCCGTTTACTTATGTGCATAGTTGATTGCTAGTTTTTTTCTTTAACTCAAACTTCAACTATTCCAATTACTTAAATTCTTACAATACACATTCTATAATTTCACAATATACTTTTTATCTAATTAAACAGTATGGAGTATCTTATATAATAAAGTAGAGAGCCACTAAAAACTTGTTTTCAGAGACTGTCACATGACATCTATTTATTGCCATGTCTCCTTTATTTTTGGTTTCTTTTTAAAGAAAAATAGTTTGATTCAAGTAATACATTTTAAAATGTTGAATTTTATCTGAAGATGTTGTATCATATTGTCCAATAGTAACTCAAAAATATGATTATTAAATTATTGTACAATTTTATTCAAATTATAAAAGCTACCTTATATTTTAATATATAGACTTTATAAATATATAACGAAATAGCTGAATCATATTTCGTTTTTAAAAAATGAAATGTATATTTAAAATTATAATTTGATGCTTGAATTTCCTGTCATATATTTATATTTTTAGTAACTTTTATTTTTTTAAAAATTTAAAACAAAAAATCAGTTCTTTATTCACAATAATTTCTTCCTTTTATTAATTTTCTCACATATTTTACTAACTTACATATTCTATCAAATATTTTGTAACTCTTATATTTATAATTATACCCATGTTTTAAAGCACTAAATTTAAATTAATTGCAATTATTTATTTATGTTTATGTTGACATTTATGTCACCTCCATTGTATTTATAGCATTGCAATAAATATTTAATGATAATTTTTAAAATAAAAATATTAATATTTAATTATTACATTTTTGTAACTCTAATATAGTTTATGTAACTGTTATGACAGTAAAAAATGAATTTTTATCTATATTAATGCAACAATTACTTTTCAGTTAAATAATGGATTTATAATATGATCTTAGCTACAATTCTGCCAATTTTCAAATCTTATAATTTTGTAAAAATAATTTATATTATTCAAAGATTATTTTAGCTTATTTCAATATATATAAAGTATATGCTATTATGTTTATAAGAAGTGTCTTCATTCTTGAATTTTTTTTTTGTGATATAAGTACTGCATATATATTCTTCCTACATTATGAACATCATCTCTCATTGAAGATTAATAGTTGGAGCCAACGTCTCAGCCTCTTTTATCATCAGTTTTTTTTTTCTCTATAATATTTGCTATTTTGTTTTTTAGGTTTCGTTTAATTAATATATGATTTTATGTGGTATGCAACAGTAGTTATTTTGAACAAAAACATAGTTACTATCACTTAATTATATTCCATATTTACTTGAATCCCAAACTTTTAACTTTCAAACGTCCAGTTATGTAGAGCATTCTTATTTCTTACATCATATTTACTTCAAGTATTACTTTTTCTCATAAAACTCTGACTATTACAAGTTTCTTACAAGTTCAACATTTGCAGATAATATGATTCTCAAGACAGCTAGAGATAGACGAAACTGCATTCTAGCAGCTGAGAAAAAGAACCAAAAACATCAAACTCTCCCACGGACTCACCCAATGATGGTATGGAGTATTATGATCTAACTTCAAACACCTGTTTGAATTTATTTAGATTTTTTAATAAGATTCTTTATATATACCTTAAAACATCTTCTATGGTTCCTATATATTATATTAGCTTCCATGGCTGGTAATATAGCAAGAGAAGGGAGACGAAATATAATTGCGCAGAAAAAAAAAAGGGTCAACTACAACCAACAAACTCTACTATTTCCAGCTTCAAAAATATCGATAGGTTACATATTATTAGTATCATATATTTCAGTTGTTCTCGCTTAAGTGATTTACCTTCTCAACTGATTTATGAAATAGATAAGCCACATAAGGAAACAACAACCAATCAAAATATCCAAGACCTAGAAATAACACAAAGAAAATTATTCATAATTTAGAAAATGATAAGCTGATCAATCAAAATAAACTATATAGTTAATGAATACAAATAAAACAAACTCAAAATAGACATCAAAATAAAAAAAAAATAAAAAAACATAGTAAATCCATTAACAAACCCCAATTACTTTTAACAATATATATATATATATATATATATATATATATATATATATATATATATTAATATAAAGAAATCCTTGCAACACACGTGACTCCACCTATTTTTACATAAATGATAGTGGTTGATGATTGGTTACCTCAATTATTAATAGCAAACTTGTATTAATAGAAAAACGAGAAACTTTATATGCAAATATTACTTATTTAAACTCTTAAAAACAAATCAAACATATAACAAAAGATTTTATAAACATATCTCTACAAGAAAAAGAGAAGGAAAAATGAAAATTTTCACAATCTTCCTCTTTTTTGTGTTTATATGTTGGGCCATATATACGGTGCCGGATTAAGGATCGTGAACAAACTCAAAAATAAAAAAAATAAACTATTTGGATGAGGTGCTTTTCTAAAAGAGATGTATTGGGCCCAACGATAATATCAAACGGAAGAAAATATGTAAATTATTTTCATTATAACTTTTTTGGTAGAACCCGTTTTATGTATACAATAAAACAAGGGCCTGTATTTAAACATATTATAAAATTTAGAGCATTTAAACATGAAGGTAGGTGGAATTGGAGAGTCAGAGAAGATGCAATCTATTTAAAAAGAACCGGAAATCGATTTACTGACGACACAAAAGATCTGCATAAAGAGCTAGATTGGATAGTATAGGATACTATCTACTATCTATACTAGGAGGCACTACAATAAAATATAAATAAAAAATTTTATTTTCATATATGAAGTATGATTCTATCATTTATTTTGTAAAACTCATTTGTTAGTCATTCTATTATATGTGAATATAAAATAAAAATTTGGGACATTCGAACTATATAAATTTTAGAATTAAGATTTGGTTGTTTCCTTTAACTGAATTTGAATAACTTCTAGAAATCTTTTTTTTTTTATCTATGGTTAAAAACCATTTTAGCTTATTGAATAATTTGTATGGTTTTGTATCATAGATAGATTGAGTTTTTGTAGAAAAATATAGATGGTACAGTGTCATATATATTAGTGTTTTGCAATACTTAATAGTATGTTAGTCAAACTAAAAAAGTATAAAATCTCATTGGACGGGATGGTTTACCCGTATTGTAGTATCATGTTAATTTATTTAAAACTTATATGATTATCGATTACTCCATCCAAATCCGTCTAACCATATAATTTCATTCGGTGATATTTTACACTGTAAAAAAGAAAATCAAGGGTCATAATTCGAAAATGAAAAATTAATGCACTTTTATCAGCCATTCCATTCATTTTCTTTTTGCTGTGAGTGAACAAGGATTTAACTTCTTCTTCTTTTTTTTTTTTTTGGACTTAGCTAGTTTATGAATTATACTAGTAAAAATTAATGTTACATAGATGGTGATGAAGATATTTTACGTTGGAGGATTTCATATTTTAACTCTGATTACATCTACGAACTTGATAATAAATTTATCATTCAAAATATTTAATTGTAAGTTTTGGCCATTCTATTTCATTTACAAAATCAACGAACAAATGAAGGAGATATACAAGTAAATACGTAAGTATTTCAAATTAAAGAGGTTGAAATAATTTGTTTACAAATCACCAAAGGCCATAGCTACCAAATAAACTTAAAGTAATGCGATAAATGAGTAATATATAACTCTAATTATTAATTTTTATTTCATATTAAAGAGGTTGAGAGTGCATCAAATCGATAAAAGTATAAAACTAAATGAAAGGCATAAGCTAGATTGGAGAATCTCAGAATTGTCTTCATGATAATCCTAATTTTTGAATAAGATAATATGAAGTCTAGTATGATGATATTGAAGTATAATGATGTTTGGAGAATTTACGCCTGTTTGTTGATGTATCATGTGCATAAAATCAAAACGTACCGAAGATTTGTTGTGAATTTTATGTCGAGCAACCACCTAAAGGATACATCTCATATCCATTTTTTCATTTATATTACGTTAGTATACGTTTAGGTGTCAAAAGGTAACATGCACGTTCTGTATTCATTATTGGTGATATATGGAACATTCTGTGATTATGACATATTAACACGGTAGTAGGTAGGACTTCGCTCAAAAAAGAAAAAAAAAAAGGATTTTTTATTTTCTTAGTAAGACTTTGAAAATTGAGTTCGTCAAATTCTTTTTATTTTCAATTGATATTATAGACTCCTTAATTTGATTAAAGCTCTACTATAAAGTATAAACAAATTCTATACTCAAAGCCTTTATCCACAAATTTTTTTTGGAAGAATTGTACATGTATCTTAGTTGTACACTTGTACTATAATTAAGAAGAATAATCATCAGATTGAACCCCTAGTGTCCAACTTGACAAGTGTTGTTACTTCGATGATTTAAGTACACTGGATAATAATTTGACTGCATGATTTAAATTTCACAATATACAGAGTGTCTATTCCAGCAAAAAAAAAACAAAATCTCCTTATAATTCGACAGTAAAAACATGAAATATAGGGATATTTTTCTGTGTTTTGAATGTTTGTTTTTCGATAACTTCGTCAAAATCATAATATATTATTCAATGATCTTTTTTTTGTGCAAATCAATGATCCTTTATATAGTACGTACTTTTGATCTTCATAAAACCTTATTAGATTTTTTTTTAGTTGTAAGATTTCCGATACAAAAGTCATATCCAATGGAAACTGTTGTCAGACAGATCGATTACTCTTATTAGTCGAGAGTAGTAAATACTTGTACCTAATTCGTGGTCCTAGAGAAGTTTGTGCTTTGTGCGGTGAGAAGTGTTCTGTGATGTGTTCGCACTGAACATCTTTCAAAAGAGTAGGTGAGATGCTTCTCTTTTTGCAATACAACATTCTACCCTATCATAACATCACACGTGTCTATTTTGAACAGAATCCAATTTTCGATTAAAAAAATATAGGAAGATCAAATTATTATCATTTTATTTTTCTGGTTGTTGTGGTTTACGTGGTAGGTGAGAAATATCAAAGAAATATGTTTTTGGTTAAACACAATTCAAAGAAAAATAAACCAACTTATCATGTATTTTTTTTTGTGTATCGATTAGTATAAATTTGTTTTGAAAAATTTTAGTTACCAATGCGATTAAAAAAATCACCCTACTCAATTCCACTGCAAAGCTAATTGATGATTAGATATTTTCAAAAGAACTTATTTATATATTTGACATGTCATATATTAACTAGGAAATAGTGAAAACAAATGAAATTAATTACATGATTTTTTATTTATTTAAATTAATGGTGACGAAGAATATCAAATCTAGTAATTAATGAGAACATAATATTAGTACTACATGAGTATTAGTTTAACTGATGTATGTTTCACAATTAATTTAGTAGAGTTTTTTTTCTTGAAAAAGAATTAAATTAGTAGAGTTTAAGTTTATAAGATGCGATATACCTACTTATTATTATTATTTTTTTTTATCCTTCTTATTTTTATGATTTGTAGCTACTCTTATTGTTCATGCATGTACCAATGTACGTTAGAGTAGTTAAGAAAACTAAAAGTGATCGAGCAAAGGGCTACTGAATCTTCTTCCATACATATTGATACATAATTCAAGACATGAACACTAAAGGTCATACAGAAAATAAAGATGGTATAGATTAGGTTTTCCTCATAGCATGTCGTTTTACAGATTAATATAACACACAGTAGTCTTTAGTCTTTGCTACAGAAAGCTATGTCAATATACAATATTATAACAAATATTACGTAAATGTATATGATAATACGAATAATCTTGTGCCGAACACAATTTCATAATATATATATATATATATATATATCTAATTAAAGCAGTTTTAGGTACAGCTTTTTCCTTGACAAAAAAAAAAAAAAAGGTACAACTTTTCAATACTTCTTTTTTCTAATAAGGTAGCTGACATTCTATGAAAGCAAATGTCAAGAAATGATTTAGCGTTGAAAAAAAAATGATACGATTTTTAAGCAAAAACTGACAATGAGTTAAGAACAAGTGTGGCGTGTTGGGTCGGTCCCAGTCACCAAACTTATCTGTCCCGCTTGCATTGCACAGTCGTCGTCTCAAGTCTCTTTTTTCTTCCTTTTTGTTAATCTCTTTTGTTTATTTGATCAATCTAATATAATCTAAAATTGGTCTTCAACAAAAAGTTCGATTACTGCAGTAAAAACTTGTAAATTTTTTAGTGGTGGCCTAAGATCTATCTCAAGCCTATGTTAGAAAAAGGAAAAAAAATGTATAAAAGGGTAACATGAAGTCATGAACCAATTCATTGTTATGTAGTTGTTGAAAGGCTTATTTTTGGGGGTTGAGAGATCAAATTGAGTCCTTTTTTTAATGTGATTTCTTGATAATGATTGGTCACTATTAATGTCTTAAATGACAAAAATACACTCTGGAATCTCTGATTAAGATATCATTATATGAAAACCTATGATCAATGCTTTTATATAAGATTTATGATAGGTTTTGTTATGCAAGATATAGAAATTAATCGGATGACAAAATTATATATACTTAACCTGAGAAAAAGCTGTCATGTTAGAACAACTTGATAAGTAAACTTATGAGTTATGAACACACCTACAAAATTTTGAGTTTGTTTTCTAGAAAATATTAAAATGACATGTTTTACAAGAATATGACAACCTCATAATCATAGCACACTGACGCAAACTCAAACAATATATTAACCTACCCTGTTTAAAATTAATTTTAGTATGTACATTAAATCAAATTGTGACAAAAAAAAAGTAGTACATTAAATTGTGAAGTACACTATGCTAGAACTCGCTAAAAATGGCATAGTTGTTACTTGTTACCGAATTTGATAGCTTCATAGCAAGTGGGGGTTATTATGGATTTTGCCACTTTCCACTCCAATTATTTGAATATGCCATTTTCTTTAAATATATTAGATTTTCCACTTTGGATCACTTTAAAATCTCTAAGTTTGTGAACTTTTTTTTTTTTTTTCTAGAATATATATACATAACAAATACTAAACCCTACAAAAAACTGGAACCAAAAGAGCCCAAACATAATGTGTAATATTGTGTGTTTAAAATCTTAAAAATGACAAATCTATAAGATTTTAGCCTGGCAAAATCCATAAATGCCACTAAGAAAAGTGGTTTCTTTCGTAATTAATCAACTCTAGCAAGAAGATATTAAAAAACTACTTACATTGTAATTTATTTTTTAGAAGGGATCTTAATAATTTGTTTGGATGTATTATACTGTGTAAAAAATATTTAATTTACAATGGCCTATTAGGGCGTATTTTTTTATAATATTTTCGACATTAGGCCATATATTATTCATATGGTAAACTACAAAAAAATACTGACATGACTCGATTTTCAATTGGAGCAAAATCATGTTGCCAGATCAGAATTTTGCGTTAAAGTATGCCAATCATCTACCTTCTTTATTATATATTTTCATATAAATAAAACTCTCTCAACCTCCAGTTCTCACGCATCACACAATCCTCAAAACAAAAGAAACCCAAAAAATAAAAAACAGAGCAATCTTTTTTAAAAAAAAAACTCGAGATCTAACTAAAATGGGTTCAACGGCGGAGACACAGATAACTCCGGTGCAAGTAACCGATGACGAAGCTGCCCTTTTCGCCATGCAGCTAGCGAGTGCATCGGTTCTTCCGATGGCTTTAAAAGCGGCTTTAGACCTTGACCTTCTTGAGATCATGGCCAAGAACGCTTCTCCCATGTCTCCGACCGAGATCGCTTCTCAACTTCCGACCAAAAACCCCGAAGCTCCTGTCATGCTCGACCGTATCCTCCGTCTTCTTACATCTTACTCCGTCCTCACCTGCTCCAACCGTAAACTTTCCGGCGACAGCGTCGAGCGTATTTACGGGCTTGGTCCGGTTTGCAAGTACTTGACCAAGAACGAGGATGGTGTCTCGATCGCTGCTCTTTGTCTCATGAACCAAGACAAAGTTCTCATGGAAAGCTGGTAAGGCTTTTTTTGGATATATCTTTCCTCAAAATTATCATGATAGTTCTTATTTTCAGTAGATCTTATGGTATATCAAGTTAGAAATTGAGTTCATAAGCTATGATTCTTGGTTTATGTGATTATATTGCAATTGTGCAAAGGTAAAGGTTAAAGCCTTAAAGGTGATAGAGAGAGGCACAAAGTGTCAAAGACAATCAGATAAATACAGACACAACGACACGTTTACCATTTTCCACTTGAAAACTATAAAATATACAATTCTCTTAGTGGTTAGACGACCTTCTAGACAAATTATTTGTTTGTTTTTGGCTTTTTGCACACAAGACTATCTCTTTATTTGTTATGTTCTTGACTAATGTTCTTGGCTTTAAATATAGAACTTCTTCCGATTACTGAGTAGCAAAAGAGGGAAATAGAATAGGTATACATTAGGAAAAGAATTGGTCTTCCGATTTTTGAATTACAAATAAAGAAAATAGATGACATAAAATTTCTGGTTTTAGTTCTCTCTAATCAAACCGGCTGGTTCTCTTTTGCATACCGGTAGCTCTTTATCAACTTGACGTGGATCTAGTTTAATCTAAAATAGAGTTCAATCCTGAGACCAATCTAAACTATTGTTAGTAGTGATAACCAAAAGTTGAGGGTTTAGAATTTGAATGGAAAAAAAAAAAAAAATTAGTTAAGGATTAAATTAAGTTTGAGGAGTGTGTGTGTTTTCTTAAACTGATATCAATGAGACATGTTTCAGGTACCATTTGAAGGATGCGGTTCTTGATGGTGGAATTCCATTCAACAAGGCTTATGGAATGAGTGCGTTCGAGTACCACGGAACTGACCCTAGATTCAACAAGGTCTTCAACAATGGAATGTCTAACCATTCCACAATCACCATGAAGAAGTTACTTGAGACCTATAAGGGTTTCGAGGGCTTGACTTCTTTGGTTGATGTTGGTGGTGGCATTGGTGCTACCCTCAAAATGATTGTCTCCAAGTACCCTAACCTGAAAGGCATTAACTTTGATCTCCCACATGTCATCGATGATGCTCCTTCTTATCCCGGTATATTACATTTTCCTCACATTTGGCATATCCAATTTTTTTTTTATAAAGATTGTGGTCTTATCTATAAATTAATGTAGGAATTGAACATGTTGGAGGAGATATGTTTGCAAGTGTCCCTAAAGGTGATGCCATTTTCATGAAGGTTAGTAATTTATTAATCAAGTTTTTTCAGACCAAAGTGCTAATAACTAAAATTCTTGAAATTATAAGTAAACTCATTAAGAAAACATTTTCTCATATTGTTGTTATAGTGGATATGCCATGACTGGAGCGACGAACACTGCGTGAAATTCTTGAAGAACTGCTACGAGGCGCTTCCAGAGGATGGAAAAGTGATATTAGCAGAGTGTATACTTCCAGAGACACCAGACTCAAGCCTCTCATCCAAACAAGTAATCCATGTCGACTGCATTATGTTGGCTCACAATCCCGGAGGCAAAGAACGAACTGAAAAAGAATTTGAGGCTTTAGCCAAAGCATCAGGCTTCAAGGGCATCAAAGTTGTCTGCGACGCTTTTGGTGTTAACCTTATTGAGTTTCTCAAGAAGCTCTAAAACAAAACAAAAATGTTCTTTTAATGATGATTTATACGTAAACATGATCTCATGTCTACGTCTACTTCTTCACCCACCTTAATTTGTTTTACTCGTGTTATATTATTGTTTTCTATAAACTATGGTGTTTAATAATGGTTTGTTAAGAGTTTGATTAGAGTTGGCTTTTCTATCTTTTTTTTTGGTAGGAAAGAGGAGACTAGGTCTCCTCAACTTTATTATAAAATAAGAAACAATTACATCCGAACACTTCGTGGAACCGTAGTCCCTCGAGAGTCCTCCTCAAAAATCGAAAAAACCGCAGTCGGACATGAATCAAACAGAACCACCCTAAAGGGTTGAGAGAAAGCATAGTTAGCTAACCCATCCGCGAGACGGTTAGCTTCTCTATACCCGTGAGAAATTCGGACTAGCCAGTCTTTTGAAATAAAGCCATAGCACATGCGTACTAGGAGAGACAAGGGGTGCGTGTCACTTATCCCTGTCAGTAGAAACCCAACTACCAGCTCCGAATCCACTACAAGCTCTAGCCGAGGAACCTTCCTGTTCCATGCTAGACACAAACCGTAGTAGACTCCCCAAAGCTCAGCAAGAGGTGCCGAGCAAACTCCAATGTGGAGAGCAAAACCGCCTAACCACTGCCCATCCTCGTTCCTCAAAACACCACCAGCCGCGGCGGGGCCCGGATTACCTCGCGAAGCACCGTCAGTGTTAAGTCGAACCCATCCCTGTTCTGGAACTTGCCATCCGATCTGCCTCGTCTCCCGCAAAATCTCACGAGTGGTAGCCTTAGAAGCCAAGTGAGCATTAAACACATCTCGTGAGATATCTTTAACAAAGCGTACCCTATCTCTACACTTGCCAGTCTCCCCAAAAACGTTACCACAACGCCATTTCCATCCCCACCACGCAACCATACCAAACAAAGTAGCCCACGGAATGCCATTAATCTCACAGTTAGTGACCAGATTGGCATGAATCCACTCTAAGAGCGACTGGTTGAAGAACTCTGCTCGTCGAGAAGGCGGTAAAACTCGGTCCCAAACCCCTGAAATTGCAGGACAATCACGAATGACATGAATAATTGTTTCTTCCCCGCCCTTACAAACCGGACAGATCCCCGAGCTACTCAAGTGCCTTCGGTGTCTTTCTACATTCGTCATGATTACTTGGAGAGCCACCATCCAAAAGAAAACTCTTACCCTTTCCGGAACAAGCATTCTCCAAATTATACTAAAAATGAATTCATATTCGGTCTTGGGACTGTATCCCTGGTCAGGCTTTCATACGCCGATTTCACTGAAAAGCTTCCATCTTTACTAGCAATCCAAGAAATTCTGTCTCGCGACCCCGTCACAGTATCCACCATTATTGCTCTTAACTTCAGGCACACGAACTCGGGGAGGTATTGTGCAATCCGAGTAAAATCCCATCCCACTCCTTCCCGCCATAACTCTCGTACTCTCAGACATTTGATGTCAACCGGGACTATTACCAGTGCCAAATCTTCTAAGGTATAGTCTCCTAACCACTTATCCTTCCAGAATTTAATCATGCTACCATCCCCAAGCACCCAACCAAGACCCGGGATAACTACATCTCTTAATCCCGCACCAATACTCCGCCAAGTTGGCGACCAACTGCTCTTCGTCACAAACCAGGAAGCATCCCCGACCTTATACTTCTTGCGCAAAACACGTGCCCACAGACTTGAAGTATCAAATAAGATCCTCCACCCTATTTTTGCAATCAGAGCTTTGTTCATATTTTTAGCCATCCGAAGACCCAACCCTCCGTCCTCTTTTGGTAAACATATGCGTTCCCAGGAAACCAAATGTTGTCGCTTCTTCTCTACCGTGCTGTTCCAGATGAAGTTTTTAGATATTTTGTCTAGAGCACTCAGAGTTGACTCGGGCAATATTATGGTACTCATAGCGTGGACTGGCAGAGACGATAGGACCACCTTTGTAAGAGTTATTCTTCCAGCTAAACTCATTAGTCGTCCTTTCCAGCCAGCCAGTCTTGAATTCGCTCTCTCGAGGATTTCTCCAAAGGTGTTCTTGTTAATTCTCTTGTGGAGAATTGGCATTCCCAAATACTTGCCCAGATTCTGTGTCATTTGTATCCCACTCTCGGAACTGATCAGATTACGGAGATCTCGGCTCACATTCTTTGAAAAAAATATTTTGGACTTCTCTAGACTCACCTTCTGGCCTGAAGCTTGACAAAACTTCTGCAAAACGTTCCGAATCACTCTTATTTGACTGACAGAAGCCTCAGCAAACAAAATAAGGTCATCAGCGAAGCAAACATGAGACAGTTGTGGACCACCTCTCGACAAACAAATTGGTTTCCATTCCTTCAGACCCACAGCCTTATCGATTAGATGACACAGTCGCTCCAAACAAAGAACAAACAGATATGGTGATAACGGGTCTCCTTGTCGCAGCCCTCTCGCCGGCTTGAAAGCGTCTGTTTGTTCCCCATTCCATAGTAAGGTCATCGATGGCCCTGTTACACACTGCATAATCCACATGATCCATTTTTCAGGGAATCTCGCAGCCTTTAACGTATCCTCCAAGAAGTCCCATCTGATCCTGTCATAAGCTTTTTCAAGGTCCAACTTAAGGAGCATCCAACCCTTTCTCCCTTTCTTGCGTCTCATTGAGTGTACAGCTTCTTGTACAATCACTATGTTATCAGTGCTAAGCCGACCTGGTATGAACGAAGCTTGTGCTGGTCCAATCAATAAGGGCATAACCCTTTTCAAACGGATCACCATCGCCTTCGTAATGCTTTTGAATAAGACGTTACATAGACTAATAGGTCTGAACTGTGTCACCCTCTCTGGCTTAGCAACTTTCGCAATTAACACCACTAAGGCATCATTTAGTTTCGCCGGCAATTCCCCCGACTCGAAAAAACGGAGGACAAAATCTGTCACCGAGTGGCCAACAACATCCCAACAATCCTGGTAGAATACCGGCTGAAACCCATCTGGCCCCGGTGCTTTGAACTTCCCCATACTCCTCATTGAGCCCTCCACCTCAGATGCTGAAAAGGTTGTATTAAGACCAGCTAGATCCCTATCTGAAATCGGCGCAAAACCTTGTGGTTGTAACTTATCCACAATTGGATCAACATCCTCCATCGAGTACAGTCTTTTGTAATAAGTGATCGCAAGATCCTCTAAAGCTTTGGCCTCGGATACCCAACTCCCATCCTCTGCTTTGAGCATCTCAATACGGTTCCTCCGACGGCGTACAACTGTAGAGGTATGGAAATACCTTGTATTTCGATCCCCTAAAGCAATGAACTTCTCCCTTGATTTTTGGAACCAGAGCACCTCTTCCTGTTCCAAAACAATGTCAAACTCCTTGATAAGCGCCGCTTCCTCCGCCAGCAAGTCATCCGTTCGCACAACGTCCAGTTGTGATTGAACTAGCTCAATCTCCGCCATAAGATTCTCTTTCTTATTCTGAATGTCTCCGAACACCTCTCTATTCCACCTTTTTAACTTGATGCGCAACGTATGTAATGCTTCGGGCGTTGACACCGAATTATTCCATGACACAACAAGTAAATCTCTAAAACCATCATGCTTGAGCCATGCTGCCTCAAAACGGAAGGGACGACGCTTAGGATTGCCTCTCACTTCCGGTAGCAACTGGAGGTATAAAGGAGCATGATCAGAGGAGAAGAAGGGGAGATGTGTAACCGTCGCCTCCTGCCACTTCAACCTTGCAGCTGCACAACACAAAATCCGATCGAGCCGTTTTGCCACGAATGTTCTGTCCTCTCGACCTCTACGCCATGTGAACTGACCCCCTTTAAACCCCATATCTATCAACATTAGATCATTCATCCATTCTCCAAAGGAAACAGAGTCTTGTGACAGTCCCCCGTTTCCGCCGGACCGTTCGTCTAATCTCACAATAGTGTTAAAATCCCCTCCAATTAACACTGGTTCTGTAAGGTCTTTCACTTCATCCCGTAGCTCACCCCATAATCCACTCCGTCGACTCACTGTAGGTGCCGCATAGACCACTAATAAGTGAACTTTCTCCTCATCCTTCGTAATTCTTGCGTGAATGAACTGAGAGGAGGATTTCAAAACCTCCAACTCGCCCACCTCAGACCGCCAAAGTAACCATATCCCACCACTTTGACCTGTCGCATCGACTCGGAAGGACTTGTCAAACCCAAGGCCTCGACAAATCCTTTGTGCCCTATCTCCGCCCGCGTGTGTCTCAAACAAAGCTAAAACCTCAGCCTTAAACTTCTTCAACATGTAACGAATGGCTCGTCGGAAGTTTGGTTTATTAGCCCCCCGGCAATTCCATAATAAGCAATTCATCAATACTATGTATCTTGTAACTCGAACTACCGGGGCAGACTGTTATTGACTGCTCCCATCCATCGCTCCCGTTGAAACAACGAGAGGATTTGTCTCCATCCCCGACTGGTTCGCCTCCACAGACATCCGCGAATCCACATTTGAATCCTCAATTGGCTCCTCCAGTTGAGTAATCGGCCTCCCATCACACGGGCTAGGTACGCTAAAACTCCCACCAGCACGCCCAACGCCGTCACTTTCCACTCTCAGTCTCTTTCCTGCAGCAGACATCTCCGTCTCACCCATCGTCAAACCATAGAGAAGACCTGGGGTGGGCCTGTTCTTGCCTTTGTAATTCTGTTTCGGCCCATGCCCACTTCTAGCCTGAAACTTAATTTGATATCGCTCCTTTGGGCTTTCTCGAACTGGGCCCTTCTCCCGCCCCACCGATCCAGTAAAAACCCTTTCAATAACTTGGCTACCACTCCTTTTTTTCGGGGAAACCCTTGAAGGAGGAATGTTTTCCTTATCCACTTCCGAAGTCAACGTATTCTCCCCAATAATTTGGATATTCTGATCCTCCTCTAACAACTCAAACGGATTTGATATCGCAAGATTTGGTAAATCTTCGATACGGGGAATTGCCTGCAGATTGCTACCCAAAGTACCCTTCGTGTTACTTGCCGGGGAATTCGAAACCTGACGAGCATCTGCCGTCCCACCACCACGCCTCCTTACCGTCGTAAACCCATCCTCATCTTGTGTTTGCGACCTTATTGTAGCCGGGGCACTATGGGGAGTTTTCTCGGCCACAATCTCCACAATATTCACCACCGTATCCTCCATGACCCCTTTGGACATTTATGCACAGCATGGCCGTAAATGCCACAACCCGAACAAATGTTTGACATCCCCTCATATGCAACATAATATCTGTTTCCATTGACCAACACGGACCCTTTCAGAGGTTTGGATAAATCAATCTCCACACAAACCCTAGCAAACCGTGCTCGCTCAAACATACGTGTAGTTGTGTCCACTTTGACAGGTGTCCCCAACCCCTTAGCAATGCCAAATAATATGGCCTGGTGGTAGAAATTTACCGGAATGTTTGACAGACGAACCCATACAGGAGTTGTGACTATTTCATCATTCATAGGATTAAAATCCGATGACCATCGTTTTACCAACAAATAGCTTCCAAACATCCTCCATGGCCCTCCCGTGAGCGCTTCAATAAACTCCTCCTCCTTCTCAAAACGTATCATGTAAAACTGACGTGGGAGATCCGTCACCGTCATCGATCCCTTTGGTTTCCACATCTCTCGTAATTTCTTGGTCAGGACCTGTATCGCAACATTTCTCCCTAAAACTCTTACTATCAAACACTGCTTCCACAACCTATTCATGGCCTCCAGGACTTCCTCCTCGATAGTAATCACTGGCTCCCCATCTACACCATCTGGGAAAGCCAGATGCATCCGCTCCGCCACAAACTCATTCCCCAACATTGCCTCCGGTGAAGGCCTCCCCCTGTCATGAATCCCGTTACCCTCTTTACCCACTCCGTTCCGTCTGGTGGATCCCCTGGTGGTCTACTCCCATCCCCAACATCCATCATGGTAGCATCCCGCACCTCCGTCACCAAAACCCTAACATCGCCTCCCTCTCCCATATTTTGCCAACTATTTGATCGTTTAACGCTTATTATTAGTGGAGATAATTTACTAGAATAGTTGGCTTTTCTATCTTCTTATACAAATATCGTACTTTGTATTTTTGTTAATGTAATTATAAGAAAAATAAAACAATGAGCTATTATTGAATCAGTCAAATATATTATCTGATTAGACCAATGACCAATCAATCTCACATTCAGACAATCATCCACGTGGACTCTGTTCCTTCACCGACCAAACTAGTTTCAACGAATCTTCATCAACTCAAAACTTCTCAAACTTCTCTTACTCTTTCTAGACTCTTCTACCTTTGCTTCTCTCGTTACCGATTATAAATATATAGTTTCCTTCAATCTTAATCTCGTCAAGAAACAAAAAGTTCCAAAAACTAGAAAATTGAATTCAGAAGATGATGTCAATCTTTAGCCCCTTTGAAGCTCTTTACGCTGACTCCAATGGTTTCAAGATGAAGTTCTCCGGTAATCAGAAACAGAGCTCCGGTGGTAATCGGTCGCCGGCGACAGAACAACATAAGAACTCCGGCAAGACTCCGATTTCCTCGGACGATGAAAAGAGTAATAATAAGAAGAAGAAGATCCAACCGACGAGGATAGCTCCAGAGCTCGACGGTGTTCATTGTTTCGAAACAATTTTTCCTTTTTGATGATCATGATGTGAAGTTTTATTTTATTATTACTTGTAAAAAAAAAATGTTGCTTTGTATAAAGATTGATCAGACAGCTTAGTCCAATTCTACAAAACTAATCTGGAACTATCTGCGTTTTTGGATTATTCTCAATCTACTTAATCCGTATGTTTATATCTATATTCTTGGTTTCAAGATTCTATGAAGAAGAAGTAGTCTGATGACTCTGACTTGTTGTTGTTGTTCCTTCGAGCTGACGTTTTCTTCCACCGTTACCAAACCTCTTCCCAAATCCTAAAACAAACGCAGGAGGAACAAAAGCCCCTCCGCTCAAACTGCAGACAACCACAATAGCTCCACCGATGATCAACAGTTTCTTCAGATTCGCAGCTCGGTTTCCTTGGTTTTGAGTAACGGGAGTTTCAGTGACAGGAGATGCGCCGTTGCTGAGCGAAATGAGATGTTCTGATGTGATCTTGGTGTTGATTTGAGCCATGAAAGCAGACCGAGAAAGCTTGGTCCCTCCTTCTGAGAGTCTCTGCGTTTGGTAAGCACGTAAACCGGGTTCCATCTTCTTCACTGCTCCCCACATTCCTCGTTTCACTCCGAGCTTTGCGATTTCTCTCGGTATCCCCATGTCTTCATGGTGGAAGAGAAGTACTTCGCAGGCACTTGTTACTCCATCGTCTCTTCTTGATTCAACTGCATTAAGTTACCATAGTAGCAAAGATGTTACACTATGTTTTGTGTTAGTCGGTTCTTGAAAGATGACAAAGTGTTGGATAAGGATATTTACCTGGTCGAATACACCAGCTCGAGTAGAACAAGTCCACACGTTTTTGTTTGTTGTTAGGCGGTACAGAAGGAACCGATACTCCCTGAACCAAGAACAAGAAGCGATCTTATGAGTGTTGTTACTGGAACTGAATCGTTTAAATGCAAAATTGAATATTTTCACCATCTTCTTGTTCCTTTTTGATATAACTTCACAAACTAACCGATTTAGAGGCAAACTAATTGATATGTAAACGGTTCCATTTTTGTTACTAGTAACATACCTTTGTAACACAGTAATAAGAGTTCCCACAATTCCAAATCCTGCGACCGATCACATACTCTCTATCACTGCAGAAGAATGGGAACTGCAACACAGGAACATATACAAAAGGAAAGATCAAACTAAGAACTAGTCATCAAAATGTCACCAAAACAAAAAAATGAAGTAACTAGAGAGTCTAATTTGTTACCTTGCGTATCCATCTAACAATCATGGTTCCGGAACTAGGACACTCTTCAACAGTAGTGGAATTAGAAAGCATTGTATCCCAAGTTGGTCTAAACTCATCATCCCAGAAAAAGTCTCTTAAAATCTGAGGAGTTGCATCTTCAAACACAGTTCTGCTTCTATACTCAGTAGGACCATTCTAAAACAAAACACAAAAGACCCAATTCAAGATTCAAGACAAAGAGAAATAAATCCAAACAACATAAAAACCAAATAATACTTACCTTAGGTTCTCTCAGCCAAGCTTGATATCTCATACCAGAAGTGAAACGATCCATCATCTGAATCCAAGCTTGACCACCATCTTTCCTCTCAACCAATTGCACAAGATGCCTCAAATCCAACTCCGTTACAGTATTAGGCAACCTCTCCTCTGTTTTCTTCACTCTACAAAACCCCAAAATACACAAAATCAACAAACCAAAAGAAAACACAAAATCCATTTTCTTCAAAATCACAATCCTCAAAATTGAACTTACCTTGAAACTAAACCCACATGTTGTTCAGCAGAATCAGACGAAGATGATGAAGAAGAATCAGGAGAAACAGTTGTTCTCTGTTGTCTCAAAGCCATAGTCCATGTATCACATACAAGAGCCTTTAAGCAAGGAGCTGATCCAAAACCCTTTAACGGTGAAGAAACAGAGCTTGAAGAAGGAGATGGTAAAGACAAATCAAAAGATCTCGGAGCAGAACAACGCAATTTGACTTCTCCGTTACTAGAAGAAGAAGAAGAAGAAGAAGAAGAAACCCATTTGGGTTTCCATACCCATCCTATAATCAATCCAACAACAAAAGCGAACCATCCTGTAATTAACCCTAAGATTATACTCTCAAGCAAAGCCATAACTTTTTACACAGAAGATAAGAAAAGGGTATGGCTTTATATAGGTTGAAACTTAAAAGAAAAGAAAAAAACGAATCTTTGTTGGATAAAGATCAAGTTTTTTTTTTTCACGAGAGAGGCGGTGAGAAGGAAGAAGACAAAGAAAGGGACACGAGTGGTGGTGAAGAAGAAGAGGAGAGATTTAATCTAATGGTTAAAAGGGTTATTTCGTAGACGCTAAGTAGTAGTGGCCATTGATGTACAGCTTCGAAAGGCCAATGCTTTTTTTTAGAGGCAGAGAATGAAAATGGTGGACGGAGAGTGTGAAACGACGACTACCACCGTCCATCAATAAGGACTATTTCTATATTTACGGTTGATTTTTATTTTCTTTGGGGAGGAGGAAGACTTCAAATCTTGTAGGGTTTATTTTTCTTTACCCTAATTTTATTCTTGGGTTTTATTAGTCCTTCCTTGTCTTTTTTTTTTTTGACAGCATTAGTCCGTCCTTGTTATACCGTAACGTTTATTTAGTGTCCCATTTTATAAGTGTGTGAAAGCAAACTTGACTATAGTATAAAAATTTTGACTTTTTTTTGGGGAAGATTTGACAATGGGGATTGTGTTTCACGACCATTATTAAGGGTCTGACTGGTTCAAACGCTGCAGTTACAGTTGCGTTTGCGGGAGATTGCAGAAGTGAACGATTGCAATTTCAAGCGTTATTAAGCATTTTGAACGATTGGTTTAGCGGTTTAAAACTGGTGTGTTTACGGGAGATTTACGACTGATTGACCAGCGGATGCAATAGCGGTTGGAACATAATAAATGTGCTATATAATATATAAATGTTTAAAAACACCAAAATTTTTATTAAACTTGATTTATAATTAAAATTTATTAAAAAAATACTAAAATAATGATTCATAAAACAAATAAATTTCATTTTGAAATACTTATTCCTTTATGCAGTTGGTTTTTCACCAAATATTTAATCAAGCAATCTGGTAAATGACAAAACATATGCTTTAGATCGTAGATCTTTTCTCTTTACTCTTAGATCGTGAGTCAGTAGTTGCATCGGTGGGAATGGTCAAGTGAGAGTTGAGAAGAGTCACTGGTGATTTGTTCTAATATTTTTCACAAATAATCTTATTTTCTTAAATTTCTGATGAAATATTATATATATTTATAATTTTTAAAACTTATGTGCGATGTGTCATTAAATTTACATCAAGTTTTTGGGTTATTGTTAATTGAAATATTATTTTCTTATAATTGTTTATTTTATAATCTCTGCAATCTTATCTGTACTTCATTTTCTCCCATCATTAGTGAGTAAAATGGTTAGATAGAAGATATAACAAAAAAAATTTCATTACCATTGATTTCTTTCAAATTTTTTTACAAAAAAAAAAAATTCCAACCGCAATCGCCCGTAACTGCAAACGCTTGCGGGAAGCAATTTTTAGAATTCAGTAATTTAGAGTAGTTAAGAGCGATTAGGAGCGATTGAGAGCGATTTGTGTGATTGATTCCAATCGCTACCACCCACAAACGCAGCATTTGCGAGAAGTAGCGGGAGAACCAGTCAACACCTAACTCATCTATCTCATGTTCCACGTTTGATCATCTATTTACCGGGTCTTTGATTTCTGTGTCATATTGGTTTAGTTGTGGTCTTGTGGATGTAAAACTAATAACACTTTCGAGTAAGCGATTATAAAAGAAAAATTGTGTTGGTTGTAAAGTATCCGTATTTCACAAATTTATGTATCAATTTTAGTTTTGTTACATGTAATCCAAAATATCATTTACCATTGACTAATGTGTTAAATATATTTGTGTAAGACTAAAAGATAATTTAAATTTATCGCCACTACCACTTATGCTGTTTGTCATCATTCACCGTGATTTAAAATTGTGACTATGGACGGTAGTGTGATATGATGGCTGATTGTGTAATATATTGATAATGGTAATGATAGTTGCGGCGGACTTAACAATGATTGGTAGTGTTTTCTATGAATTTTTTTTAATAATAAGTATTACCTAAATAATGTATTGAGGCTTTAGATTGTAAGGTTTTTTCGTGTTGAATGTCACTATTGCATTTTTAAAAAAATTGGGGGTATATTTACAATTGAAAGTTTGAGAAGTTAGTTTTTTTTTTCCCATATTTTAAAAAAATAAAAACTAAACATAATTGAATATTATCTATGGTGAATTTGGGTGACGAATTTTTTTTTTTTTTTTTTTTTGTGCAACCGAATTTGGGTGATGACTAAAACAAAAAAAGAAAGGAAGAATATAGCTATCTAATGAAATAAACTAAGTGAGTAACCATCAACCCATGTACAATGACCAAAAAGGACAACAGTGAAAGACAAAACAGGGGAGAAGAAATAAGGTATGCTGATGTCATAACAAAAATATTTTTACCTCTCATCAATTTAAATCCTAATTTAATCTTATAAAAATAACTAAACTAATTATGTAATAGTTTTAATAAAACCATCGATTTTTTTTTTTATATAATATGATTTGAATTTTTAAAATAAGATAAGAATTAATAAAAATAAAAAGTAATATTTATTTTAAATTTAAACTATATAGTATAGAATAAAACTAAATAGTATAGAATGAAACTATGAACAATACTTGGGTTCACTCCAAGGTGAACCTCTTCTTTCACCTCTTTATAAAATAAAGAAATAAAATCTGTATACATTATTATAAAATTAAAAACTTAAATCGCTCTATAATAAATCCAAACCGACATATAATTTCATTCTAATTGTAAAATCTAAACCTTAACCATCTCATTTGTAAACCTAAACCGACATATAATTTCGTTCTATTTGTAAAATCTAAACCCTAACCATCTCATTTGTTAACCCAAACCGACATATAATTTCGTTCTACTTGTAAAATCTAAACCCTAACCATCTCATTTGTGAATCCAGACCGACATATAATTTCGTTCTACTTGTTGAATCTAAACCCTAACCATCTCATTTGTGAACCCAAACCGACATATAATTTCGTTTTACTTGTAGAATCTAAACCCTAACCATCTCATTTGTGAACCCAAACCGACATATAATTTTGTTTTGATTGTAAAATCTAAACTCTAATATGTTATGTGTAAACCCAAACCGACACATAATTTTGTTCTAATTTTAAACGTCTAAACCAAGGCAATATTCAATTTTTCTTAATTAAAAGTATACAAAAATTATTTTCTTAATTTGTTTTGTTTTTTAATTTAATTTTGATTTTTTTGAAAAATGAAATATTAGATAGAAGATTCTGATTGGCTGAAAAGAGAGGGGGTGAACAAAAAGTTCACTCTTAGGGGATGAACCTAAGTATTTTTCGAAACGTATTTAATAAAATAGTTTTATAATAGTGGTAATGAGAGTACGGTGATAGTGGTGGTTATACCGATATGGTGGTGTAAAGAAGGGGATAAAGAAGAAAACGGGAGAAGAGAAAATATGTGTATGTGTATATATATTCTCATTAGGAGGAGAGACCACGTGAGGAAGAGTGGTAACTGTTAATTATGGGGGATAAACCAGAAAAATACGCCATCTAATTTTTTTTTGGCCGTTTAATTCTTCTAGTTATTAAATTTCCCAAAATTACCTGGTTTAATTTCTGTTGTCTTTAAAAACTTTCATCTTATTAATATTAGTAGATCCATACACGAGTCTTAACCAGGGTTAAAATTTAACACCTACGTGTTTAAATAAAGAGATCTAATGACACTGTTGTTCTTCTTTTTCTTCAGAAATCGACAAACTGTTTGAGAGAGATAGAACCCTAAAATTTCAATTGCTAGATTTATGGTTTGCGATTTAGGGTTCGCAATTTAGGGATGTCAATTTATCTGGATTGGAGATATATTCATTTGGGCCCCGATTTTGTATTTTTTGTAGTTTAGATCAAGTTTTTTTGGGTTGGGGATGGTATTTCGATGCCTAATCAGCAATTTGTTTTTTGTTTATTTTTCAGTGGTTTCGAGAAAATTAAATTCAATATTCACTTTAGAGGAAATGTCTCGTTGAAGGATGGATCTTTAGTTTACATTGGAGGAGATAAGGCTAAAGATATATTGATTGATCCTTATCATAGAAAAATCGCTTTTTGAAATTTTAGGGTTTCATCTCTCTCAAACAGGTTGTCAATTTGTGAAGAAGAAGAAGGGCAACAATATCATTAGATATCTTTAATTAAACACGTGGGTGTTAAATTTTAACCATGGTTAAGACTCGTATATGAATCTACCAATATTAATAAGATGAAGGTTTTTAAAGACAACATAAATTAAACCAAGTATTTTTTGGGTAATTTAATAACTAGAAGAATTGAATGGCCAAAAAAAAATTTAGATGGCATACTTTTCGGGTTTTTTTCCGTTAATTATGTACATTGGACAAAATTATTAATATTATAAAAAATATATAGTATATTATAGGGTAATGGTTAGTATAGTCAGTCATTTAATTAAAGATTATTTTTTGGTTACCGCTGTCAATTTTCCTATTATCTAAGTTTGTCACAAAAAAAAGCAAAATGAAAATAAAAATTGAATATTCTCATTAGGCCCAATAGTCCAATACCATTGAGCAGCGGCTTTTGTACATCTCAAAGTTAAACCCAATCTTAAATCAAATACGACCGTTAAATCAAAACCTTCGGTTTTGTTTTGGATATAGGAGCCATGGTGATCTTATCTCTCGTCTCTTGTTCCTTCTCCGTTTTCTCACCGCCGACTAATCTCCGTCTTCATCTCCCGCCGGTTACGACAGCTCTCTGTTCCCATGGAGCCTTCCCTAATTCTTCTACATTTCGGTCTGAGCTACGGCCATTGCTTTTCCGCTACTTAGATCGTCGGGAAACTACTCTTGTTTTCCGATGTAGTTGCCTTAGTTCTCCGATTGAAGCCGGAAGTAAAACTGGTAGGTGAATCTGAATATGGGATACACCTCTTTTCATCTATATGTATTCTTTTTCTCTTTGGGGCATATTCACAAACACTTGGTGTGCATTGATCCAGTAGCTGATTTTTTTCTTTGCAGTTGCAGAGTCTCTGTTTTCGTTATTCCGAGATATTGGGTTTAGAGAAGAAGAAACTGAGATGATTTTAGAGAAGAACCCAGATATAAAGTCGGCATCTTTGGATAAGATCAGTGCTCGTGTTGCTTCTCTTCAATCTCTGAAAATCAATGGCTTTGCTCTTCAGGGTTTGATAGCAAAGTGCCCTAATTTATTGACTTCAGTAGAATTAGATCCCGTTGTTAGTTTCTTGGTTGATGAACTCGAAGGAAGGCTTGAGCCTGAACTAGTTGAGCGTTTACTTGCTGTGGTAGAAACATCTATCTTGCTTAGTTTCATTCAGAAGGTGAGATTGCTTATCCTCCATGGTATACCTAAAGAAAAGATCTCTCACGTATTGAGCAAAGTCTACTTAAATAAACTGCTGTATCAGAAATCAGTTGAAGACATTGAGAGATTGATTAGTTTCTTGGAACCTTTTGGTGGGATCGGTATAATAGCGAGGCGGCCAGTGATTCTCAACAGTGACTTGGATAGTCAGTTGATTCCTAGGGTTGATTTCATTAGGGATCTAAGCGGGGAAGACGATTTTGCCACTGGAACAGTGCTACGTAGACTCCCAGCTATATTGAGTTATAGTGTTGAGCATATGAACAGCCATGTTGAGTTTCTCAAGTCTTTTGCTGGCTTGACGACCGAGCAAGTGTTTAAGATTGTTCATGTGTTCCCGAATGTTATCAGCACTAGTAAAGAGAGGAAACTGCGGCCGAGGATAGAGTTTCTGAAGGAATGCGGCTTTGATTCCCCTGGCATGTTCAAATTCTTGAGCAAAGCACCGTTGTATCTAGCTCTATCTGAAGATAATCTCTCGCACAAACTCGGGTTTCTGGTGAAGATTGGATATAAGCATAGAACAAAGGAACTGGCTTTTGCGATGGGAGCTGTGACCAGAACAAGCTCTGACAATATGCAGAGGGTGATTGGACTGTACTTGAGCTACGGTCTTTCGTTTGAAGACATTCTAGCTATGAGCACAAAGCATCCTCAAGTCCTGCAGTATAATTATAGTTCTTTAGAGGAAAAACTGGAGTATTTGATCGAGTACATGGGGCGTGAAGTGGAAGAGCTTCTTGCATTCCCTGCATTTCTTGGGTACAAGCTTGATAGCAGGATCAAGCATCGGTATGAAGAAAAGTTGAAGAGCAGAGGTGAAAACATGTCTCTTAACAAGCTTTTGACAGTATCAGCTGAAAGATTCTCTAAGGCGGCCAAAGACATCGAAATGATTTGTTTATGATTGAGTGACAAAAGTTCAATAAGAACTTACAACTGAGAGTTTACATCACAATTTTATCACTTGGATATCATCAACATTAATACTTTACATGCCTTGATTTATAGAGTTAAGCTAAGTTTTTTGTATATTCATTAATGTTCCTGCTTGGATTAGTTTGTGCGTGCGTTAGTCCATGAATGAAATGTATCATATATAGCATTGTCTCTCTCTCGACTAACTCTTTTTGCAACTTTTGGTTTGAATCTCTGGTGAACAATGCAAATCTTTGTCTTTTGGTTCAGCTGGTTTCTTAATACAGTAAGGTACTACTATTCAATATCTACAGTTGTGTCTTCTCATCCTTTATCCGAAGTGGAGAACATGCACGTCGCAAAACACAAGAGGTTATACGGAGGGTGTTGTTATGTTGAACCTGAGAAACAATGTCCCACGTCAAGAACACCGCAGCGAAATAATACATTACAATACTAATAATACTACTGAAAGTGTCCAACACGATAGAATATGAAATATACTAAAATATATGAGAAGGTTCACCAAAAGTACATTTATTAGTTGTATTAGGTATATACTATATTTTAGTTAATATAACTTATAAATATATTGAAGGAATTTCACCTAATTAAATTAATAACCGAGAGTTATAAAACATGTGGTAGAGGCCCTGATTGGTAGCCTACTTTTTTTAAAGCCTCAAATTCATACTTTAAAGCATTTTTTTTTTTCACCTTTTTATATTTAAAAGCTTTCTAAAAGTATATTTTTATAATTTTTATTTTTTCGCCCTGACATATTTTATTTTTATAAATTAATTATTCTCATTTTTTTCTCTTTCTTTTAAGATCCATTTCAATAATAATTTTTTATTTTCATCATCATCACCAATAATACTATAAAAGAGTTTATGAAATTATTTATTTATTTTTCTTATAGTTGTTTGTTTTTAATTATTTTTCAAACAAAATTTCATATTTTGATTGACTTATATTTTTTTAAATTTTAATTTATTATTAATAAAATTTATTTTGTCATTAAAATGTTATATAAATTATTTCTGACATAATATATATTTATTATTAATATTTATAATAATAATAATAATAATAATAATAATAATAACAGCTATAGCTTTAAAAGTTGTTAGTAAACAATCAGATTTTAACAGTTAAAGTTTATACAGTCTAAGCGTCAACAACCAAATTCTCTGCAGCTAAAAATTTAAAGTCAAAATTTTTACAACATAAAGTAACAGCCGTTACCAATCAGGGGCAGAATATGAAATTTAATAAAATATGTGAAATTTAATCAAATATGTGAGAAAGTTCATAAATAAATATATTTTTTATTTTTAAAAATATAAATAGTTACTATACCTATTAATATATGATACATATAGGAATTTCAAGCAAAAAACTTGTTTTTCTTTAAAGTGAGGTTATCTTTTGACAAGCTCTAAGAAATTACCATTTGACATTTTTTTTTTCTGTGTCATTTTCTCTTTAATAGTTTTAATTGATTTTTTATGATATATATTATCTTATTTATTTTCTATTCAAGACATAATATATTTTGATATTATACATTTACTAGTTTCGTTTGGTGTTACTCGAGAATTAATACCAACTATTGATAATATATTTTTTATTCCATTAATCGACATTTTTTTATAAAAATAGAGGTCAAATGTCTCATTATCTGTTCTCTTTGGCCAATTTATCCCCAAGGGAGAGATCCTTAATTAGCTTTCTCTTTGGCCTTGTTGTGATTCATCAGCTGGGCTAATATCTCGGCAAGACTCAGCCTAGTCGCAGGAGAAACACCGTTCTTTCCAATGTTTGATTCAAGAACTGCCTCTGTTAACAACTTATTCTCGACCCACAGCTTGTCCAGCTTTAGGAATAGTGTCGTCTTTAGAAAACGGAATCTGCAAAACATAAAAGTGTTCATAGCTAGCTACACGTTCTGACTACTAGATTGTGATATAGCAAGGTAGTACCGTGAGAGAGCCTTTAGGGGTAAGAGCTAAGAGGATGGAAAGGCACCGGGACGGGAGGGAAAGTTTGGTCTTTGAATATCTTCAAAAATCTTTGAAGAGCTTTGGCTTCACTCTGTGTGTAAATCCCTAACAATTTCCAAATCATGACACAGTTCTTTGCTACTTTCATCGAATATTCTTTTCCCGTTAATAGTCGTTTCATCGTCACCTTAATAAATTTCTCAAATTCACCTATAATTAAGAGCAGTTCAATCATAATATATTCTTAAAAGGTTTAACCTAAATTGAAAGTGACGTGCATGTTAAGCAAGCACACCTGTGACGATGTCACGGAAGAATGGGACGGATTCGTTAGTTCCTTCGTAGTCTTTCCTTCCACTTAACGGAGAGTGAAGGGACGGCATTAGCCTCTAGGTAAAGGCCAATGACTGCGAAAATCACAAACTTACCATGCATATCCAAACCTCGCACACCTCAAAACAAAAGAAGTCAACGAAAAAAAAAGTTAAGAAGGCAAGAGAACAGAGGAAACAGAGTTTTCGAACCAGCACCACCGAGGAAGAGGGGATTGTGGGAAGCTGGTGAACTAATGGCTGGTGCAAATATAACATAATCTATCTGAAGTTGCGTGACGGAGGGTAACGGTAAGAGAGAGGTGGACAAAGACATTGCTAGCTGAATCGGTTTGATGATAGGGATAATTTTGAAGTTTTGTTGGTAATTTATAAAAGAAAGAAGGATTACTAGCTTTAACTTGTATAACAAATTAAAAATAAAATGGTCAACACTCAAATCTTAATATTAAATTTTGAAATATGTTATTACTATAAAGAAAAGTTTTCTATATATGTTATGAATACTATATACATGTCCATTATTAGGTCCATCTTCTAGAATATCCAGTTTTTTTTTTTTACAGCCTCTAGAATGTCCACCTGTTTATAAGGTACATCTTCTAAGAGTTTATAGAATTACTAGAATTGAACCCGCGCGGGATTTTAATTTAAAATATTTTTTATCAATATAAATTCTTTGAGCTCAAATATATTTATTGAAACTTTGAGAATATATCTGTATTAACATTAAACTTACTTTACTAAGTAACATACAACATATATATTATTGAAGATAATGTTTATTTGTTATTTATTTGCGAAGTTTTAAATTTAAATATTTTTAGGAATAAGAATCATTAAATATAAAATATAAGTAATCATTTGAAGTTTAAAAGATAAATCCAAATAAAAGTCATACTTATTTTACTAATCTATATATAATAAATATTTGTCTTGTGTCGCAATAATATTTGTCTGGTAAATCAATAATATATCACATAGTAACAAAAATGACTTAAGAATCTCCCTCAAAGAGTAATTTCCATATTTATATCCAATGAAAACATCAATTTTAAATTTCTAAAGCCAAAGGTCGACCATTAACCTAATTATAGAGATCATTTAAACATATCGATATTCCACACGAACGACACGCTTCGCCTGCTCCGTCCCCGTGTCCACGTCGTCGAAGAAAGGGTCTTTTTCCCCGAGGTTGCTAGAGAGCTGCTTTCCATCTATCTCTGAATATTTTTAATGTTATGTCGCTACAACGGAGTTATTCAAATGCAGCACCTGCCATAATAGAATTTCCGACCAAGTCAAGAATGCTTATATGGTGAAATGATTAAACCCGACATCCGTTCACTAATCTAATTTACATATATATCTAAAACCTTCATATGTTACTTTGAGATGTTAATTTTGTGATGTAACCTTAGCTTCGTCTTCTAAAAAAACATGGTGTACTTTAATAACATGTTATTTCTGGCATTTTTTTGGTTAAATGCATTGATCATAATTGATAAAATCTCAAGCCTGTTTTTTATATATATATATATATATATATTTTTATCATGTTATAGAATTGTAGCTCCGGTTGATAATATGCATTCTGAGATATGCTATACATGTCACTTTTTTGTAACGACTTACATATATTTTTTCTATATTTGTGACCATTGATTTTATGTTTTTTTAGATGGATTAATTTTTCAAGATTCTGTTTCATAGTTTTTTCCAAAAAAAAATTGTGACCCTTACAATGTCTTTGTTTTAGATCAAAACTTTTAAGTTGAGTTGAGTAATTAATCTTTTATTTTTCTATAAGTGAATTGTTCCTTAAAAACTAATGTTTCACTTCAATTTTATTTTTATGTTTAGAATTAATATAAAAACAATTACATAAATTGTTTTTTTTACTCCACCATGCATTAAATCTTACTTATATTAAACTTATTATTCCATTCTAAATTTTGGAATATGATCATTTTTGGTTAAAGTTTGAATAATAATATTATTAGTAAAATAATCAATAGTATTTTTTTACTATTTTAAAATGTTCATTTATTTAAAACATTTGGTTTTAATATAGGTTTTTAAAATGTTATGAATGAATAGATTAGAAGCTACATAGTGGATTAGTGTTTAGGATTAGACCCAAATAAAAAAGAATGAGTTGTTGATGTGGCAGCATGAAGAGAGAGAAATTGTAACTTTATATATATAGATTACTTGTAAACGAGGTTTCACTTTGTCACCAGATCAAACCATCTCTTTGTAGTACTTCTATGTAAATGACCCTTTCTTCTATTTCACAACATGATTCTTTACATGCGATTAGAGTTAACAAATTGCAGCCACACAAAAAAAAAGCCTCTCCTCTATAACCACTAACTGCAGGAAATAAAGAAGTATGCATACTATACTAGTCTCTAGTTAAACCAAAGAGAATAGAGTAATTAAAAAAAAAACACAAGTTTTATGAATCATGACCAATTGTACAATGTGAGTAAGAGGATCGATCATGAAATCCAGAGTAGAAGTGATCCCTAGAGCTACTTATCTTTCAGTTAACTTGATAACGCACAACACTTTATTCTGCTTCTCCTCTTCGTTAAGCCTGTACTCTTTTATAGTCCAAGTTACCTTCAAATCTTCTCCTTCATGATCATGACCATAGCTTAGTTTTTCCATATGGTAAAACTCAAAACCCTTCTCGAAACCAATGGTATTCCCGGACTTTGACTTGATCAGCTCATCACTGTGCAGGATCTACCAGTAACCACCATAGCATTCATCGGTTGTACGAAAAGTCTCGTTAGCGTAGATGCAGGTTCCATAAAGTCGAAACATCTGCTCGAAAGGATCCACAAGCGTCAATGGATGCAAACGGTAGACGTTATTGGTAACGTAGCTAGGCCAAACGTTTCCGTCAGAATCAGATATCGTTAACAGATAAGACTCATCCTCCTCTTGGGTATCGGAATAGTATCCACAAGATGGCAGTAATAGATTTGCAGGAATAGTAGAGAGATACGAGAAATGCTTGGCTAGCAAGAAACTGATCTCGGTTCGGAACAGAAACCTAATCTTGCAAATCACATGATCTTGCTTCCGGTTCAAGTTATTGGTAAGCCTATACTCTTCCATTACCCAGCTCCTCTTGTATTCAATTGGTTGTCTCTTTAAGCAGAACTTGAGAATCTTCTTGAACCCTAGAATCTTACCAGTCACCTCCGATTTTATCAGTTTATCACGACCTATAATCCTCCAGCAACCCGATCTACATCCATCGGTTTTACCACAACTCTCAGTTCGTGGTTTAACGACCACGAAGATAGGTATCTCAGCATTGAACTCCACATTTGGATTCTTGTTGAACAAGTCTACGTCTTGGGTGAAGAGCTCAGGCCATGAATCTCCGTTAACGATCATACGCTTCAGAAAACGTGAGATTATTACTTCGTCTGCTGCGTTTAACAGTGCATATTTGATTTGATTATAAACTGTAGCCGATTCGTTCTCCATAAGGAAACTCAAGAAAAAGATTGGATCGAGAGAGATAAAGATCAAACGCAAGAATGAAGCGAAGAAGAAGAAGAAGACGAGAGACTTAAGTTGCTTCCGTTATTGATATCAAATTTTCGTGTGTTGACCTATTTACCGTTAATTATACACAGTTTAACAAAGTTTTTATAACCGTATCTTTGTGGTAATTAATGGATAAATTATCTATAACCCATAGTGCGGGTTGTTACCTAGTGTATAATCTTATTACACTACAGATAGTAAATTTCTTAATGTATAATTAAATACCTTTTAAGTAATGTACTGTGGATGCTCATATTTGGTTCTATTTTTTCGTCTTCGTATTTAACTGTAAAGTTGTTAAACTAATATCTAAATAGTTTTCGTTTATTAGTGAAAGAATACATTAGTTGGCAAACTCTACCTTTAATGAGATTTATCCGCAATATTTAGAATCACCAATAGAAACAATTCGAAACCTGATGAAATAGGCATATTTTGTTGGTGAATCGGTAGTAATTATATCATTTTTTTTCAATGTACTTTTAGGCATATTTAGTCACCTATTCACTAGTTTGTGTAGTGATCGTAATGGAAAATCATAGTACGCAGCAAATCAGTCCTGCCGAGCGTGCCGAGGGAGATTTGTAAAACTTGGCAGGGCTCGAAGGGTGGAAGAAGACTAGAAGAGATGCAAACGAAAAGAAATGAGATTTGCTTTGATTTAAAGGAATGACTTACTTTACTAATAAGAGCAATGCTCCAAATTAACTGATAATATAGGAACCAAAAAGTAATACATAACTGGTAAAGTAGAAAATATAACACAAAGAAATCTAACTACACTCTTCCAGCCGTTGTTCTCTAATTAATCATCAAAAACTCATTAGTTTGTTTTACGATACTCAACAACTTAAAAAAAAAAAAAAAAAAAATCTAACATCATTCTACATGTTCAATATTTACAAGGGAATAAGAAAAAACTGAGAAGATTGGAAGAGCGAGGGATTGCCTATAAGAGGAGACCATTTATTAAAGAGTAACGATGGTAAAGGTGTGGCAGCTCTCTTGTTAAATATAAGGGAAAATCACTAAAACAAAGACCGGCGGCGAGATAAGCGAGGTCAAGTAAACAAATGACTATAAATCAGAGATTCTCTGAAATTGTGAAACGTGAAAAAGGCAAGTTAAAGCAGATAATAGGGTCTAATTAAGAGAGAAATATCGTAGTCAAAACATCACTAGTTTATTTTTACCCCACACTTAACATCAGTTTCGTTTTAACATCCAATCAAACATTCAAAAGGAAAAAAAAAAAAAAACTAAATATAGAATCTGCACATTAAGAAGTGAAAAGATCAACCACACAGAATAGAAAAGTACGTGTACCTAGGTGAAGATGTGGTGTTGACTGAAGTACGACATCTTCATTAGGGAGATCGATCAGCGAAGTGGACGAACGGAGGATTGTATAGAAAAAGCACGATCAAGACAAGTGAATAGTGAAGATGATGGCTATCGTCAAAGACAACGGCAACAACAACAGCAAAGACTCCATCGATATAATTAAAGTGGGTTTGCTATTATATGTAGACTAGGTAAAGCAACCTATGCGTTGCCGCACGGAAAGGTGCATGAAATTCTATAATAAAAGTTAACAAATTTATTTTTAAACAAATTGACGGAGATTATATCAAAGGACGTTTTCATTCTTATCACCGCATCCAAAGCCCTGCCTACAAACCGCCTCACAAGTGCCACATGCTCTCAGCTCGAGGGGCTTCTCAACGCAGCTCCAATCCGTACGTAACATTATTGGACTAGCTTTTTCCTATCCTAATAGCTTTTATTGTACGGTTCTGTTATAGGTTCCACAACAGGTCCTAAGTCTAGCCAAGCTCTACCAAACATTTTTGCTTCCAAAAGACCCACCCTCGAGATTCCAAGGTACGATGGTTGTCGTCATCAAGAGAATTAATCACAATTTTAAACACATAAGAAACCCAAAATCAGCAAGTTAACATAATATTATATGGATTAAGACCTAATAAGAGATCAGAATGAAAAGGATGTATAGATAAGAATCGGTGTTTGCGCTCGAATTTCCTATTGTGTAGAGAGGGTCGATGACAATTGGATGCTCATCGCAAATCGGATGCAATGAAATAGTAGCAGAATTTTTTATGAAAAAATAAAATGGGAAACAAATAAATAAAAGATGTTCCAACCAACATAGGATCATAAAAAATAATATTACAATCTTTGTAGCTGAAGCATTTTTTTTTAATCTAATGTTAAATTATATTAAAAAAAAGTTTTTACAATAGGTGCAATATTTTTTGAATTTATTTTTATATATCTTAGTTACAAAGTTTGTGTCTAATTAGAATTAAAAACATATATCCCAATGCTTTATAGTTTTCTCTTGTAAAAGAAGATGACATAAACAATTTCTAAAACAATATGTAAGATATTTGTGGAAGTAATTAATCAAACGTACGTTAAGTATATATTCAGTGGTTTTCCTCGAATGTACAATTGATCTGCTCGTCTGAACTAATGCTTTTGGAACTTATATTATATGTATTGGCTACTTCAACTTTGTTACATATCTTTTCAGCGCATATCTTTCCCGAGCACATATCTTTAAAATCCCTCAGAAAAATAAACTTCTTAGAAAAAATATTTTTTTTCTCGCCCATATATTTTCCTCACTTGAATGCTTAATTATGGCATTATATTCTCAAACCATCGGATGATTAAGATAATTCCTGCTTCCACATTCTCAACATTAACGTTCTTTCTTTTCTCACATCCCTTTGCTACTAACCATGGCTTTGTTCCTCTACCATCATCGAAGCTAGCCACAACCATGGCATGGCTTGCCAGCTGCTCCCACAACCTCTAGGATGTTTGCTCCACTCTCTCCTCTCCTCACAGCTTTCTCTATTCTTCGCACTTGTACTCTCCTAATCTGTTTTTACATCTTCCCTCACCTCTTATCGATTGCTCCTTGCATCGAGCAACCTTAAGGTTTAAGATTCCTCTGTCACCTATATTACGACATGTTTTAGTGACAATTCCCTCTATTAAGTTTTGAAAAAAAAAAACAATAGATTAGTACTTCAAGGAACATAAGCGGTTTAAACAACAACATCATCAGTTTCTCTTTCAACAGTTTAAAGAAAAATCGACCTCACAGACAAATGGATAATTTTCTTATTCTCAATGGAACAAAATCAGAAAATAAAATAAAAGAATGGCTAGAAAATTTCTAAGGAACAAAAAGTTTACAATGATAGGAATAGATCAAAAATTTTCAATTTGTTGATATAAACGTCAATTTTTTTTCCAAAATATCAAAGATCATTCATATATCTACTTCACAAACGGCTCATTAATCAATGAGATAAACATATACAGAGTCGGCCAAATTTACGAGACTCAAATATTTGATGACATGTAACAAAAAGAAACCAGAATTATCTATATTTTAGAGATACAAGACAATAAGAACGATGGATTTATTGCAGAGTTTTTCGAATTTTTTTTTGTTTGGGGTCAAATTGGGTTTTCGAAATTGGAATCGATCACGTATTGGCTCTATTGCTTATCATCTCTGATTGTAACTAAAAGAGGAGAACTATGAAAACTGAAAGCAACATTTAACCTGGAGACGAAGACCTTCAAATATCATATGTGACGGTGGCTCTAAGGGAAATTCACAACTACGGGACGATAAAGCAATCAGTGGCCGGGGGAATGCAAAAGGAAGATTATAAAAGAATAAACAGCGTATGTGGGAATCTCTATATATGAGGGCAAAGGAGTGTGATGATTGACCGAAGGAATATGATGCTGGAAGGAAGCGGGGTGAAGAGGCAAAACAAAAGGTTGTGAGAAAAGGATAAGCGATGCTTTACAAAAGTGTACATGAATAAGTTGCAATTGAAAGAGACATCATTTGGTTTAATGAAACCACAGCCCTTAGATTAATAAAAAATTAACCTCTACCGTTAGATTAAAAGATGACATCAGCAGTCCTCTAAAAAATAGGTTTGCTATTATATATAGATATTTTTATTTATCTTTACTTTTATTTATTTGTCTCATTTCTTTCTCTTTTTAATAGATGTAGTTACATCTATATCTGTTAAAGTAAAGAAATATAAGAGAAAATCATTAGGGGACAATAGGCTACATGAACTAAAAAATAAATTGAACATCTTATAATGTATAATATGAAATTATATTTTGTCTTAAATATAAAGATAAACAAGATAATATATATCATATAAAGTCAATTGAAAAAAATACACTAAAAGTATTAAAGAGAAAATAACACATGTCGAAAGAAGAGAGTGCCAAATGCCAGTTTTTTTGAGCTTGTTAAAAGAGAGTTTTACTTTATTATACTCCCTCCGTTTCAAAATATAGGATGTTTTAAGCAAAACACGCAGATTAATAAGACTTTACTTTTAACAAGTTCAACCAATGAAAAACAATACTGCATAATATAAAATACTAAACTAATATAAAAGTTGCATTGAAATTTGAAAACATCATATATTATGAAACAACAAATTTCTCTAAAACATCCTATATTTTGAAACGGAGGGAGTATATGATATATATGCAATTTCATTATAATTAAAACAATCTATAGTATATATATATATATATATATATATATATAATTTATAAATATTTAGAGAGAAAAAAATTATTAAAATAAAGAAATAAAAGATAAATTGAACATCTTATAATGTATAATATCAAATTATATTTTTTCCTAAAAATAAAGATAAATAAGATATGTATATCATATAAAGTCAATTGAAAAAAATACTCTAAAAGTATTAAAAAAAAATGACACATGTCAAAAGAAGAATGTGTCAAATAACAATTTCTTACAGCTTGCAAAAGCAAAATTTATGTTTTTATTATATATGTTGGCATCATGAACACCCAAAATTACACAAAATACTCTCCACTTTATAAAAGCATCTTAGCTAAAAAAAAAGAATTATTTAGCTAAGATGAATTATGATAATCCATTAGATCCAGCTTTGATTATCTCAAGGGTGCTTACAGAGTTTGATCTTGCCCATAATGTGACATTACCGACAGAACAAGTAAAATCTGTTATCGCGAAGATGAATACCGATGTCGATGTTAACCGTGATCAATTTATTACTCCTCAAAAAGTGGAGAAGTCTACGACTGCAAAGAGAATGATTTGTACAAGTTACTCTAAAGTTCTCTAATAAATATTATTTCGGGTCTGGTTGGAGTATAATGAAGCATTCTTTAGATCTCAAAAAAGATGATGTTCTGAAGGTCTATTGGGATCACTTGGAAAAGAAACTCATTGTTCTCAATTTTAACTATACCTTATTACTTATTTAATAATATATTTGTTTTTCGGTTTTTTCTATTTATAGCTTTGGATTTCATATCCTGTTTAAGTTAAAGTATTGGTTTTTGGTTTCCTAGTTTTTTTTTTCTAATTATAATTGAAATGTTTTAAATTCCAGTAATAAAATATTAGTTGTTTTGTTGTTTCTTTTTTTTCTCACTTTCCTGTGTCGTCTCTTATTAATATTACTAGGATAGAAAACGCGCTACGCCGCGGGATTATTTTTTATTTTGCTTTTATTTTAATTATTTTAAAGATAATTTTTATATGTTGTTTGCAATAATAATTAAAATATTTGCGATCCTATAGTTCCCCATCGATCTTTAATCTCTTATCAGTTCTCCTTCGGAATTATATTCTCCGTTTATTTCCTCCCTAGTCAATACTTCTCATCTAATTTCCCCATCTTGTTGATTTTAATGGTTTACTGTTTTGATTAGCCAACAAACGAATCTTATTAACCAAATTAAACCATATTAAACCATTTTAAACCGGATTACAACCCAATTACAACCCGATTACATAACTAAACCTAAAAATCACAAAATTCCCAAATCGATTTTTTCCCTTTTGCTCTCTTGACGAACCCTAAACCTAAAATCCCCAAATCGATTTTCCCCTTTTCTTCTCGGCGCTTGCGACGGCGATGGCGTTAATTTCCGTTCGTAATCAGCCTCCTGGAGTAGATTTCGACGCAGAAGCTGAGGATCGGGATGAGTTTCATATCGACAAGTTGGCGACAGATTTTACGGAGGCTGGGGAATCGATTCGTTATAATGTGTACCCAGAAAGTGACGATGAGGCTGAGGAACGTGTTTGTAGTGGTGCTGCGAGGAGGGGGATTCCCATCGTTCGTGGTGATGGTTCAATGTACAAAGGGCAAAGCTTCTACAATGGAATCACTTTTAAGGAGTGTGTTCTCGACTACGCACTGGTATCCGGTTGTAACTTGAAGCAATACAGGTACGATAGAGGTAGAATCGGTTTTAAGTGTGTTGGTGCTAAGGGGAAATGTATGTGGAAAGTATATGCGGCATCCCTTCACAATGAGTCGATGTGGAGGATTACCTTGTACACGAACAAGCATATTTGTGTACCTAATGGAAAGTGTGAAATGTATAAGATGCCAGTGATAGCTAGGTTGTTTCTTGACAAGATAAGAGAAGAACCGGAATATTACATGCCTTTGAAGATGGAGCAGACTATAATGGAGAAGTGGAAGATATCAGTGACTAGGGGTCAATGTCAAGCTGCTAGGAGAAAGGTATTGGGATGGATAGAGCTTGAATATGCCACTCAATTTGAACGGCTCAGAGACTATGGGGCTGAGATATTGGAAGAAAATCAAGGTTCTGTTGTAGAGGTTGAGACGGTGAAGAACATGCTGGATAGGATGTGTTTAAGCGGTTCTATGTCTGCTTCGACGTTCTTAGGAGAACAATGAAAAATCTTGCAGACCACTATTAGGAGTTGATGGTTTTTTCTTGAAAGAAAAGATAAAGGGACAGTTGATGGTTGCTTTAGGAGGAGATGCTGACAATGCTATCTACCCAATAGCTTGGTGTGTTGTTCAAGTGGAGAACACAGATAACTGGTCATGGTTTGTGAATAGGCTGAAGATTGACTTGGAGTTAGGTGATGGGGATGGTTACATTATGGTGTCTGATTGACAAAAGGTATGAATGTGTTTTGATATGTTTTATGTTTTGATAAAGATTGGATCAGTTTTTAATCATGTTTTCTTTGTTTCAGGGTTTGATTAAAGCTGTTGAGTTAGAGTTACCAAAGATAGAGCATCGAAAATGTGTTAGGCACATTTATGGTAACATAAAGAAGAATCATCCGAATAAGAAGCGGCTGAAGAAACTCCTCTGGGATCTAGCTTGGTGCTACAATAGTAAAGACTATGAAGAGAGTTTGGAGAGGATACATGCATACTATAGTAAATTATATGAAGATGTTATGAAGATTAAACCAAAGACTTGGTGTAGGGCGTTCCACAACATTGGGAGCTATTGTGGGGATGTTGAAAACAACTCTTTGGAGTCCTTCAATAGTACAATCAACAAGGCAAGAGAGAAACCATTTTTGGCCATGTTGGAGGCTGTTCGAAGGCTTGCAATAGTTCGGATTGCTAAACGGTATGAAAGTTCTCATTCACACGAAGGTTAGTAACACTACACTTCTTTTATCTTTCATTTATTTGTACTGAATTCAAAAGTTTAATATGTTTTCATGTTTTTTTCAGGGATATGCACTCCATATGTGAAACGTTTCTTGGCTGAAGAGCATAAGGCAGCTTCTCAGTGCTTTGTATATCCCATCACAAATGGAGCTTCTGAAGTTTGCTTGGGATATGACAAATACAGAGTCTGTTTGAATGCTAGAACTCGTATCTACATGAAGTTTCAAATATGTGGAATCCCCTGCAAAGATGCTTATGGACTGATAATCAATAAGACATTGGAAGCTAAAGACTACGTGTGTGAATGGTTCCAAACTTTTAAGTGGAAGGAGAATTACACGGAAGGGATTGTTCCACAAAGAGGTCCACGCTATTGGCCTTGCACTGGAGGTTAAAGTGTGCATCCACCACCAAGGCCGGACGATGAAAATGTAGACAAGAAGAGGAAGAAAAGTCAACATGAGTCGCCTACCAAGAAGCAACCAAAACAAAAGAAAAGAATCATGCATTGTGGGATTTGTGGTGCAGCTGATCATAATTGTAGGTACCACCGGAAGAATAAGAAGAATACAACACAAGTTAGTTATTCTTTCTAATGTGATGGCTGGTTTTTTGTTGCATTAAATTGATTCTAATAGTTGATTAAAATTGTAGGCTGGAATTCAAGTGGAATCTTCTCAAGGTGGTCTGACTCAAGAGAAGTAATGTGGGATGGAGGAAGTAATGTGGGATGAAGGATTAGCACAAGTAGGACTATTCAGCATTTTTTTTTTTGGTATTATGTACTGTTTCAGAACATAAATGTTGTGTTGTTCTGTCTTAGTTTGGTCTATGTCTCTTTTGAACCTTATTATACACTCGGTTTTGGATGAACTCTTTTGAGGATTCCCTCTTTTGAACATGAATGTATGGTCTCTTTTGAACCATTTTAACATCTCTTCTTTTTAAATATTTTGTCTCATAGAAACCCAAGCATAGAAAACAACTTACAATGTCATCATATTAGCTTAACTAGACCAAAGATGATCATACAACCAACTACTAAAAATATTCTCATCCCACTCATCCTGGATTTGAATTCAGCTTTTACATCTTCAATCCTCTCAAATATCTCTTTCTCAAGCTCCATTTTCATCTTCTTCTCAAGCTCCATTTGCAGCTCCACTTGCATCTTCTTCTCAACCTTCATTTTCTCTGATATGAACTCTTTCATTGTCTCCACCTCATCCAACAAAGCCTCATCGATCCACTTGAAAACGTGATTATCATTCATAAGCTACACCATAGACAATTGAATTGGTTAGTAAATAGAACCTTATCAACATTCATAAGCCTAATAATAACTTCAATTTTGTATTACCTTATATCCAGCTGCATACACACAACGAAAGTATCGTCGATTTGGGTTATGGTCAGATTTTGAATTTTTGGGCACAATTGCTTCTCCACACCAACATCTCTTAGGTACACCAACAACTCTTCCTCTTTCGAAGATCTAGAGACATTGCTCATGATTTTGAGAGAAAGAGAGAGAGATTTCGTTTTGAATTTTAATATTTAGGGTTCTTAGTGGCCAATTTGGGGGTTCTCGATTTAAAATAGAAGAAGAAGAAGTCGGCGGGTTGTATATGTTACCCGGGTTATAAATTGGTTTCATACCGGTTTAACATTGGTTTCAATCGTAGTCGGAAATCGTGTAAACCCAGTTCGAGGGGGAAATAAGCGTAGAAGTATTGACTCGAGGGAAAATAAGCGGAGAATAAAAGTCCGAAGGAGAATTGGTAAGAGATTAAAGATCGATTGGGAACTGGAACAATACAATAGTTCCGAGGGAGAAATAGTACGTCGATCCCCACCTCTGTCGCATATTCAAAATCACATCATAGTTATGCTTATGTAGCATTAAAAGTACGAGTAAATAAAAATGAAGAAAAATGTTTCACCTATCAGGTCCTACTTTCAATCTCTTCATCAAAGGAACATCTTCATTATTCTTGCTCCATCATGAAGCATTTCGAACAAAGATATGTACTTTACTCTTGTGTTCTTTTAGTCTGCAGTTTAGTATTTGTAAGACTCTAACATCTCTTCTTCCAAAATAAAGATATGTACTTTACTCCAGTGGTCTTTTAGTCTGCAATATAGTATTTGTAAAACTCTAACATCTCTTCTTCCAAAGGATGAGTCTTGCCTTCAATCACAAGTTAAACTCTGACTCTTTATCTTCCATCACAACTTTTTCAGTCTCAGCATTGTCTCCATTTGTCTAAACCTCTGACTCTTTATCTTCCGTCACAACTTTCTTTTTATTTTTTTTTAACTCAGCATCTATCTCCAATTTCTTTGGTTCAGACATATCCTCATCTTTCGTAACTTCTTGTGTTTCGTTATCTCGAGAATTCTCCTCCTCCTTTGCCAATTAAATGTTGAAACTCATTTCTCCTTTCCCATGTTAGACCCAATATTCAAGAACACTGATACAAAGCTTCAGCTCCATCCAACCTCGTTTGTCAAACCAAAAATTAAAATGTTACTATTTACTCCATACAAATGTCTCAAAACACACGAGTGGAAAACAACAACTAACCGTTTCATAATCCCACCGTGGAATTTGTAGCCAGTAGTACCGTGAAGCTCCCCACCAAATCTCAGCTCGATCGGGTAAGTTTTGGGCTACTGATATATCATGGTTTTTGTGGGTTTTCACCATGATATTAGGAGTCTTTAGAGTCTTTCTTTGTGTGTTTTAGGTTCTTTGTGAGTCTTTTCTGGTTTTATAGAATGTTGGCATGAAAGGAGCAAAATGGAGCAATTAGAGAAATATTGGAGCAATTCAGCTAAGGAAGAGAACTTGGAGCCGATCAGAAGAGATGGTGTCGATCGACACCAGCTACGAAACACTGTTCCAAGGAGACAACCTCGAATCTGATTTCTAGGGTTTATGGTTTGAGCAGTTCCAGTAATTCCTTGCGTAGGAAGCACCCCACATAACTTCTTGAATATAACTCCGATCAGACTTCCGTCAGTTGCTACGAGCTCATGGCTTGACGGTGATCACGCAGGTCTTTTTTCATTCTAATCTGATGTCAGATCCAAAACCGACGAGCCTCCAAATTCACCTCTCCAAACTGCTTAATTTTTTTATTCCTCTTTCTCGTTCTTCTCTTCTCCAGCTCCGATCTATTCCGACTTTGCTCTTCCACCACCACCGTGGCCTACCACAGTCATAGCAATGACTACCAGATCCACCACCTCTGCAACATCTCCTTCTCCGTTGATTGTCATCCGGTTCGCCGCTTCCCACCTCCATCTCTCGGCACCATCTTTTCTTCTTCCTTTTTCTCTATTCTTTTTATGATCTCTTGCTCTCCCATACTCTCTCTCATGGCTACCTCTCTTCTCCTCTCTCCTTCTTGCGGCGATATTAGGGTTACAGACCGAGGAATGTAGAGTCTGCGTTTGCCACCAGCTTTCATGCTCAAATGAAAAAAAAAATTAAAATAAACTGTACATGAGTTTTCCAATTCCCAGAACATCTGACATAATCAAATCGTTCCAAACGAGGTAATTTGCAGTCAAGGTATGCAGAAGTCACACAAACAAGAAGAAGTAATCAAAACGTTACCACTAAGTGTACATATCGAGAATAATGATCTTATCACCGGCGGCTTTAACAATTGGCCAGAATGTATCTTTATCAACCTCAGTAACGTGGCCAACACTAACATCCACTGTTTCTAAGCTACACCTCCCCACGCACCTCTTACCAGAATCTAAATCACCACCACCACTACCAGAACAGAACCTGATTCTCGTCGCGACCAGTGATGAACAGTACATAGTGTTGAACACAACTAGGAAAAAAAGAATGGACCACAAATTATATTGAAATCAAAACCAGTGATGCATAAAATAGAGCTGATGCGAACCTCGACGATGTCGTATTGTGACGAAGGCAGAGAATTACTCGGCTCGGTTCTACCTTGTCGGGGTGGTCGCACAGCGGTCTGACAGGTTCTTTTTTTCATCCCCTATTTTTTTCCCCTGTTACTTTGGGCGTGTCTAAATTGCGAACAGAAGCTATTCGATTACATGTGAGTATGTGACATGTCAATTTTATTTTCATGTTGATTTATCTTGTTCCATATGAACCCATAGGTTGATTGTATAGCAAGAAACTTCGTAAACTGAAACAAAGATCTCTAGCAAGGTTTATGTACAAATAAACTTCCATCCATCACGTATTTATTACTAATGGTCGGAACAAAGCGCAGTTTTTAGTTACCAGGAAAGTTGGGCTAACACTATCTTGTGCGATTCTAATTGTACATTGTAAATTTGCATCCACCGTCTTAGGTATTTTCGCATTTATAGTTTTTTCTTTTTTTTTTTTTGCTCGAAGCCATATGATCATCTTGGAAAAAGGTTAAGAAATAAACCTCATCAACCTAGAAGTCCAGAGAACCAAAATACTATCACTTTGGGTTAATAAGGAGTCGTCTTGATTTCTTTCTTAAATGTTGCAGAAGCTAAACTATTTCAAGAATCAAGATTATCCCTCTTTGAGAACATAGCAAACGAGACGTCCATAATTGAAAAGATAATAAAGATACCATTAGGCCAAACTTGATTCTATTTGTTATTTATTGTAGATAACGAAACGTAGAATAACCCATAACATGTGAAGAAGATCTATAATAAGCTCTGGCTGGTAATTAGAATAAAGAAACTCTTCTTGATTATAGAAACTAGAAGCTATAATAAGCCTAATTTAGTGCATTCAGATATATAAACCCATAGTTACTTGGTTACTTGTGTGTAGGAGCAGCTGCTACTATGCGAGAGCAACTATCTTTGAGAAGAGGAGGGAACAAGGGATTTAGCGGAAACATATGAGGCCAACACTTTGAATCTACGTCCGAAAACGCTTTGCAACACATATGTCCAACATTACCAAACTTTCCTGTGAATACTGATTTGAATATCTCAGCCACACAACCTTCGACACTAGAGAGTGATGACCAGCATTTTGTGATATCAACTGGGGAATCCGAAAGAGAAAATCCAGGAATAAGAGAGACTTTAGATGTTGCAAGTGAGGGAGCAGCTGCGTTGATACGAGAGCAACCATCCTTAAGAAGAGGAGGGAAGAAAGGATTCAATGGAAGCATTTTGGGCCAACACTTTGCATCGATTTCAGTAAACGCCTTGCAGCATGTCCGTCCAATGTTTTCAAACTTACCGGTTAAAGCAGATTTGAATATTTCAGTTTCGCAACCTTGAATGTTGAGGAGTGATGACCAACATTTTGCAAGATCAATTGGGGAGCCAGGAAGAAAAAAGCCAGGAATGGTAGGGAGTTGAGCCAGCCCAGGCTTTACTAAAGTAGTGGCACACAAAGTTACAGTTAGAAGAATCATGGAGAGAAGAGTGTGAATCTTACCTTCCATGGTGACTATTGTTTCTATTTTCTGTAGAGGAGAATGATTTGCTTGATTGGGATGGTTAGGTGATCCGAAGAAACAAAGAATTTATAGAGAAACTCAAGCTAAATTGATTACGAGAGTTACATTTTCATATTCATTGACTCGTTTGTTATATTATTACAAACGTTGAATTATAACATGGAACTCTGTTTACACAAACTGATATCAGTAACTCAAGTGAACTAATCCAAATAAATTTATATTTGGACTTTTAACGTTTTACTAAATCAATTTTTATTTCAGTCAATGACTTAAATCTGTTGCATATTTCTATTTGTTTTTTCATAGATAGAATTTGGACTATTTTTTCTTTTCTAACAGCAAAGTAAAGTGGACTTATTTGTTTCGTCATAGATAGAAGTAGCCAAGCAAGACACAATTACCGGATAAAAGCCCCAATTCTACCCATACAAAAACCAAATGAAAAGCTGTAACATTCATATACTCGGTTATGCCAATTGCCAACTTTTCGAAACTTTCATGGAAGTGTCACATTTAACAAACAAAATAACTCAATTGTGTAATCTATTGAATTCAATTACAGAATTTGATGTATATATCCTTTTTTTCGTCAAAAAAAATAATTAGATTGATGAAGTAATGATTATACAATTGGGCTGATAGCCAAGTTGGAGCCTTGGAGGTGAGAAACACCCTGAGTAGAAAGAGTTTGTTAAGCAACCTAACTTAGCCAAAAGATGATACATCGTTACAACTTCTAGGTGTGAAAAAATACTGAATCCGTTGAAAATTTTGTGACCGGTAGGTTATGTCCTGATAAACTCCATCTATAGATGCATCATAGTGAGATTTATTCAGCATCTTAGTTAGTGTGTCGCTTATCACCTTCAAAAACAACATTGGGTAGTAAGTATATCATATCTATGTTAAAACTTTAAAGTAAAATCCATCCTTCTTTTTTTCTCCAGCGTGGTATATAATCAAATCATTAGTGGACTTTATTTAAAATGAATAGGCATAGATTTCTTTGGTTAAAGTAGCTCGTTATTGTTTTTCTGATTAGTGTTTGGATCCCACATCGAGAAGCTGATGAAGAAACTGAGTTATTTATATATGGCCACAAAGCAACAATGGTTACGACCTTACTTGAACAGGATCAATCCTATAGGCCGTACCTCTGTTTCCTTGATTTCTAAGGAGACAGGCCCTTAACCCTGGTTGACCGTGCCCTCAGAGCGTGATTGACGGCCAGGATGTGTCTTCGGACGCCACTGGTGCTGTAGAGGATCGTTACTGGGCTGGGTTCGACCTTGTCGAGGTGGTTGCATGGTGGTCTGACAGTTTCCTTTTTTCTTGCTTCTTGTGTTGCCCTAACTTCATTTATTTTCTTCTGAGTTTGGTCATTTTTGTCATTCCGACGTTTTAATTCTAGTTTTATATTTTTCTTCTACATCCAGTGTTCAGCAGTTTTTGATAAGTTTCCAGAAAGACTAGACTGTAATTTTGGTATTTAAACCTGAAATTTAAAGATGATAAAAACCTAGAATTAAAATAACCAGCCATACCATGTCAATATCTTCCATAACTGATTGGAACAAATAATCTCTTGAGGGGATAATGGTTGCTACACATATAGGATTGATTTTCTACCATATTATATAATATGTGTTATCTATACACACTAGAAAATCAACCAAATTTATTTAATATGTTCCTCGAACGGTATGTTACAAATTTATTATTTACCACCATCTAGAAAATATCTATATGAACAAATTAAGCCAATTATTATGTCTCTTTACTTTCACTTTTGCATAGTTTTTTTAATCAGTAAAATTGTTGGCTCAAAAATCGTTTTGAATATAAATAAATTACATCACAATAGTGTATGACCAACCATGGAGAGAACCTCGGTTTTGTCCTCCTCCATTATGGAGAGAACCTTGCGTCCAACTTCCTCCACCATTGAGAGAACCTTCGCTCGTCTTCCTCCCTTGGGAAGATAACCTTGCGTCCAACCTCCCCCACCTTCCTCCTTTGGAGAGATAACCCTGCGTCCTACCTCCTCCACCATAGAGAAAACCTCGGCTCTGCCCTCCTCCTGTATGGAGAGAACATGTTCACATCTTTTAGTTATCTCAAAGTGGCTTGCTCTAGCAACCAATGAAACTAAAGACCCTTTTCCAACGTCACAAAATCTTTTGATAGTAAATGTTAATTTCCCAATGTATTCGTGGAAGTTCCTTTGACACACCATGATGTAGCCTATGTCTCCAAGCTCATATGGATCTAGCAACAACGATTTATGTTTTTCCACCATTAGGTTGATGACCTTCTCTTCTTTATCCTCCTTTTGAAATTGAATAAATGGTAACAATTATGTTTGTCCCAAAAAGAAGGTCTATGACCAACATATCAAGGTTGAGAATTTTGAAGAAAATTAATTTGACATAATTAATGAAATAAAAAAAATTATAAGTACGGTAATATAAGAATCTCCAATACAATATGAAAAAATAAATTTAATAAAACAATACAATAAAATTGAAAATACATTGTTAGAAAAAGAAAACCCATATATTAATTTTCCTTTTTTTTTTTTGGGTCAACATATTAATCTTACATATTCGAAACTGCAAAATAGAAAGTATGAATATATTTTGGTTTTAAAAAATAAGGAAAATTTGTCTTCCTATTAATAAAAGGTTAATAAAAAACTAAGACGAAAATTTTACCAAGAAAAATTATGATCTGGTGAGTTACTAATTTTGACAACCAAACTTTATATAATATGATCGTTTTCCCCGAAATATCCTCTTGTCATAACATATGTTACAGCCATATATAGTTGGTATTTTTTTCTCAACGCCTAGTGAATATAGTAATGTCTAGCGAACGTTAAATATAATGCCACGTTTCTTTCATTGAATTTAAACAACACGTTTACAGATGTGTTGCAATCGTGCTATATAATGTCAAAAACGCATACGAAGCTAAACAAGAAAATAGAAAAGAAGAAAAGAAGAAAAGAAAGCTGATTAAGAATATACACAAAAATGAATCAAACAGAGCTTCTAAAGAAGTTTGGAGACAATGATAACATGATCTCATCGCTTCCTTCAGACAGTGACTTCCATGGAAAGAAGTGTCTACAACTACCAAGGATGTTGGTATCAGTACAAGACTCTCCGAGTCCGAGCAGTCCTACATTTCCAGAGAAACTTTAAGCCGCTTGACACAGACATTATAGTGGCTTCATATCTCAAGTCCGGCACTACTTGGCTTATGGCCCTCACAGTTGCTTTACTTGAGAGGTCAAAAGATGGTCCTTGAGTAATCCTCTGACCTCTGATAACCCTCACGGTCTTGTACCCTTCTTTGAATTGAATATTTATCTCAAAAGCTCAACACCGGACCTGACCAAGCTCTCATCATCGCCAAGGCTGTTCTCAACCCACATGCCGTTACATACTCTGCGAGAGCCCCTCAAGGACTCTCCTTGCAAGATTGTGTACGTGTGTAGGAACGTAAAAGAAGTATGAGTTTCACGTTGGTATTTTTATTCAAGAATCGAAAACAAAGAAGACCAACCAGTTTATTCAAGCCTTTGTCCAAGAAGACCAAGAAAACGTCTCGGCCAAGGCAACGAGTGAGGAGACCATTCGGACGGCCTTCAAGGGTGAAGGCACCAAAGTCATTAGGATCATGGCTCGTATTCTTTTTCCTTACTCCGGATTTTCCCAAGTGGTTTACCAGAAAAGGTTTTAACGAGGTGACGAGTCCTAATGCATGTTGCCACATTAAACCTCATGGACGTGTGCAACGCCGCGTTTAAGGCCGTGGCCTATACTTCTTTTTATTTGTGTTTAAGTGTTGTGCTTTGAACTCCTTCTAGACCCTAACGTTAAGTGTTGTGACGTGTGTGGCCTTGTTTGAAAACGCACCATGGAAGATGTGTTCACCGCTTGTGGTAAACACGTCAAAGGGCAATGTGTGCGGACCATTGTGAGTCAGCTTGTCTTTAGTTCCCTTTCTAAACCTAGACTATCTAAAGGCTTAAGCCACCTATGTAATTAACACCTAAACTTGAATGAAATTATAATTTTCACAAAGAAATAATCTTTATTTCTTGTCTCATCTCTCTTCTCTTGCACTAGTCCGGGACTAAGCTTGGAAGAAACCCTAGAGGAACCGATCCGGGATCGTCATTCTCTAGTCGGCCCACGTCCCATCCATCGTTCGAGATCAACGCCGGTTCGCACCATTTCCACCTTCTACCATACCGTGACCAAATCCCCTCGTTCGTTGTGCACCATATTGACTCCATCTCCTAGAGGTCCTAGGTCAAGCTTATCTCTTGGTCCTCTAGCCGTTCCACACTTCATTTGTCATATTGACCGCTACCACGCTCCATACGTTCGCTGACCGTCCCCACTAGGCCATTTGTTCCATCTCTCGATTCCCCTCATTTGTTGTCCTCAAATCTCGTTTCCGCCGCTCATTTTTGTTCCAACTTTCATCCCTCAAAAGCTGGTCCGAGAAACGTTTCCATCTTGACGTGCGAACCCATCATCGATCCCCCAGTGTAGCGATTTGACCTTACCACGCTCACGTCAGATACGATCATACTCCCCCTCTTATGGATGGAGGAGTATCGTCTCTGCTAGATCTTTGGTAAACAAATGGCTCATTAAATAAGTTGGTTCAGGGGAATCCATTTCAATATGGAATGATCCCTGGATACCAGCTCAATCCCCAAGACTAACCTTAAATAAATGTACTTTTAAACACCCTTCTTTTTAACTGGATCATTTAATTGATACTTAAGCTCGTTCATGGCGTATGGATCTGCACAAAGAGCATTTTGATCCAGCGGATGTTGCACAGATAGGGGCTATACCCTTAGGAAGAATGTTAGAAGCCACATTCCTACGGTTGGCATTTTACGAAAACTGGGAAATATACGGTTAAATCAAGTTACGATATGGAACTGAGGGCTGCCCCACGAACTTTCCGGGTTCTTGAGTCAGGTCCAGAAATTACTCCTCTTCTTCCCGGTGTTGGGCAAGTCAAATGTCCACCAAAGCTCATGCATTTTATGTGGCAAGTTCTGTCATGGTGTCTTTTTGGTCTCGGCTAACTTACAATGGCGTAAATTAATTGTGATTCAAGTTGTGCACGGTGTGGGGCTGAAGAGGAATCAATAAATCACACTATTTTTTTGTGTCCTCCGGCCATACAGATATGGGCTTTAGCCAATATGGATCACTTTCTGGGTCATAACAACTCGGGCTCCCACGTAGGTATTTTTCCTTGGCTTATGTGGTATATTTGGAAAGAAATGAATTGTCGAGTTTTCAAGAATCAGGATGAACGACCTGAGGAGGTTGTCCTGTAAGCGGAAGATGAGGCAAGGACCTAGCAACAGGCTCAGGACGAGGTTGAGGATGAGGATGAGGGTCTCCAATCGGCTCACATCGGTTCTTCTCCTAGGATCGGGAAGAGCACAATCTCTCTTTCACTGGTTTGTACAGGTTATCGGTGTTTCGTCGATGGATCTTGGAAAGCACTGATGATTTTGCAGGTGCCGGATGGATGTGTACTTCTTTCTGTGGTCTGTCGCCAACTATGGGTGCCACCAATTACTGACGTTGTCTCTCCATGTTACATGCAGAAGTTGAAGCCTTCATTTGAGCCATGTGGTGCATGATTAATCATGATTACCAGGACGTAGCATTCTTTAGGGACAGTTCAGATTTGGTGAAGATGGTGTCCTCAAGACTGGCTTGCCTTTTCGACATACCTATACGATATTAATATGGACAAGGCAGAGTTTTCTTCCTTTTCTTTATCTCATGTTCCTCGAACTGCAAATGTTAGTGCAGACTCTTTGGCACGTCAGGCGCGCACAGTTCCGCAACATGTTATGTTTGTAAACAACTTCCCTTTTAATTGGCTCGTATGATCTGATCTATTTTATTGAAAAGAAAAAAAATCATAGTCTTTCTTTAAAGTAAGGCTATCTTTTGACAAGCACTGGAAATTTGCCATTTGACACTCAATTTTTTCTTTCGATATGTGTTATTTTCTCTTTAATATTTTTAGTGTATATTTTAATTGACTTTATATGATAAAAATTGTCTTATTTATCTTCGTATTTAAGTCAAAATATATTTTGATATTATACACTTATTTCTTATTTATCTTTACTTTTATTTCTTGGTTTCATTTATTTCTCTTTAAATAGATGTAGTTACATCTATATCTATTAAAGTAAAGAAATAAAAGAGAAAATTATTATGGGATAATATGCTACACAAATCAAAGAATAAATTGTACATCTTATAATGTATAATATCAAATTATATTTTGTCTTAAAAATAAAGATTAAATAAGATAATGTATATCATATAAAGTCAATTAAAAAAATACACTATAAGTATTAAAGAGAAAATGACACATGTCAAAAGAAGAGAATGTCATTTGCCAAATGGCAATTTCTTAGAAATTGTTAAAAGGAACTTTACTTTATTATATAACAATTTCTTAAAACTTGTAAAAACAGAATTTTATATTATATAAGATATATATATATATATATAATAATTATTTAGCTATATATAAATACTCTCCACTTTATAAAAGCATCTTCGCTAAAAAAAAAAGAATTATTTAGCTAAGATGAATTATGATAACCCATTGGATCCAGCTTTGATCATCTCAAGGGTGCTTACAAAGTATGATCTTGCCCATAATGTGACATTACCGACAGAACAAATAAAATCTGTCATCGCGAAGATGAATTCCGATGTAGATGTTACCAGTGATCAATATATTACCAATGAAAAACTGGAGAAAGAGGGTGTTCTAGTTAAAGTCCACGATCGCAAAGAGAAATATTTGTATACGGTTACTCTGAAGTGGATGAATAGGAAATATTATTTCGGTTATGGTTGGAGTGATATGAAGAATTGGTTAGATCTCGAAGAAGGGGATCATCTGAAGCTCTACTGGGATCACTTGGAAAAGGAATTCGTTGTTCTTAATTTTAAATATACTTTATTACTTTTTTCATAATGTATTTTTTTTTGGTTTTTTCTATTTACTGCTTTGGATTTCATATTCTATTTAAGTTTGGCCTAAGCTAAGTATTGGTTTTTGTTTTCCTAACTTTTTTCTAATTATAATTGAAATATCTTAAATTTCAATAAATAAAATACTAGTTGTTTTGTTGTTTCTTTCTTTTTATTTTTCTCTGTGTCGTCTCTTATTATTATTATTATTTGTTAATATTTCTAAATTATCAAAACAAATATCAGATGGAGAAAAAATATATCAAGAATAAAACAAAAAAGTATAGTTAAAAGAATCGTCTGGAAATTGTGTCCCAACGGTGTAGATATTCTCCGAGATCGGTACTACTGCTGGATTTGTAGCTCCGACGTTGGCTACGGCGGTTGTGACGCCACCGGCCGAGAGAGGAGAAGAGAGAGGGAAGGTGATGGTTACTCTGTTTATTATTATTGTAAGACAGAGATGTAGAAGAGAAGCTATGGAGGCTCTCTCTCGTTTCTTTCTTTGCATGCTGCTATTAAACCAAATCTTCATCAAGACGTAACGGAGGGAGATCAATTCAGTTTCTGTTCATGAATTTATCTTGATCTGTTTTTGTGTGTTTTTCCTTTTTTTATCAAACTTTAAGTTTTTGTGTGATCACTTTGATTTTAACGATTCTTGTCTGCATTGATTTTGTTTGTTGATGTTTAACTTTGTTTTACTTGTTTGTTTTCATTGATTCTACTCTCAAGCTGTTCATGACAGTTTCCGTTTTTCATCTCCTAATTATTTTTCCTCTTTTACTTTGGGCGTGTCTAAATAGCGACCAGAAGCTATTCGATTACATGTGACATGTCAATTGTATTTTCATATTGATTTATCTTTGTTCCCTATGAACCCATATGTTGATTTTATATCAAGAAACTTCGTAAACTGAAACAAAGATCTCTAGCAAGGTTTATGTGCAAATAAACTTCCATCAAGTCTTTCGTTTACAAATTTCATTATCCTTTAATCCTATATTTATTACTAATGGTTGGAAAAATGCCGCAGTTTTAGTTACCAGGAAAGTTAGGCTAACATTATTCTTGTGCGATTCTAATTGTTCATTGTAAATTCATCCACCGTCTTAGGTAATTTTCACATTTATCGGTTTGTTTTGTTTTGTTGTTCCAAGCCATATGATCATCTTGGAAAAAAGGTTAAGTAATAAACCTCATCAACCTAGCTAGAAGTCCAGAGAACCAACAAAATACTATCACTTTGCGTTAATTAGGAATCGTCTTGATTTCTTTGTTTAAAGTTGCAGAAGCTAAGCTATTTCAAGAATCAAGATTATCCCTCTTTGAGAACAGAGCAATCGAGACTTCCATAATTGAGATGATTAGGTGATCCGTAGAAACAAACAATTTATAGAGTAACTTAAGCTAACTTATACGGTAAATTTATTACGAGAGAATTACATTTTCATATTCGTTGACTCGTTTGTTATGTATGTCAAACTTCGAATTAAAACATGGAAGTGGAACTGTTTACACTTTCGCAAACTGATATCAGTAACTCAAGCTGTAGGTTTTTAAATTGATCCAAATAAAACTCTATCTGGACTTTTAATGTTTTTCTGAATCAGTTAATTTATTTAAGATAAATACCCTAAACTAACACCATTTTAGATTTTTCTTCCAAAATTAGCACATAAGCTTAGTTTTCCAAATGTAGCATTAAGTGATATTTGATATTTAATTTGAATACATAATTTAATATTTTAAAAATTAAACTCACGATTTTTGGATTTTTCTGGTGAAGCTTGCCGTGAATCACCACATCTGAGATCTAGCTCATCTTCAGCCACTTCGAGGAAAAACGTCGCCGTCGTTGCATCTCGTTCTGGGCTCCGACGTTGACCGGTCAGCTACTATGTGTAGGCACATGACCAAGAAAATGCGTAAACGATTCCTATCTAAGAAACAGAGTTTGGGATCTATCTCGATCTGACCTTTCGATAATCGAAATGAAGAGTTGGATTTGAACCCTACTCCAATCTCAAATCGCCCTCTCACCTTACTACCTCTGAATTTGAATAATCACTTCCAAGTCAACAAAGATGATGAAGAAAATGATAAATACAAAAAAGACGAAGATGAGAGACCAAGCAAATCGAGAAATTACATATTAAGAATATGATTTACATATTTGCTGGAGTTGGTGGAAGACTCTTGTCATCAAGACAAAGAGAGAGATCGTCGAAGAGGAAGAGGAACAACGATGGTTATGGTGGTGAGAGGTGGAAGAAAGGAGCGAGATTGAGAAACATAACCACTAAGGGTACTGAAATTACAGTTGACTCCCTTACGACCAAACAAAAAACAGAAGTCGAAATGATAGATGTAACCCGGAGGAAGTCTGCAGCAAGTTTCTCTAAGGTAAATTACAGTTTGACGTCTACTAATTAATTAAAGTTTAAATTTTAATTTTAAAAATTATAAAAAATAATTTGATAAACATATTGATCAAATAATGATCACATAGACTTCCTGAATTGAAACAAAATAAAATTACATATAAACCAGTAAAATTAAACAAGGAAAGGTTGATTAGGCTAAAATTATTTGATTTAGGAATAGTATAAGTAGACTTCTCTGTATACTATTAGTGGTTGACTTTGTTTTACCATCAACCATTAATAATATATTATTTTAATTGCACCGATAATTTAACCAAACCGGTAGCTGAACCTAACCGAATGCATATCGATTCTTTAATTTTAACCTAACCGGATAATTTTAACCATATATATACTTGTCTCTATAACCCTAGTTTTTATGTGATCTCTCTTTCTCCAAAATTTCTCTCTCTACAATTTCTCTCTAAAAAATTCTGATATTGTAGCTCTCGAGAATTAAGATTCTATTCTCATCATTTATCTTACTTAGGGACATCTCAGATAAGTATTCTCATCATTTCTCGTCCGCACTTTGCTTTTGTAACGATGTAGCTAATTTTGTCCGAAAATATATATGTTCTCACCGTTTTTTTTTTTCATTTTGCGCACAGATATGAGGTTACACAACTACACTCAGCTATCTTCTAGTTCTTTGCAAGTATGGAGTGTAGGTCAACCTGAAGTGAAATTTCTTGGCTTAACAATTGGAATTCCTGACAGATGTTTCTACGGAAGGGAAACTGTTATGAAATGTTCCACTACAGCCGACAATCCTGGAAGGATTTTCTTTGGATGCAATAACCATGAGGTGTTTTTACTCGTTTTGGTATAATTATTATTTGAGTATAAATAATATTCTTATGGGTATATTTGTTTCTCTGTATAGGATGGAGAGGACCATATTATGAAGTGGTGGGATGAGGCAATTATGCAAGCACTTGAAGTAAGGAGAGGTAACCTTGATGACCAAAGGGATTTTATTACAGCCATCCAGGAAAACGAAGATTTGATATGTGTTCAGCAGGAGCTAGACAAGATGATAGATCAGATGAAGGAATTACGTCTGTCAGTTCGTCGTGTACGCGGGGTGGTCGAGAATGTGTTAATCGTCGGTATAATCATCATTGTTGTATTCATCTCTTTTATTTTGTAGACCTTTCTTTATCGCTTCTGTTTGTTTGAATGACGTATTTATGTCTGTAATATGTGAACTTGCTTCGGTTTTTGTAATATTTGGACTAGACTTCACCCATTAAACTTTTTATAAAGTCAGCAAATTTGAGTGAAGAAGTCTACGTGTTAGGTCTACTTGTGAAGTCTACTCGTTAATGAGTAGCGATGCGACGGTTAGATGACTTATATGTAACTGTTCATTGTAACCGCTTAGACTCGTCTATATGAGTTAAGCAGAAGTAATGAGCTCAGTTGAAGTCTTACATCCTTAATGAGAAAACGTAGATCCTTTCGTCTAAAAGAATGACATAATTCATTCCTGCAAATTGAAAGGCAACATCAGCATCATCCCTAAAGAGTAAACAACTATCAACAAAAGTAATTGTGAAACAATGAACATTACATATGAAGATAAAGAGCTCTTCTTCATATCCTTGGCCTTTATAAGTCTCTTTGGCTTAGAGGTTCATCATATGTCGGCGTCTTCCTGAAAAACACAAACATTATCACATATAAAAAGCATACATTCAAGTCAGAGTTAAGGCAAACGAGTTTTACTTCTATGCAGGTTTCTTCTTAGCTTCAGTCCGTGTCTCTACTTGAGCTTCTGAACAACAACAACAACAACAACAACAACAACGACAACAAACAAGTTACAAACTCCACACTGAGACTATGAGAAAACTGAAACACACAAAATACAGTGAGGTTAAATTACAAAGAGATGAATACTAGATATAGAAAGCTCTTGCTCTACAAAGAAGAGCTTCTCTTTTGGTTTCTGAATATTGCAGAACCTAGACAAAAATAAAAATAAACCTCAGCTCGGAAAAGAACACAACGCGATTTATCCAGTTTGGATTGCAATCCGCAATCCCTACGTCTGGCCGAGATCTCAGCTCGGAATCCACTAAGATCAGTTGTGTTTACAGATTACAAGCGTCTCTCACCTCTAACAAGAAAGAAAAATTTTCCCGAGAAAATAAGAACCCTAGAATCCCATAAACCTCTCTCGTTTTTTTCCGCAGGCACACCCAATGAATCAAAACAAAAAACCTTATATACTTGCCTCCTCTAACCGACTTGGCGTTAGCTTCTCTAACTGACTTAACCGACTTGAGTCACACATGATCCGTCGAACTCAGTCACATGGGTGTTGACTTATTTCAGCTCTGCAACTTAACCTTCGAGCTTCCACCATTGAAACGCCTCCGTTTTAGTAAACATAATAACCAACTCCAATTGCTCCAAACCGGACACAATATCTGGTTCATATAATCCCGCTCCTTAACCGGAACTTCTGATTAAACACATATCAAACCAACATTCTACAATCTCCACCTTGGTTCGATCTGCTCCTCCAACCTTAGTGACTCCAGCATCTCAGGACCTGCTTCAGACTTACGCCTCTGAAACACCCAATAAGTCCAACAATCCCTTGAACTTATTGACTGGCAGTACCTCCGTGAGTATATCCGCAGGGTTATCACTCGTGTGAACCTTAGTAACCTGCAATTCACCATTATCAAGCAAGTCTCGAACAAAACTCATCCTTGTGGCCATGTGCTTCGTCCTTTCATGAAACACATTATTCTTGGCCAGTGCGATAGCACTTTGAGAATCACTGAATACCTCCACAGACTGTTGGGGATACCCAAACTCTTCACTTAAACCCCTCAGCCAAACAGCTTCTTTGGCTGCCTCGGTTAGCGTCATATACTCTGATTTGGTTGATGACATTGCCACCACCTTCTGTAGCGACGACCTCCAACTAATCACATTCCCAGCAAATAAGAATGCATAACCACTAGTGGACCTTCTTCGTTCTAAGTCTCCAGCGTAATCAGCATCACAAAACCCACTAATCTTGAAATCATTCGACCTCCTGTACACCAAACTCATCTTCGTAGATTCTCTAACATACTTAAGCACCCACTTCACTGCTTCCCAATGAACTTTCACCGGATTACTCATGAACCTACTCACTACACCTACTGGATATGCCAAATCCGGTCTCGTTCCTATCATACCGTACATCAAACTACCCACATCACTAGAGTAAGGAACTGACCTCATAAACTCTGCATCCTCCTGGATTTGAGCATCACTTGCAGGAAGAAGCTTAAGTTGATTCCCGAGTGGTGTTTGAACACCCTTTGCTTCATGCATCCTGAACTTCTCCAGAACCTTCTCCAAATAACTCTCCTGAGAGAGCGTTAATATTCCATTCTTCCTGTCCATGTAGATATCAATGCCCAGTATCTTCCTTGCAGCTCCTAAATCTTTCATATCAAACGTGGAACTTAGCTGACTCTTCAGAATGTCAATCCTCTTCATGTCCTTGCAAGCTACCAACATGTCATCTACATACACGAGTAGGTAGATGTACACACCTGAATACTCCTTCACGTACACACAACTATCGTGAATACTCCTTTCGAAACCAATCTCCAGCATAAATTCATTGAACTTCTGATTCCGCTGTCTCGTACTCTGAACGTGCAGCCTGTATCTAATATTCAGATCTCACTGAAGTTGGCATTCTCAGTTAGATTCGCCTCTAAGACCATCCGTGATTCCACAAACTCAGTCAAACTCACCGCTGCGGACTCTCCTTTATCCTGATTAACCTTCGCTTGTCCTTTCTTTGGACAATCCTTCTTGAAGTGACCTTCACTACCACACACCCAACACGTACGTTTCTTCTTGTCCTTTGACTTAGATCTTGACCTTCCTCTAGATTTACCCTATGATCCTTCTCTAGTCACAGATCTTCCCCTGTTATCCGAGTTAGAGTAAAGTCCTTCTCCTTGAGTCTTTGCTACCTTTTCTAGCTGCTCCCAGTTCCAATTGCTTTGAATGGATAGCACTGATTACTTCTTCGAGTGACAGAGTTGATTTACCGTATCTTAGCTTATCTCGCAGCCGATCAAACTGCTTTGGCAAAGATATTAAGAGAAGGATGGCCTGATCCTCATCTGAAATATCCACTCTAACGTTACTCAAATCTGTTATTATCCGCAAGAACTCATCGATGTTGCTTTCAATTGTCAAATAAATATTCATCTTGTAACCATAGAGCCTCTGCTTGAGATAAATCCTGTTAGGTAATGATTGTGACATGTACAACGAATCAAGAACCTTGAACATACCAGCTGCAGTATCTTCCTTAATGATCCTCCTCAGAACCTGATCACTCACGCTTAGGATGATAGTACTACGGACCTTTCTTTGCTTTTCCGCCATGCCTAGATCCTCCTCAACTGATTTCTCTGTCCCAGATTCCTCTGATCCCTTCCCTTTTGGATCCTCAGCCTTAACTGAATCGGATCCCTTCTTCAACGAAGATTCTTGGATATGAAGGAAAAGTTTCAAAATTGGATCCGGTGTTTGTTTCAAGTGGAAAACTCACGTCTGCTTCAAAGCGTACTTTAGAAACTGCTACAGAGGCTGTTTCAGATTGGTGAGAGAGAGGAGCCGAATGGAGAATGCTTATGATGTAAGGTTTCATGGTCCTACATGTTATCATTGTTGAGTTAAAGGACACAATAAGAGGAATTGCTTCAGGTTCATTCGAGGTTAACTATGGAGGTCTAAGGCGTAACAAGGTTTGGGTTAGAAAAGATGAGTTCTATGGAGGTGGTGCACTAGGCTATCAACCGCGTATTGCAAAGCGGGGAGAATTTTCAAGTTAGTTTTGACCATGTTGTGACTCATTTAGGAGGAGAATGAAGATGTGTCTGGTGTCTGGTGATGTTGTTTTGAAGTTTAGACTGATGAGTTCACAAACATAGTCGAAAAGGAGGAGAATGAAGATGTATTGGTCTGTTTGAAGTAGTGTATGTGTGATACAAGAAGTGATACAAGATTGCTGTTATTTTATGCGACTGAGAAGTTTCTAGAAGGTTTGAGAAGACAATATTGAAGGACGGTTTGATGATAAATTGAAGAGGAAAACTACTATTTCTTTGGTTGATGAAATTGGAGTTTTGCAAGGAAAAGGAAAATAGGAAAAAGGAAAAAAAAAACATTTTCTTATGAAATTTGGAAATCTTCTCCTATGGTGTTTAGGAAGTCTTGATGGGTATATAAGGAGGTGTTGGACACGTCCTAGAGAAGCAAGAGAGCTGAGGCATAAAGAATAAAATCCTAGAGAGCTTTCTCATTGTGTGCGGCTTAGTTTCGCGGTGTTGTTCAAGTTTCTTTGTTTGTCGGTGTGACGTGTGCGTGAAGATTACTCCAGAGAGTTGGAGATCTGAAGACTAGGCTTAGGGGAAGTTTAGCCAAGGTTAGGTTATCTTGGTTTAAATCTAGGCTTGATGTTAGTCTAGTTAAGGGTAGAGAATTATCCTTAAACTTTCATGTTATAGAACGGAACAGTGAATTAAGAGGGTTGTGCTTAATTTACGCATATGCGAATAGGTTGTATTTTCTTTCTTGTTCTAGTGGAATCGAAATCAGGACGTGGTCCCGGGGAGTAGGAAAACCCAAACCTCGTTAACAAAGTTCTTGTGTTCTTTACTTTCTGCACTTTATTATTGCCTCATCCGCATTTTCATCGGGATGGGGTTATGTTGCAGCCATGGCCATAAATTCTATAATTATCACCAAGTTATCTTGAGTTTCTTGATGCTGAAGCAACTTCAACTTCTTCACGAACTCAGTAGCTTCGAGTTCTCTTTTGTTTCATTTTTCTCTTCCTCACCAGCCTCTCAACAAATCTTTGATCTTTGGCCAACTTTGCAAAGACCCTTAGCATATGTCTTTGTTCTGGATATATCTTCTCCTGCATAGTGACCATTTGATCTTTGAGATTCTTCCTGTTGTTGTTTCAACTTCAACACCTCCAATCTTATTGGACAGTTCTGATCCTCCTTCAATGACTCATCTTCAACTTTGTCTTCTTCAACCCCGTAGTTGCAATATTGTGCTTCAACATAATCCATTTTTTCATAAAATTAATTTTAAGTAACAAAAATTATATATCCAGTTCTCCACAATATGCATTAAAGTGGAAAATTGAAATAAAATTATTTTATGACAAATTAGTTTAAAAGTTTAAACTTAATAAATAATGTAATATATGGTATATATATATATATTTAAAAACAATAACTATTTTGATAACATTTTACCATATACAATTTAATATCATTTTAAATTATTGATTTCAGACCCAGTTTTGCTAGTATACTTATAGTAGAGTATAATTGAATTGGAGTCAAACCGCGATTACTTTTTGTTTATGAGATCGATTCCATCCCACATTAGTGATGCTAAACTCGCAAGTATGGGCTTTATATATTAAACATGTGAGGCTTTGCCTGTACAGCCCATTTTCTCAACCGAATTCACATTACAATGTAGCGGTACCGCACGTACATATCCCACATCGCTCTATTAGTAATAAAAGATGCTGTATATATAACGTTGAGAGAGCAACCTTGGTCACGACCTTACTTGAACAGGATCTGTTCTATAGGCTCGTACCTCTGTAACCTTGATTTCTAAGGAGACAGGCCCTTAACCCTGGTTGATGAACCATGACTGTGCGATCAGAGCGTGATTAATGGCCACGATTTGTCTTCGGACGCATCCGGTGCTGTAGAGGATCGTTACTCGGCTCGGTTCTACCTTGCCGGGGTGGTCGCACGGCGGTCTGACAGGTTCCTTTTTTTTTACTGTTTTTGTTCCCCTCACCGTTTCTAGTGAACATCATAGGCTGCTCGACGAAATGACGAAGAGAGGTAGAGAATTTTCCATTTCTCCAAGTTTCTTTTATAGTCACTGACACTTGAATCCTTCCTCTTCAGTCTTCATTAAATCGTTGCAAGCTCTGGTACTTGGAATTGACTAAATAGTAAACAAAACTATTCGAATCCTTGACACTTGAATCCTTCCTCTTCAGTCTCCAATAGTTTTATCTTTGTTCCATATGAACCCATAGGTTGATTGCATAGCAAGAAACTGAGACAAAGATGTGTATAGCTTTCATCAAATCTTTCATTTACAAATTTCATTATCTTTAAATACTAACTGGTCAGAAAGAAGCGCAGTTTTTGATTACCTCGAAAGTTACGCTAATTGTTCACTGTAAATTTGCACCCACCGTCTTAGGTATATTCACACTTATGGGTTTGTTTCCAAGCCATATTCTTTGTCTTCAAGATCATACAAAGGGGGCAGAAGCTAAGCTATTTCAAGAATCAAGATTAAAGCAAAGGAGACGTCCATAATTGAAAAGATAATAAAGATGTCATTAGGCCAAACTTGAATTTATTTGTTGTTATTGTAGATAACAAAACGTAGATTAACACTATTACATGTGAAGGATATTTTCCCTGACTGGTTAGAATAAAGAAACTCTTCTTGAATATTGGAACTAGAAGCTATTATAATCCTAATTTAATTATGCATTCTGATATAAAAAGACCATAGCTACTTCATTACTTGTGTGTAGGCGCAGCCGCTTCGATGCGGGAGCAACTATCTTTAAGAAGAGGAGGAAAGAAGGGATTTAGCGGAAACATATGTGGCCAACACTTTGAATCTACATCCGAAAATGCTTTGCAACACATATGTCCAACGTTACCAAACTTTCCTGTGAATACAGATTTGAATATCTCAGCCACACAACCTTCGACACAAGAGAGTGATAACCAGCATTTTGTGATGTCAACTGGGGAACCAGGAAGAGAAAATCCAGGAACAATAGAGAGTTTATTAGATGTTGCAAGTGAGGGAGCAGCTGCATTGATGCGAGAGCAACCATCCTTGAGAAGAGGAGGGAAGAACGAATTCAATGGAAACATTTTGGGCCAACACTTTGCATCGATTTCAGTAAACGCCTTGCAGCATGTCCGTCCAACGTTTTCAAACTTACCGGTTAAAGCAGATTTGAAGATTTCAATTTCGCAACCTTGAATGTTGAGGAGTGATGACCAACATTTTGCAAGATCAATTGGTGAGCCAGGAAGAGAAAATCCAGGAGTGGTAGGGAGTTGAGCCAGCCCAGGCTTTACTAAAGTAGTGGCACACAAAGTTACAATTAGAAGAATCGAGGAGAGAAGAGTCTGAATCTTACCTTTCATGGAGACTATTGTTTCTATTTTCTGTAGAGGAGAATGATTTGCTTGATTGAGATGGTTAGGTGATCCGAAGAAACAAACAATTTATAGAGAAACTCAAGCTGAATTGATTACGAGAGTTACATTTTCATATTCATTGACTCGTTCGTTATATTATTACAAACTTTGAATTAAAAAACATGGAACTCTGTTTACACAAACTGATATCAGTAACTTAAGTGAATTAATCCAAATAAATTTCTATTTGGACTTTTAACGTTTTACTAAATTAATTTTTATTTCATTCAGTGACTTAAATCTGTTGCATATTTTTATTTGTATTTTCTTAGATAGAATTTGGACTATTTTTTCTTTTCTAACAGCAAAGTAAAGTGGACATATTTGTTTCGTCATAGATAGAAGTAGCCAAGCAAGACAATTTTACCGTTTGGTAAATTTTCCAATTTTATCTTTACTGAATTAATATATTGACCAATAGAAAGAATTGTATACTATATTAATAAAGGGTAAGATAGAAAATTTAATGATTTTCTTAATATGTGTGAAAAATCCTAAAACGACACTTAATATGAAACGGAGGGAGTATTATTTAATGATATAAGTCTCTCAAAAAAGTGGTGAAAGTCTCTATATTACAATAATAAATAGTACTATATTCTGACCCGCCGTATACTGCAGGTCAAGTTTTTTCATAATAAGTAATATTATTTTATTTTTTAGTATTATCAATTCAATTTTATCATAGCATATAATCCATCATGTAATATAACTCATTTTTGTTATTTCGAAAATTTAATATGTTTGAATATTCATAATTTTAAATTTTTATTGAAGTTTAGATATATCTGTTATAAATTATAAACTTCTTAAAATTTTATAATTTACTATATACAGTAAATTTACTATATTAATTGAGTAATATATGTATGTTTTTTAAAAAATTCAAATCACAATATATGCAGAAAATATACATTTTCATTATGTATTATATGATGATTCACTACATTTAAAATTAAAAATCAAAAGAAGATGATAGGAAAATAAAAAAATTTAATATGTAATAAATCTTCTAAATATCTATATTAATTGTTGAACATTCTTTTTTTTTTTGTCAAACAATTGTAAAACATTTTATATATGGATATTTATAATATTTTAATTATGTTTGGTTATAAGGATAGTTGAGAGAATTAACTAAACTTGTTTGCGTATGAATATAAGTATTTAATGGCATTAGTAAATGTTTCCAAAAACATATTTTTGAGCAAAAAGTGCTGCAATTATAATAGTATAGATAGTTAAAAATATTGCTACGTTATACTTTGAGAAAATAGTTAGTAACTAAATACTATAAATTTTGTTACGATACACAATACTGAATATATTTGTTACACATATATTGCTACTTATTCGTAGATATTTACCAAAATAAGTTACATTCACAATAGTGGATGTATTTGTTACAACAATGTTGTTACTTATGGGTAGCTAATTACTACAATAATAATTAGTAAATAAAAACTACAAAATAAATTATGATGGTAAATAGTGAGTATATTTGTTACAAAAATATGGTTACTTATCAGTAGCAATTTACCACAAATTTTATTGGTATCTAAAGTTGTCACTAATTGTTATAAATAACTACAATTTTGCTACTACTTTTTTAATATTATTTTCCGTCGCTAATTAGTACCAAATTGTGGAAATAATTTGCTACAAACTATTTGTGTGACATATGGTGAAGCTATATAATCCAATCTTTGTAGTGAGAAGGCTATATATATATATATATATATATATATATATACTATGTATTATCTATACACACTAGAAAATCAACCATTATCTCTAAAACGCAATCAAGTGCTACACATTCTACAAGAGCTAACAGTAATCCAGACAATTCTGTACATACACATGAACCCATACAACAAATTAGCATGGGACGGTTAGGTTATAAAAAGAAAAAAACAATTTATAGAGTAACTCAAGCGTGAACACATTACATATATTGTATATTCATATTTATTACAAGAGTTACATTTTGAGATTCGTTCGTTACATCAATTTTTGAGACAAAACATAAAAATGTTACATTACATATTTTGTTTCATGTTGTTTCGATTTGTTAAATATTTGATGTTTTGTAAATGAAGAAATAACTAAATTTTCTGGTTGCTGTGCGGCTAAACATTTATATTATTTTTATTTCATGTTGTTTCGATTTGTTAAATATTTGATGTTTTGTAAATGGAGAAATAACTAAATTTTCCGGTTGTTGTGCGGCTAAACATTTATATTATTTTTAACCCGTAATACACTTCATGACCATTTGTTTGTTATATTTAGTTTGTTTTGTTTAGTGTTTGAGATTCTATTTTGATTTTTAATTATTATAACAAAAAATAAAAGATCTAAATACATAATCGGTAATCTATATGCTGTGATTAAGTCATATTTTTCCTAATGATATAATTATTTTATACAATTTTGGTTAAATCAACTTGATATTATGTCAAATATTCTAATATTAGTAGTATTGATAAATAGTCCCTTCGGGACATCCGATAAAAAAAAATAGTGTTAACAAATAATTAAATGAAGATTTAACCCATATTAACACAAATTTAATAATATTTTATTAACTCCAACATGTCCTTCTTATAACTCATCTACTATATAACCACACTATATAGTATTTTAGATTTTTATAACTTTACATATTCGTAATAATTAAAATTTTAACTAAGTTTATATATGTTAATTATAATATTTCAATAAATGCCAATTGAATATTTTCTTACGTTAAGAATCAAATCTCACAGGTTTTGAAAAACAAAATGAGAATCAAATTGTTGTTTTCTTTGTTTACGAAGGATTCAGATATATAATATCTTCAAAACACAACAGAATGTGTGGTAAAATATATGAAAGTTTCTATTTTCATATTGATTGCGTTATTTTTTAGTTGGAATAAAATGTAAAATATTTAGGAAACAAAATCTGGAGTAATGTTAGTTTTGGAAAAAATTTAGGGGTTAATGTTGTAAATAACTTTTTAATAAAACAAAACTAAAAGGGCATAACATAAAATGTACTTCAAAAATATTAATATATATATATATATATATATATATATATATAATTTACAATGTTGGCCGTTAACATAATTGTAGTAAATAAGATGTTATCAACATTTCTATTTTGTCACAGGAAAGTTTGTATACTTCATGTTCTTCAGCATTATAGTTTTGAATGGACTAAATCCATAATTCACTCATAAAATGAACCAAAACAAAAGCTGTAGTTATTGTGCATTCATATTAGAAAAACCAAAACTACTACATGGTTCACCTGCCCTACACATAAACAAAGATCTTTGACAATTATGTAAGTTAGGATTACAAACAAGCTTCCAGTACCGCAAAGACAACCAAGATTTCCCTCATCTCTTGGATCTTCAGCTCCCGACCAGCTTGACTTCTCGAAGACGTGACTAAAAACTCTGCTTGAGCTAAGTAAGAGAGAAAAGAAGGTAATATACTGATATGTGAAATAAACGTATTGGGGATCTTCGGGGAAAGCTGATTTAATTAGTAAGATTTCAGTTAAGCACAGACCAATTCAATATCGAGTATTTATTTATTTTTAATTAAATTTTGTTTTCAAAACATTTTTTTTTTTAATCCCCTCAATACGCATTCAATATTAATCATATTTCCTACAAAGTTTAGCCATTATTACATATAATCGTTTCCCCCGAAATATCCAGTTGTCATAACATATGTTACAGCCATAGTTGGTATTTTTTTCTCAACAGAGCTTAAAGTAAACTGAAACAACTCTTGTACGCCTAGTGAATATAGTAATGTCTATCGAACGTTAGATATAATGCCACGTTTCTTTCATTAAATTTAAACAACACGTTTACAGGTGTGTTGCGATCGTGCTATATAATGTCAAAAACACATACGAAGTTAAACATAAATATAGAAAAAAAAAAAAAAAAAAAAAGCTGATTAAGAAAATAAACAAAAATGAATCAAACAGAGCTTCTAAAGAAGTTTGGAGACAATGATAACATGATCTCGTCGCTGCCTTCAGACAGTGACTTCCAAGGGAAGAAGCTCTACAACTACCAAGGATGTTGGTATCAGTACAAGACTCTCCGAGCAGTCCTACATTTCCAGAGAAACTTTAAGCCGCTTGACACCGACATTATTGTGGCATCATATCCCAAGTCCGGCACTACTTGGCTTAAGGCCCTCACAGTTGCTTTACTTGAGAGGTCAAAAGATGGTCCTCTGAGCCATCCTCTGAGCCATCCTCTGACCTCTGATAACCCTCACGGTCTTGTACCCTTCTTCGAGTTGAATCTTTATCTCAAAAGCTCAACACCGGACCTGACCAAGCTCTCATCATCTCCGAGGCTGTTCTCAACTCACATGCCGTTACATACTCTGCGAGACTCCCTCAAGGACTCTCCTTGCAAGATCGTGTACGTGTGTAGGAACGTAAAAGATGTATTAGTTTCACGTTGGTATTTTTATTCAAGAATTGAAAACAAAGAAGCGGGAAGAAGCATCCTCGAGTCTATGTTCGAGTCATACTGTAGGGGAGTTAACTATTATGGACCTTTTTGGGACAATGTTTTGAGCTATTGGAGAGGCAGTCTGGAAGATCCGAAGCATGTTCTTTTCATGACGTACGAGGATCTCAAATCACAGCCTTGTGAGCAAGTCATGAGACTTGCCGAGTTCTTGGGTTGTCCTTTTACTCAAGAAGAAATATATAGCGGAGCTGTCAAAGAGATCTTGGAGTTGTGCTCTCTACGCAATCTGAGCAATTTGGACGTCAACAAGACCGGAAAAGCGTGGGACAACTTGGATCACAATGTCTACTTCCGCAAAGGTGAAGTTGATGACTGGAAGAATCATTTTACTAGTGAAATGGAGAACAAAATCAACATGATCATCAACGAAAAGTTTCGTGGTTCGGGTTTGAAAATTTGAGTTCCTCATATATTATGTTGTGTGTGTGCTTCCTTTCCATGAATTCTAATAAAAAGCAACTTCCATTGTTGTGTTCCTTTGCTTTATGCATGATTAGTAGTGTCTTTCAGATTGCTACTCTTGTCAATTTACTTTGATGCAAACCTAATGAAAAAGTACATTTTCTTACTATTCTTGAATCCCGGAATATGCTTGGTTCCTTTGCAAAATATAAAGAACATTTTGCTTGAAATTAAAGTGCAATATAATGGGCATATGAATATGGTAGAGACTAGAGACTGTCGGCACATGTGCTTGTGCTTATCTACCTTCTCCACCAATCTTATGGCTTATTAATATTATATTAATTAATTCGTAAATGGTGCTTTTACTACTTCTTCGACTATTTTAATCTTAAAAATATGTAACTTCGTTATATTTGACAATACTATAGAATTTTGATATGGGAGTCTAAATGCTTACGTGAAACTATTGAAATCTGCTATTGTGTAAAACTAAGAATATAACCTTATAAGAATTTGAGATGTGCTTTCTTTCTTTGATGCATCCGAATAAAATAAAATAAAAGAAGTTACTTTCCTGTTCTGTTCCATTGAGGTATATTGTCTTTGAAATGGAACATAACGTTAGGTAACTTTCTTTACTGCAAACCGACACTATCATTGAATGATTCGTAATGCATGCTTGGCTCTTTACGAAATAATGATCGACATGTATGGATATTTTCATGTGTTTCGGATTTTCTATCTAATTATTGCTTCTTACAGATAATATATACTAGGGATGAAAACCCGCGCAACGCGTGGGTTTGTATGCTAATTAGGACTACCTTAAATTTTGTGTAGACTCAATGGTATATCATTAATAAATAAAACATACATATATACTGTTTTATGAATTATTTAAATTAACATTTTTTTTTGGATCTATTGTTTTTGCACCTTTAACACATGTGTTTAGTCAAAACTGATGTTAATGTATATTTTTATGTATTTTTTGTTTTGTTTTTTCTTTCTTCTTCATATGTTGTTGGTCATCTTTTGGAGTTCTCTAGATCGTGAGTACATTGGTGTCGATTCTGGAATTTGCATGGAAGGTGCATGTAACCCGTGACTAAAATATATAAGAGTAGACCTACCTCTTTGACTAAATTACACAGAGTTTTAGTTGTCTTTTTTTTTTGTTGTTGGCTTGTTGTTTTTGTTCTGGTTGCTCTTTGTGTTACAATTTATGTTTATTTATATTAGATTGTAGTCGTTTGAAGTTCTTCATTTTTGTTGGTTACATTTGTTTTTTGGTCTTCTTCATTCCTTGCTGTTATTTTTTCTATTTATTATTAATATTCAATGAGTGTTGTTGATACTAGTTTGTGTAATTTAATAGTCCTTATAGCTACTGAATGTTAGACCATATACTGAGAAAACTCATCCGAAAAAACAAAAGCTTTTAGGAGAAAATAAGTTACATTATCTTGGTTGTGTTTATGTTTTAGGAATTTGTGTTTTATGTTTTATTTTCGTCCCAAGGATGCAATGGAGGGAAAAAAACTTTGTGAACTTATGCATGTATATTTAAATTTGGAATTCATATATTAAAGAAACTCGAAGCACGTATGTTTCAACATCGCTAATCTTCACTTGTTTATTTTATTAAAAATGTGAAATTTATTTGGAAAATAAAAGTGTAAGAATAACAAACAAAACAGAGACCACAAACACAATTCAAGCTTCAAAGTGATAGTAACCATAGTGAATGAGCTTTCGAACAAATCTTACCATCAACTCCACCATTTCGCTTGTCCCATTAGCTGTCTCCATCTATCAACCCTCTTGCGTAACATGTTTCTTTAAACGTTTCATGTAGAACACCTCCTACAGTCTTCAAATGATCGAAACTTGTGGCACTCTTGATATTGTTGCACATGATTCTAAGGTAATACAAATCACCTACAGAAGGGTGTATGTTCTCAGCTGCTCTCTTGTACGGTAAATTTTATTTGCACTATCCATAAAACTCAGTTGGCATCTGCACATGTTTCAACTTCATGGCTTCTTCACATATCTTATTCATTTCTAAAAACTCTGTAAGCATTGAACTCTGTGATAAGATTTATAGTAATCGTATAGAAAGGCTAATCGACATAAGGTGGAATGATATTGATTTATTTCAATTTCCGTTTCAATAGTGGACAATTAAGAATATAAATAAATACATGAATTTAAGAATCTTACTTGTGTATAACACTTGATGACTGTTGATGATTCATGTTTCAAATCCAGACAATGGCTGATGAACAACAACAAACGGGAGGTGAGTGGAAGGGATAAACTTTTTCCCTTTTTTTATTATTTCAATTGGACTTACAAAATTATATATGGGCTTATATTTAATCAGATACATGATTATAGAAATAACCAAACCGTACAGCATTGTTGTCAATGACGGGTCGAAAGTTTGGACAATGTCTTGTAGGATTGCTATTCCACACAACTTGGCGAGGGTCTGAATCAGCCGATGCACTCATAATTTTGGTTGTCATGCAGTTGCTATCAAGTAGCCATGATCGTCTACATACATCAAAAATGAACAACCATTTGTCAAGACAGTAGTTACAAATATTATAGACAAAGCAGAATGATCAGAGAGATGATATCAACGCAATGCCATTACCAAATGTATGTTAAAGAAGACATGGTCACAAAAAAAAAAAAAAAAAAACTAAATCCTCAAAGACAAGACATAATGTCTACCAGAATGCATACACTCGTAATGTGCTAAAGTCATATTATGGGTACTAAGCAGCAGTTTAAAAGATACAAAATTCAAGTTGTGTCTATCAAATTAACATTACCATCTTTACATTGTAAAATCTATTTGTGCATCCAAATGTACAGTATGATAACAAAAGTACACAAAGGCATAACAAGGAACAAAAAAAAAGTCATTACGCAAAGAGTGTTCTTAACCATGCACATGAGAATTAGATCAAGGAAATGACAAGTCAAGATATCTTTGAATAAGAATTCAATCTCATAAACTAAATTCATCTAGATGCAAAAACATTGTTCATCAATTTAGTAATTGATAATGAGTATTACGTACCCACATATTAGTGAAACGATTGCATGTTATCAAAATTCCCATCATGTGCTTCCGAAATAGCATACCAAATCCGGCAAGCTTTCAGGAACCAGTCGAGGCAATAAAAACATTCTGCAATGAAATTTAAAAATCAAAAGATAAAGCACAACAATTTCAAAGAACGATTAGAAAGTGTGGAGTATAAATATTGAAATAGCAACCTCGGGAGATACAGCAGATCCAGAGTGAGGTTTCAAATTAAAACTATTTGGTGCTTAACTTCGAAAAAATTAAAACTTTTGTTTTCTACTACAAAATTGCAATCTTGAGGAATCGTAATTAGGGTTTGAGACTCAACGAAAAAAAACATTACCAAGCCAAAATCCATAACGAAAAATAAAGGAAGAAGGACTTACCCAGCCATGGGACCTTGACAAAGAAAAATTCGAGAGAAGCCGAATCGTGAATGAGACGGTTTCTAGAGAGATGATGTAGTAGACGACGACAACGTTTTCTCGAGCTATTTCTGTTTAAATGGGCTTATTTGGATTTTTAAAAATTATATTTAGGTTTATATAAAGCCCAATAAATTTTTCATTTCTACTGATGTGGACACTGTTAAATGAGAGAAAACTGTGTTATTACATATAGGATTTATTGATGTAATATTTTGTTACACATGTCTCCGGAAGCTTCTTACTTAATCTCAACTTCATTTTATAAGTTTTAAACCATTTCCAAATGTAATATTCTATTTTCTACTCCATGTAAATACCTTTAATTATAAAATCTATATTGGCAACGCATATTTCTTCTTTTACAAAAATTTCAATAAATTATGTTATTATTTAAATTAATCAAATCATTATATTAAAAATTTTACATTACATCATCGAAAAATAATAAAACAACTCGTGAAACATTTGGCGATGGGCATTCGATCTCTCTCTCTCCAACTTTGTAGAATATATTGTGTTTGGTCAAAGCTGGCCCATCTTGATTCTCTGATGAACGTCGCAACAATCTTGAAATTATATATATGTTATTTTGCTTTCGACACTGATGCAAAATGGATACTAACTAACGCACGAAAATAGTTGTTGTTTAAGCAAGAAAAGAAGACAAAACTGAATCCCAAATATCAGATTCCTACTACTACATCTCCCACTTATGTTTATTGTGGTTGATAAAATATACTATAACTATATTTTAATTCGCGGTACACCGCATACATATAATTTTTATTATCATTTAAATTTATATTGTATTTATTTGTTATAAATTGAATGTTTTGCAAATAGAAGAATAACTAAATTTTTTAACGTGGCTAAATTTTTATATTAGTTTTTTAACCGACAATATACTTTATGACTATTTGTTTGTTATATTAAGTTTGTTTTGTTTACTGTTTGAGATTCTATTTTGATTTTGAATTATTATAATAACAAATAAAGGATCTAAATACATAATAAGTCAATTATACTCTATGATCAAGTCACATTTTTCATAATGATTGAATTATTTTACACAATTTTAGTTAAGTCAACTTAAGTTTATATGTCAAATATTTTAATATTAATAGTGTTGACAAAAAATAAAATGAGGATTTAATCCATGTTAGCATAAATTTAATGATATTTTATTAATTCAAACATGTCGTTTTTATAACTCATATACTATATAACCATATTATATAATATTTTAAACTATTTTCATTTTACATATTCGTAATATTTTAAAATTTTATTAATCTTATATATATATTAATTATAATATTTAAATAAATGTTAATCGAAATTTTTCTTACGTTAATCAAAACTTACAGGTTTTGGAAACAAAATAAGAATCAATTTGTTGTTTTCTTTGTTTACAAATAATTCATAGATAGAATATCTTCGATACACAGTAGAATGTGTGGTTAAATATATCATAGTTTATGTGTCCATATTGATTTTGCCAACTAACTTTTTTAGTTGGAATGAAATGTAAAATATTTAGAAAACAAAATCTAAATTAATGCTATTGTTAAATAAATTTTAGGGATTAATTTTGTAAATAAATATAAATAGAAGGGTAAAATTCAAAATGTATTTAAATTATATAGATAGAGTATGATTAAATTGGAGACAAACCAACAAATTAATCACTTAACCCGCGATTACTTTTTGAGATCGATTCCATCCCACATTAGTGATGCTAAACTCGCAAGTATGGGCTTTATATATTAAACATGTGAGGCTTTGCCTGTACAGCCCATTTTCTCAACCGAATTCACATTACAATGTAGCGGTACCGCACGTACATATCCCACATCGCTCTATTAGTAATAAAAGATGTTGTATATATAACGTTGAGAGAGCAACCTTGGTCACGACCTTACTTGAACAGGATCTGTTCTATAGGCTCGTACCTCTGTTTCCTTGATTTCTAAGGAGACAGGCCCTTAACCCTGGTTGATGAACCATGACTGTGCGATCAGAGCGTGATTAATGGCCACGATCTGTCTTCGGACGCATCCGGTGCTGTAGAGGATCGTTACTCGGCTCGGTTCTACCTTGCCGGGGTGGTCGCACGGTGGTCTGACAGGTTCCCTTTTTTTTTAATATCCAGAAACGAAGCTCTGTTACTTGATCGTGTCTAAATTTCTCATGTTGGGTTATCTTTGTACCATATGTAATCAAAGACGATTGGGTCGGAGGAGATCACTGATACAAAGGTTTCACTTTCTAACCTGAGAAATTCTCTCGCCTACGTCTAAAGAAGCCAAACTCAGTCATGTCTTCAACGAAGACACTTCATTTCACAAATCACAACACAACACACCAAATGGAGAACATTACCAAGGATAGAGCCTAGAATTTATCCGACACGGCAAAAACATATGGGCTTTTATGAGACATTAAGCCCATACATTGAGAAATCGACCTATAAATGTCTTACTCATGATCATTTAGCGCACCCCACAACGGAACAGTACTCACGATAATAAAGTGAACTGTAGTATAAAGACTAACTGAGATTGGTGTGAAGAGGTTCACGGAGCTGTGCAGTGAGAACAAGGCGAACTATTCTTTCGCCTTTTACTAAAGAATCCCGTGTCTTCTCTGCATTTAAAACGGCATACGCCTACTTTTGGAAAGGGGTTGTGTTAAAATAAACCCCCATTTAAACTGTCATCTGAGCAAATGTTCTTAGAGCATGATTATCGGGGGTTTTAAGGGGGAGTTTTTAGATTTTTGGTAGGTTAAAAATAAATCAAAAGTAAAGAAAATAGAGATGAGACTCTCTTATATAACATACTGAAATCAATCTTAAGAGACACAACGTGTTCATTTATTGTTGGTCCAAGAGAATAATAAATAAGGGAATAAAAAAAAATTTTCCACGATTTCTTTCTTTCTATTTCTTTCTTTTTTTCTCTATTTCTCTCTTCTCTCCCGATTAAAGTGTCGATCCGCCAAAGGAAAAGCTGGTTTAATCAGAGGCTATAGAATCTGTGGAGTTTTGGGTCGGAAGCGAGTTGAATCGGCGGAGATGTTATCGGAGGCGACGGTAGCGGTGGCGATTTGAATCGTCGTGGAGATTGTAGCGGTGGCGAATTGACGGAGTATGCGATGCAATCGGAACACCAATAATCAATTCGATTGAGAGGGTAAGTTTATCAGGGCATTAGTATGATTTTAGGTAAACTGTTAGGTTGATTTGATTTTGTTTGCTTGAAATTAGGGTTCTTTGTTCTTTGTTCGAAAATTAGGGTTCTTTGTTCTTTGTTCGAAAATTAGGGTTCTTTGTTCTATGTTCGTCTTTCCAGAACGACTTGTCTCTACATCAGCATCAATGTTTAGCCCAAATGTTAAGTAAGTTTTTTGTTGCTACTGTTGGGGAAACAAAGTATATTGTTCTTGTTTGATTTTGGTTGTAGTTTTATCCACTCCTTGTATTTGGTTGTCTTTGTTTGATATTCATTGTAGTTTACTTATTAACGAAATTGTGATATATGTGTGTCTTTTTTTTTTAGGTCAAATGGGCAAAAATGATATCGATGGCTTGATGCTAGTTAAAGAGTGTGACTCGGCCATGGAGGAAGGTAATTGTCATCCTCTTCTTTCTTCATTTATTTAATGCTAGTTAATGTATGATAGTGAGTCATTGATGTTTGTTGGTTGTGATAAATGTGTTTAGTACTTGTTAGTGTAGGTATTAGTCTAGTCAATCATTATTGATGTTATTATTTGAAGTGTGTGTGAGTTGGTTGTGAAGATGTTTAATGTTTGGTTGTTGTAGTTTAGGGAAGACTTAATTACAAAATTTAAACCAACTAGTTGTAAAAGTAAAAATAACTTACACCTTATAAATTCATTGTCTTCCTCTTCATAGTAAACTCGCAAATGTATCTCTTCATTCATAGTCTCTTTATTCTCTTTGAAACTCGCAAATGAACCAACTAGTCTTAACACCTTTGAATCTTCGTTCATAGTCTTCCTTATAAACTCGCAAATAAATCTCTTTATTCCCCTTTAACACCTTTCAATCCCGTTCATAGTCTTTCTTATAAACTCCTTTGAATCTTTTTATTCTCCTTCAACCCCTGTGATATGGATTCTGACGACTACATGAATCCATATCATCCCTCCTCTAGCTATATGAATCTGTTACAAAGTCAGCTTGAAACTCAAAACCTCGAATACAGTCCTTCTCTAAGTCCATGTTCTGAAACTCTATCTGAACTTGCATCACCTCAAGAAAACCGTAAGTCAAGGCATGCTTGGTTACCAGCTGATGATAAGATGCTTGTCTCTGGTTGGCTCAACACAAGCAAGGATCCGATAACTTCTAATCAGCAAAGACTTGGTGCCTTTTGCGGAAGGATTGCGGAATATGTTGCAAAGTGTCTGAATGTTGTGGGTCGGCCAAAGAGGGAGGCGAGTCATTGTAAGCAGAGATGGGGGAGGATCAACGACTTGGTGTGCAAGTTTGTTGGTTGTTACGAGGCTGCTACTAGAGAGAAGTCGAGTGGGCAGAGTGAAGATGACGTGATGAAGGTTGCACACGAAATATTTTTCAATGATCAAGGACATCAGTTTACCTTGGAGCATGCTTGGCGAGACTTAAGGTATGATCAAAAATGGTGTGCGTCCATATCTACTAAAGGCAATGGAGTGAAGAGGGGAAGGGAGGATGCACATCCGGTGAATGACATCGATGGATCACAGCCACGTCCTCCTGGTGTTAAGGCTGCTAAGGGGAAGTCGAAAAAGAGCACTAGTACACAACTGGATGTGGAGGAAGATGGAAAAGCTTTCTTGGAGTTTCAGTTGGAGCGTGTAGAGAGGATGTATGAGATGAAACAGAAAGATTTTACCTTGAAAGAGAAAGAGTTCGCTATGAAGAAGGAGCATATGAAGCATGTTATGCTTGAAAATCTGATTGCTAAGAAGGATTCACTATCTGAATCCGAGAAAGCTCTTAAGGACAAGCTAATTGATGACATGATGTCATCAGGTTGAATCCGAATTATGCTTGTGTTTTTAGTGTTCTAAGTATTTGGTTGTTGTAGTTTCGAATATTGTTGTGTTCTAAATATGTTTGTGTTTTTTGTGTTCTAAGTATTTGGTTGTAATCGGACAAGGATGTGTTTTTTTGTAATTGGACAAGATTTATGTAATCCAAGTGTTTATTGTTTAAGTGTGTTTCTTGTTTTGGTGTAATCGAATTGTTTCTATTTATTTTATGTTTTACTTAGTTTATGTTTCAGTTTGATGTGTTTTTAATAGTTTTAACCTATTGATGTGTTTTAGTTTCAGTTTTGTTTGTGTCTTTGATTCAGTTTTATTTATGTTTTGATTCAATTTTGTTTGTGTTTGTGTGTTTGTTTCAGTGATGCTTTGTAATCAAGATGATATGATGAACCGGATGTCATCCCGTGACACCAAAAGAACAACAAGCGTAAAGTAAAAAGTGATGAAGTCGGTCAAGATGATTTGTTATCATCCCCGTGACACCATGTGACAAGCAATAGGATTCACTTTTGTATAGTTATGTACTTTCACCACATGTTTTTACAAGGGCTTTTGTATTTTTGTACATCTACCACATGTTATCTTTTCATTTAAGACCACAAATTGTATTCAATATTTTCTATCCACATATTTATAGTTTTGAAGTCACCAAAATTTCCTATATATGTCCACTACTAGCACACAAAATATTCACACCAAATCAATGAAAACACAAGTCCATCTCTAAATTCTAAACACCAAAACACTTTTCCTTTATTTTCAAAAGCTCCAAAATGGCTTCTTCTTCTTCCCATAATGATGATGGTGATGATATACTTGATGAATGTTTTAATCAAACATGCGATCAAATCACCAATCATGTATGGGAAAATCTTCTTACTCCACCAATCCAAAGTCAACCACCACCTAAACCAAGAAAAAAGCGAATTCACATTGAAAGAAATCGAGAAGTCGGTCATGACCACTTGTGGAATGATTATTTCAGTGATGATCCTACTTACCCTCACAACATTTTCCGTCGCCGTTTTAGAATGAACAAGCCATTATTCATGCGTATTGTGGATAAGCTCGCAAATGAAGTTCCCTATTTTCAACAAAGAAGAGATGCTACCGGAAGGTTGGGTCTATCTACATTGCAGAAGTGTACAGCAGCAATTCCTATGATGGCATATGGTTCTGCAGCTGATGCGTTTGACGAATACCTCCGACTTTCTCCAAACGTGGCGCTAGCATGCTTGGACAATTTTACAGATTCAGTTGTAAATTTATTTGGAGATGAGTACTTGAGAAGACCCACACCAGCAGATCTTCAAAGACTACTCGACGTTGGTGAGTATCGCGGATTTCCCGGCATGATAGGAAGCATCGATTGTATGCATTGGGAGTGGAAGAATTGTCCTACCGCATGGAAAGGTCAATACACCCGCGGAACTGGAAAGCCCACAATTGTTTTAGAGGCGGTGGCTTTGTATGATCTCTGGATCTGGCATGCTTTCTTCGGACTACCAGGTACATTAAACGATATCAATATTCTTGACCGATCTCAAGTCTTTGATGATATTTTGCATGGTCGAGCTCCTAAAGTGAAATACAGTGTCAACGGACATGAGTATAAATTGGATTACTATCTGACAGATGGTATTTATCCAAAATGGGTTACCTTTATCCAATCTATTCCACTGCCACAAACTCCAAAAGACGCTTTATTTGTGAGACAACAAGAAGCTGTGCGTAAAGATGTAGAGCGTGCTTTTGGAGTTTTGCATGCTCGATTTGCCATAGTCAAAAACCCGGCTCTTATTTGGGATATAGTAAAAATTGGGAAAATAATGAGAGTGTGTATCATACTGCACAATATGATAGTAGAGGACGAACGAGATGGGTACAATTTGTTTGATCAAACTGAATTCACACAAAGGGAGTCAAGTAGAGCTGCAGAAGTTGACTACACGCCTCCAACACCCATGCCTTCATGTGTCGCTACTATGCTCAAGAATCGAAAGGATGTTCGTGATAAAGAAAAAAATAAATGCTTGCAACATGATTTGGTTGAGAATATTTGGGCAAAATTTGGAGCAAATCAGTATTAAAATTAATCATTCTCTCCATTTATGAATTGCACTTCTGTTGTAATATGTATTAATGTTTTTATTATGTTGTGTATGTTTGAAAATTAATAAAAATGCATTATTTTCTAATTTTATAAATTCTTAAATGTTTACATATTTATACCACTTCTATTCTAATTTAAATTTAAAACTTTTAAAAACAATATTTTCAAAAATAAGATACCCAAAATAAGAACCTATCAATAAATAAGAAAATTTTATCTAAGAGATCATGGGTTCTTATGTTTAAAAAAACACACAATTAATTCATTTAAAATTTAACAACCCCCTTCTAACATACTACCAATAAACTTGGTCTTAGGTTAATATTTACTTGAGAGTCTAATCTGATGAATTTTTAGTGTAACTAATAAAAGTAGTTTCTGTATTTAAATTTCTCAGATTGAAGGAAGCATTGGAAGGTACCTTTCTTCTTTGATGCATTTGCTCTTATTTCATTTGTGTTAGCGGAACCAAAATTCTAATGTTAACAGATTTACAATGAACACCCCATCGTGGTTTAATTCAAACTTGGAATTGATGAGAATTAATAATGGTTTGTTTATTGCTCCACGCCATATAGGATCATCTTGGAAAAGGTTAACTATAAGCTTAGTCTGAGGTATATTGGTTTGTTTATTGCTCCACGCCATCACCAAACCTAGAAGTTTAAAACCGATATCATTTTGTGTTGATTAGAATTTCTTAGGTGAATATGCTTAGAGAATAATATTCTTTGTTAAATGTTGATGAAGATGTCTTCAAGATCAAGATACACCTCATTGAGAACTGAGCAAACGAGACGTCCAAGATTAGAAAGATTATAAAGATGCCATAATTAGGCCGAACTAGAAATTATTTATTAATATTGTGTAGATAACAAATCGTAGAATAACCAATACATGTGAATGTGATGTGAACAATATCTTCCCTGACGGGTTATAATAAAGAAACTCTTCTTGAATAATGGAACTAGAAGCTATTATAAGCCTAATTTAATTACGCATTCTGATATAAAAAGATCATAGCTACTTTGTTACTTGTGTGTAGGAGCAGCCGCTTCGATGTGAGAGCAAGTATCTTTGACAAGAGGAGGGAAGAAGGGATTTAGCGGAAACATATGTGGCCAACATTTGAGTCTACATCCGAAAAGGCATTGCAACACTTAGGTCCAACACTACCAAATTTTCCTGTGCATACTGATTTGAATATCTCAACCACACAACCTTCGACGCTAGAGAGTGATGACCAGCATTTTGTGATATCAACCGGAGAACCAGGAAGAGAAAATCCAGGAATGATAGAGAGTTTATTAGATGTTGCAAGTGTGGGAGCAGCTGCGTTGATGCGAGAGCAGCCATCCTTGAGAAGAGGAGGGAAGAAAGGATTCAATGGAAACATCTTGGACCAACACTTCGGATCGATTTCGGTAAACGCCTTACAGCATGTCGTCCAACGTTTTCAAACTTACCGGTTAAAGCAGATCTGAAGATTTCGATTTCACAACCTTGAATTTTGAGGAGCTATGACCAGCATTTTGGTAGATCAATTGGGGAGCCAGGAGGAGAAAAGCCAGGAATGGTAGGGAGTTGAGCTAGCCCCGGTTTCACTAAAGTAGTGGCACACAAAGTTACAATTAGAATAGTGTAGAGAAGAGTTTGAATCTTACCTTCCATGGTGAATATTGTTTCTTTTTTTATTCTATAGAGAAGAATGATTTGCTTGATTGAGATAGTTTGGTATCCGAAAAAACAAACAATTTATAGAATAGCTCAAGCTGAACAGATACGGTAAATTTATTACGATCAGTTACACCGGCATAGTCTTTGACTCGTTCCTTGTGATAAACTTTGGATTAAAACATGTTCCGTTACACTTTTACAAATTGATATATATATCAGTAACTCAAATTGTAGGCATTTAAACAATTAATCCAAATAAATTTATATTTGGACTCTGAACGTTTTAATGAATCAGTTATTTTATTCAATGACTTAAAAGCAGATGTCACCACTTTTGTTTATTTCACATCTTAAGCCAAACCAAAGGTTAAAACACAGAGGAGGAGACTCATATCAATATTTAGGCCAAGCCAACTAGCTTCTCGCTGACTTCCCAAACTCTGCGAGCCTTCTGGATATCGCTAGCTTCTTGAGACAGCTGATTCTCAAATGAAGCAGAGCTCTTGTTCCAGCTCCAATACACTCCCGACTTCGTCAAGCTTGGATCACCCACCACCTTCAACAAATAAATACATAGGTTGAGTAAACAGGAAGAATAAGAAACTAAAAAGAAAGGTTTCTTGAGTCACAAACAAAATTAGGTTTTGGTTAATCTTCTTACCTGAGCAAGCCTTTTCCCAGCCTCTGTTTCGGAGACGTAACCTTTAGTGATGTACTTCTGGAAAGGAGGGAAGAGGGTACGGAAGAGAGGAATATGCTCTCTGAATAAACCTGTCGTCGCGATACAACCGGGGTAAAGGGAAGCAAAAGTGATACCGGTTTCTTCATGGAAACGCCTATGAAACTCCTGCATTGTCAACATGTTACAGACTTTACTGTCTTTATACGCCTTTGCACCGTTAAAATCTCCTCCATCTATCATAGCCGAGCTGTTTAGTCCGTTCAGTCCCCCAGCTAATCCCCTCAAGTCCCCCAGATTCGCCTTCGGAGGTACAATACCCGCCAATGTATTAGTGTTTCCTGCTCAACAAGAAACATATAACGTTTAGGGTTTCGAATTTTAGAGTTTAGAATAAGTAGGAAATACATAAAGCGGAGGAGGCTATACCAGTTATGGATCCAACAATGATGAGACGTTTCGACGGATAGTCGGAGTTCTTCAAGTCGTCAATCAATAGTCTTGAAAGAAGAAAGTGGCCCAAATGGTTCGTTCCAACGCTAAGCTCAAACCCTTCGGCAGTGAAAGCAGGTTGATTAGCCGTTGGCTGATAAATCGCGGCATTGCAAACCAACACATCAAGAGGCATCTCGGCTCTCCTGAAGTTATCAACGAACTGTCTCACGCTGTCCAATGACGCTAAGTCCATATGCATCACCGTGTAGCTGTCCCTAGGCATCCCTGCGGATTTAGCAGCTCTCTCGGCCTTGAGAAAATCTCTGCACGCCATTATCACGTGCCATTTACCTGTCTCGGCTAATGCCTTGGCCGTTGCTAAACCTAGCCCTGAGGAAGCTCCCGTGACAACAACATTTCCTTTTCTAAGCGTTTTCTTGCGGTCTAAGGAAGGTTTTGTGACTGAAGGAGTTGAAGTCGCGATTGCTTGAGCTCGAATAATCGCATTATTATTCCTCAAACTCTGGCAGAGTAGAAGAACCAAACGTAATTAGTTTTTACTACATTATTTTCCAAGAAACTCATATCATAAACTTAGAAGTAAGATTGTGTTGCGTACCTTGCATCTCAATGAAGAAGAGACGAATTCAGCTTTGATTTGTTCTGAAAGTGAAACACCAAACAAACTAGACTCTTTAAACGATGATGCTGAAGCATTAAGTTTGCCCTGCAACCAAAAAACAAAAAGCTAATTAATCTCGGAGACAGGTCATAAATAAACAAAAAGAAAAAGATTAATAGATAGTATAAAAGAGTTAACAAAATACATCTTTGCGTACAGAGAAAGCAGAGGAGACCAAAGAAGCAGCTTGAAGGGCCATTGTTTCGTTCTAAGACTTGTAAGAGTGTAAGTAATGTGGTGTTCTGCAAATGTCAATGCTTGTGTGTTGTTTATATAGGAGTTGAGACAAGTCACAAGTTTAAGATGGTCCCCTCCCACCCATCCTAGGATATGTGTGGCGTGGATAAGATTTTACCTTTAGAGAAAGCTTTTTCCACGTCAGAGTCTTACAGCCAATGAGAATTCGAGAACTAGATTTCCTGTCAGTAGATATTATAATGTATAAGTTCATGGGACTCCATCTCTTTTGGTATGGGGAGGATTGAGAGATAGAGCTATGTAACAACAATATACTGAAATCGTTATGGACGCTCTGATCTAGAGATACAATTGTTTATTGAATTGATGAATTGTATATAGATAGACTGTAATTGAAAATACAATATGTGTATACAAAATCATATATTCTCCTTGTGGAGTTCGAATATCAAAGACACAACTACATTCTGGTATATGAATATGTTTTTTTTCTTCCTAATTTGATTCTTAAACAAGAATAACATTATATATTATATATATATTTGCTAGAGATTTTGAATTTTAGAGATAACAATTAAGAAAAAATAAATAAAAGAAGCGTGGTAAGAAAGAAAAAAAGAAGTCAGTGGACGAACCAAACCTTCTCTCAATCTATACACTTTTGACAGGAGGAGATGGTTGTTACTAAGTTGAATTCAATTCGCCTTGGGATTGTTTGATTTTTGTAAAACTTTCTTCTCTGACTCATAGGCGAACCGGAAATCCAAAATTCTGAAATGTTCTGATTTCTCCTCGTAAACCGCCAGTCACAATCACCATAGACCAAGCTGAGGCACTCGGTTTCGTGTTAACCGGTCCGTTAGACATGTCCACGCTCACACGAGGGCTAGTCCGGGCTCTGTTCTTTGCAGCTACCATGAGTTTCTCCTCAGGCCATGTCGCTGAGATTCTATCGAAGAAGTATCTATTTGTGGCGCTTGAAATGATACCGTTAGTGACGGTTTTGTTGTTGGTTGGATCGTTGACAGGTGTTGGAGGGTTATTGGCTGTGAAGGGTGCCTGCTCGGGGCTATTGCTGCTTTGGTTGTTACTGATTTTGCCTGGCCAAGGTGCAGCCACAGACACGTCTCGACAGTAAAAGTGTTCGTAGGAATTTGTGACTGTAACACGTTTGCTTTTCCCAGCTCGCGAGTCTGAGTCGTAGTTCCATACATACACATTAGAGTCTTCGCTTGCTGAGACTAAGAATTTCCCGTTTGATGTAAGTGAAGCCGAGATTTGGCTATTCGTATTGCGAAATCCTGCAAAACCGAAAATTTTGCTAAAACTCAGAAAAACACACATTACTTAGCAAGAAGGTTGAGCTTCTTTTCCAACACCACATATAGAAAAAAACTTAACAACATCATATTCATGTGATGTGGGACTCGTAAGAATCTTTTCAAGATGATATATCCAAAGATTCACCTCCATGAACAATAAAGTCATGCCTAATCTCTGAGTTCGAAGAATGAAGAAGAGAGATTCTAGCTAGTATGGTTTACCTTTAAATTTGTGAACAAGGTCAACACCGTCAACAACCCGTGTACGTGAATCTGCAGATGTGACGAGCACTTCTGATGAACTTCCCGCCACAAACTGGTTCATGAGCAGAGTCAGATAAACCAGTACAACATTCAAACACAAATACACTTGCAAAGAACAGAACGGTGTAACTTGTTATTTTGGCATTACCTGAAAACCAGTGATTTTCTTGTGATGGGTTTTCTTTTTTCTGTTCTTCAGATTGATTTCACGCCTCTGCTGCAGTTTGTTATCTGAATGAACAAAAAGATATTAAGTTCGAGAGACGAGATGGAGAAACAATTTAGATGTCAGATAAGTAAGTTCTAAGCTTACATACCATGTGTGTTGTATAAGCAACATGTTCCTTTGTATGAACCAACCAATGCACCCTTTACAAACCAAGAGAGCTTTATTAAGGTACTGCATGAGTTAATTACTGAATTCACTTCATTACATAAAAAAGACTTAGTGGCGTACCTGCCCATCCGGTGTATAGCAGGCAGCTGTGACCATCTCATGAAGATCGTTCCAATCAACAACTTGATGATCAGGAATGCTCCATATCCGAACTTTTGCATCCAAAGATCCGCTGATGAAGTAATTGTCATCCACAGGATTAAACTGGATGCAAGTCACTGTGTCCAGAAAACAGAAAACTAGATGAGAGAAAATCTTATGTCACATAACCAACATATAAAATTGTTATCTTTTTGTCTTCTGTTTCAGGGATCTATATACACGTGGAAGAAGACTGGACATATGAATCTAGAACAGAGTTGACACCTAAAGTGACTTAATATTCTTCTTGCGACGTATGCTTAGTTCCGTAGAGAATAATAAGAACAAAAGTAACTCATGGCCATTGGTGGGGAATAAGAGGGTATATATCCTCACCGTAGTCACTATGTGAGAAGACTTTCAAACATGTCTTGCTAGATAAGTCCCATAGTCGAACAGTCTTGTCCATGGAAGAGGAAAGCAGGTGCTGGAAACAAAACAATGAGAGTGCAAAGTCTTGAGAATTCAAGGGAAAATACTGATTGAAGCAGATTCTCACATAACAATTGAGAAAACCTAAAATTAGCACTGGTAAGTTGAACAAGGTGATAATTTTGCTCCAAACAATAGAATAGATTGAATTTTATATACGTTTCTAGTGTGAAAACCAACATCATGGTTTAAAAATAGTTGTAGCCAAATGAGATGATCGGGACTAGTACCAACCTGAGATTTTGACCATGAAAGGTCAAGTACGTCATCCAAATGCCCAACAAATGAACACACCGGTTTCTCTGAGAGACCAAAGACTGCCTCTGGAACAAGAACATTGTCCAAGCTCACTGATTTTCGACTAAATGATGTTCTCCCTCTTCTCTTTGGAGACATTGAAACTGGTTCTGGTGACCCATTTGCTAAAAGAAACAAATTTATGCTCCCATCTTCTTGTTTATCAACGGACAAGAGTTCTCCTTTTCTTTCTGACTCAACAACTTTCCAAATCTGAATAACACAATCCTCACCAGCACTAGCAAGATACCTCCCATCCAAAGTGAACTTAATGCTCCATATCGACCCTTTATGAGCTTGAATCTCTTGGCTCTTGAAAAGTGCTGTGAGCTCTTTACATGACTTTCCATACTGCCTAACCTTAACTCTCTCAGGGTCATGAAAGGACGTATCTCGGCTATCATCAGTTGCAGAGCTAAACCTCTGACCACCTCTCTCGGACGGTGAATCCCTATCATCGGTGCTTCGTCGCTCTTTATACCCAGTCACACTACTAGCAACATTCTTTATACTCTTTAACCAACTCCCTCTCCTTCTATGCTTAGTCACTCTGCTTCCACTAACATTAGTGTCCATATCCACAGAGTCTTTACTACAAACATCTTCAACATTTTGCCTCCTCATCAGCTCAAGCACGATAGGGGATGTCCCAACACACATCTCAAACTCCTCAATAGTCAATTGCCGATCTGTACCTACCTCCTTCAACTTCTCCAACATCCCATCTTCTCGGACCTCATTCACCACAAACTCTTTGCCAGTATCTAGATTCCTAATGGTACACATTTGCTCGTCTAAAACAACATCTCTACCATTGCCATGAGATAAATGACTCAAACTCTCTTTCTCTACAATGTCCCTAAGAGATCTTCCCATAGTAGGCTCTTTGCTTATAACATCAACGCCATTACGCATACGAGACTTCCCAGTATGATCATCATTAAGCATATTTACAGAAGAAGAACAAGAACACCGAGATCCAGTATACTGACGAGCCTTACCAAGATCGACATTGTCACTACCTGCCGCATCTGATCTCAACACGCATTTACCTTGGTGTTTAGAAACCAAAACATCAGAAGGAACCGATCTAGAGAAATGCGAAGCGCAAACCCCTTTCCTCCGACTTCTAGACCGGAGCTGACTCGCCGGCGGAGGTAGATCCGGCTCGTTACTAAGCCCCAAACCACGCAAAAGCCTGATTCGTCTCTCCGACACAGATTCAGGCTCAGATTTCCAAAGCTCGAAGCCAGAGCTTCCCATAGGGAACACAGGAACAGGAAAGGGACTCGGATCGTGGATCGAATCAGAGATATTGGGATCAGAGTCGTAATCAGAGTTGGAAGTAGAACAAGAGCAAGAAGAGAGAACACGATCGAGAGATTCATAGAAACAATCGTCATTGTCATCTTCTTCTTCTAATTCTTCCTCCTTGGTTTCGAATCTGACGACGTTGCTTCGTCTGTTCATCATCATCATCTTCATCATCTCTTCTCAACCTCAAGACTGAATCAAAGTTATTCTCATCAGCGAGAGAGAGAGAGAGAGATTAAAATGCCTCTTAACCTTCTCTTTGCGGGCAACAACAGTCTTCGAGAGAGGAGGACGAATCAGAAAAACAAGGTTAGTTGTGAGAAGTTTTTGACTATGTATGAGAGAGCTTCAATGAGAGTAGAGACTAGAGAGAGAGAGAATTAGGGTTTGCGAGAATCGAAACGAAGCTCTCCAATGGAGTAAGAGAGAGTCAGATCGGATTAATGGGAGAGAGAGAGAGAGAGAGAAAGAGTTTATTATTATGAGAGAGAGAGAGAAAGAGTTTAATGTTTATTGTTCAGAGAGAGGAGGAGGGAGAGAGAAGAGAGAGAGAGGCCGCAACGATTTTAATTCAATTCAATGTTTTTTTTTTTTTGGTAAATTTAATATATTTTTATATGAACAAAATACGAATTGCTAAATTTCTTGATCATCTATAATTTCTGCTAATTACGTACTAATCTAAATCATCATTTAATTAATTTAATTAGATAAATTACATTTACTGTATTGTCTTAAATTCGATAAAGCAGAAATTTAGACTCGAAATGGTTAACAAAACTCGATGTAATTAGGGTATAGAGTAAATGAAGTTGAATAGTAGTTAGGATTACAGTGAATGCAACAAATTTATCAACAGAAACAAAAAGAGATCAATGCAGTGGCAGTCCTGTGGCACATACTAATCCATATATATTTATAATAACTAGTCAATGACAAAAAAAAAAATCTTCATAAAATAGATTTGTAACTAATGTCCCGGCGGTTATTTTTAATTTACATTGTGACGAATCAAAATTTATAAATAGTAAGTAAAACCTAGTTTATCTACAAGCACATCAGTTTGTGTCGTTTATTACAACAATCAAACTTTAGTGAGATAAATATCATAAAATGGATCATACTTATATTTTAGAGTAATTGAAATTACAAACTTTTTTTTTTTACAAATTTCTCAAATTTAAAATTAGAAAATAAGGTTAAAAAATGTATGATATCTTTAGGGATTTTATTTTAGGGTATCAAGGACGACAATATGCTTTGAGTTTAATGGAATAATAATAGTAACTAGGATGTTACTTTGCTGTATAATATATGCTTTATTAGTCTAAATTATTGCGGAAATCGTGCCTAGTAAACTATAATGGAAAGCATAAGCACATGCTTAGACAGTATTAATATGCTTTATTTGTTTTTTGTTTTGTTTTTGTGATTAGACATAAATAAAAGTAGCTATTGTTTGTTTATTCATACGTAGAGGGGCATATATATAGCTTTCAATGTAGGTGTACGCAGGCAGGGAAGAGGAAAACGATGTGTATCAAAATCTCTACCCATAAATTGCGACATAAATTATTGAAATCAATATGACTTCTGATGCCAATTAATATGATGTTGTGAAATGATTCAAATTCAAAAAAAATATATATATATAGACTATCATTTAGCTTCTTTCGTCTAAAAAGCAATTGATCTTTTTCATCATATACATATAATCAACATTATTTTTGTTTTGTTATCAAATAGTAGTTAGGAGTGAGCAAACCAAGGCTGGGAACAAAACTGTACAAAAGACTCAAATTTAGAAAACAAACACTCTTTGGTTTAATTGTATTATTTAGTTGAAAAAATTACAGAGAAATATGACAGAAAGAAAACGAATTTTTTTTTTACTTCAAATAAATAAAGATGAGATAGTATGTTTTTAGTCAAGCAATTTTAGATAGATAATATTTTAGGTTGAATAGTTTTTAGCATATATCTATTCAATAAATTTTGTATACTTTTTGTAAGGGAACATGAAATAAGAAACGAAATATAGGTAAATCAGAACTAGTCTTCTTTTTTACTATGAGAAACAAAGTTACTTTTCTTCAAGTTTAATTTTCTACAATTTTGAAATACTTTTGGAAAATAAGCATGTTATTTAGTAATAATACTGTAATACTACTACTAATAATTTATGTTAAAAGTCATACCTAGAAATCTATTTAAACAGCTGCAAATACAACAATAGTTTTTAATTCCACCACACATTATTAATGCACGTTCAAAGCATATAGGGACAAAGCTTAAAAAAAAAACAAATTGTCATCGAAGGAATAAAAAGAACGAAAACAATCATGACAGTGCATATATTTAAAGTGTATATATTATCAAAAACTCGTCAAAATTTTAAGTAACACAGCTAAACGTGACCGATGAAATAGACGTCTACCGTAAACTAAACACTTACACGTACGAGAAAATGATGAAAATTTTTGTGTTATTGTTATTCGTTTATTTCTCTCTACCTCTACCAAAATAGGAATATTCAACTGTCGTATTTATTTGTTTTGAGTCTTAGCCTTCGAGAAAAGAGATAGCTATAACTCATCTCTCCAGCAGCGAACGACCTGCGCCCATCTTAAATGTGCATCTCTACCTCTTCAATTCGTTTCATTCATTAAATTCAAAATTGAGTAAGATTGCATATTTGTTCTCACTCACTAGTAACCTTGGTTCAAAATCGATAGAAGTGGTCTATTCTAGTTATTTGTATAAACGTTGATTCAAATAATCGTAGTTACATCCTGTTTGAAGCCTTAATTGTGTCAAATGCAACACATACGTCAAAAGCCAAAAAAACAGAGAATATCTTCAACTTTACGAGTTTAAATATTATGCGGCTGAAAAATTATTAATTATCTGACTTATAATATCATATATAAAATATTTTATAGGTGTAAGACTCGAAACTTCTTGATTATAGAAAAAAAAAAAAAACTTAAAGAGTCTAGATTATCGCTATATATACCCGAAACTTTGAATGCATTTACACAAATTGGTTATATAGTTTATATGTACGTAGTAGAACATATTATTTTCTAATGTAAATACTAGTGATCCAACTAATTAATTATTACTATAATAATAAATGTAACTCCTCTCCCTTTCTTATTCTTCTCTTCTTTCAAAAGAAATTAAATTAGCTAATTTCATGTTACTATCCTCCATTTATATATTGTATTCTCAACCATAATATCCTAAGTTATATAATACGAAAAAAAAAATTCTCGATACACAAAGTTGGCATTAGAGAAATGAGATATATAAGACGACCAGATCTTAATAAGAATCCAATTATAGCAATTTTGTTTCTTACAGATTTTTAAAAGGGAAACGAAGAAAATTAGAACCATGAGTAATTAACGACAGACTAATAATAGCAAGAAGTAAGAGGTATATGTATAGAGCAGGTTTCAATATAATAATCACAGACATACCACATGGGTTGATTCTTGTAACACAGCTGTTTAGTTAATTAAGCCTATGAAGACGATTACTGTCCTAAGCCACTGAATATGAAAATTCTATATATGTTTAAGTGAGGTGCTGATGATGATTGTTCGATTTTATTTTCAATTAAAATCTAGTTTTTGGCCTTAACAGCACCCAGAACTACTGTCATGGGCAATTTGGAAATGTTAATTATTTTTTTTTATTATATATTTCATTTATTTTTCATTACATACTAGTTTCTTACTCATTGAAATGAACGTGATCATTAAACAATAACAATATATGTAATCTGTTTTGAAAGTCGGTCGTCTACCCATATCACAAATTCATAATAATCAAGTGTTATATGTAGATCCAGTGATAGTTTGAAACTTTGAACCATGAAATAACTAAATTTACGATTCATGTCACACTAAATTTAACAAAGAATGCTCTTACAATTTTATACCAATGAACTATAATACATTGAATATAATATGGAGTAATCAAAACAAATTTCTTATCAAGTAATTAAAACGTTTTATCATGATACTAGTTTAGTGGTTTGTGTTAATGTTGTCTTGTGTCACCATTCAAATTTAAACCCGAATTAAACAGAGTATTATGTTTTTGAATGAAGAGGAAGTGTTTTTGACATATATTATTGTATGTTAAACCAAAAAACGCCCAATCAATAGTCATATATAAAATAGTGCATGGATAGGTTTTATTAATTGTTTTATTGACTGAAAAGTTTATAAATGTGTTATGTGTGTTCCATATCATAAAACATTTCGAAATAAACCAACACATTAAGTAACGTATATGATAAATATTTTTTTTGAATGAATATAGAAGTATAGTGATCTGTTCTTGTAAAAGGTAGGCAAAATAATTAGTACGTTTTAGTCGATACTACACTAAATAAAGCCGAACAAAGAGACATCACTCTTGTCTCTTGGGCCCTATTTCTTTAAGAAACGAAATAAAAACAAAGTAATTCATCATTAAACTGTTTGAACTATATATATATATATATATATATATACTAGTATTTAAGATATGTATTTAGTATTCGATATATATGTTTGCTTCTAAATGACAAAAGAAGGACTCGTACCATATTTTTCGAGAGCCTAGACACTTGAAAGTGTCACAATTTTAATCACCGTATAACTTAGATAGTAGATTCAAATTTCTGATATTCATGATTATCTGCATTTGAATTTATCTTTAATAAACCATATAACATAATGTATATATAGATATAGATATGTATACATAAATTGATACGTTACAGAGATATTATATAGAAGGAGTACATTATTGTTAAATGGACCCATGAAACAGTATTAATCTGTTAATGGAAATGGAAACCATCCAACTTCTTTTAACTTCCACTTCATTATGTTCCCTCTGAAACATCTGAAAATAACTGCCAGATTCACATGGTTAATTTCAGAACTTATTATTGTATGTTTTTTTTACAATGTCATTTGTATATAAAGTTTGTGCCGAATTTAATCTATTACATTATACCAAATTTTCACTAAATAATAGTATATATCATTAAATCAGCAAATATGGCCTGAAAATTAATGGGCTTTGTGCACAATATCAGGTTGGACATGAACACTGCAATTATTTGGAGAACGTCCAGAAGGCTGGTATTCAATTACTGAATTTAAAAGACCTACAAAAAAATAAAAAAATAAAAAAATAATGAAATATTTTTAAGTATTTGACCATAAATAAAGTGAGATTTTGTTTCTTCACAGTTTTATTCATCTGTTTGATCGAAGTGTTGTTTATGAAAAAAGGTTGCATATTTGAATTGTAAAAACAAAAGAATATTAGAAATTATTATTTAATTCTACAATACCAAAAGTTTGTATATGCAAGATCCCCTAGATCTGTGTTGCAAAAATTCTCTGCATTATATAGAAGGTAATATATGATAGATAATGATTTATTAAACAGCACAGCCTGAGTAAACAACGTATTTTTGAGGCTGTATCTCTAAAATGTGCCACGTTATTGAAACTCTAAAGTCTAAATTTTTTTGGTCAAGACAAATTTGTATACCCGGAATGGTATGAAGACTAAAAACGAATCCATGGTTATGACTTATGAATATGAGTTCTGACCAACGACCATTTTCTTCTAGGTTCTAACTATACATAGACTTATTACATCCTTGTGCATAATATGAAATAAAAACAAAAAACAAAAATCAGAAGATGAATCCCTCAAAAATATTGGTTGCCTGCACTCTGATTGTTCTCATCGCAGTTTCTTCCGTCCATTGCCGTTCCGGTATGTATATACTTTAAAATATTTTTCTTCACATTATTTTGGTTATATGTTTTAAAACTCTTAAGTTAAATTTTATAACTCATGAGGGCAAAATAGTGACTCTGTAAGTGGATCCAATCCCTGATATTACATTGACCTTTCAAAAGCTAACCCTATTTCTTGATTCTGAAACTAACTAAAACTATATAAACGACGAAGAGAAACTTATCTCTCAGCTTTGGTACTAATTAATCTCCCCTTCTGATGATTCTCCTTTGTTAAGACCTGGCACCTCGTTTAAGCATAAGTGAATTTGACAATTATGTCTATTAAAATTTAGAGATTCTTACAGAAAAAGTCAAGGATCCAATTCTCACTTCAGAATTGCTGGCTACATCTTTGGTTATTTACCAATTCTACTAATATTCTGTGTGCTATGTTTTTATATATATTCGAATATCATATATACATTTTCTTTTACTTCTTTAAGAAATGAAATATATATATTTATCTTTTCGGAATGATGGTAGGTCCAACGGCGGGAAATTGTGGAGATGCAAGTCATGAATGTAACGAGCGATTCCAAAATGAACAATGCGCGCAATATTGTAATGGCTCGCCTTTCAGCAAGGGTGTTTGCCTTCTAAGGTCCTTAGTAGGACCTCCTACGTATTATTGTTGTTGTTATAAATAGATTCACTATGTAATTCCTTTATCATCTTAGATCAAAACATGCTTATGTATGCTTTTATACTTCAAGTCTAATAAATGAACGAACTTAGAAACAGAGGAAAGATTTGATGGAAGACTGAAACTTTACTTAATCAAATCTTAGGGTTTTTACATCTTGTATTATATACACAAACATACAGAACAATCTAGAATACTCAAAAAGCAAATCTTATCCTCTAAGTCGATAGCTGTATTGGCTGAGTCACTCGAGGAAGATTCCAAAACCTTGAATTTTTTATGGTAAGAGAAGCTTGTCCCTTCTACGTACTGCCATTGTTGCTCTGTTTCGGCCGTTGAGACTTGAGACTTTGACTCTGCAAAAGACAAACTGTTGATAGGTCTGGGCTTTGTTTTTGTGTGAGTTCTTCTACAATAATTTTTTTTTTTTTATAAATATAATAGAGATATATATATATATATATATATATATTCCAATAAATTATTATCACTTATTCGCACTGCACAGTTTGATTAACCAATTAATTAAAATTGCAGGAAACAGTTTATTTTATATAGTGTTAAAAGGTTGCCCACTAAAAACAGCTTACGGTAAAGTTCAAATGTTAGTTAGTTTGTTGTCAATATAAAGCTCTTATGTAATAGACAAGATAAAATTATTAATCCAATCTTTATATAAAAATATGGTTATGTTGTTTATGTGTCTTTTCAATTCGTAGTTCGAATATCACTCGATCTTTTACTTAAAATGACATATATTTTTTGACCAAACAAATGATTTACCTTCTTGTTTATTTGGTCAAAGAGGAAAACAAATAAATAGATCACTTATTAATAAAACTACACTTACTACATTAACAAAACTAGAGAGGAAAACAACTTGGATATAGTTATAACTTGTACAGACTCTCAGAAGTTAAGATTATGAACTTTTTATGTCATTATAAATAGATCACTTGACACCTAGCTAATGTACATCGAACTATATACACAATATTGGTTTGTTAAAATGGGTTCCTCCAAACTGATGGTTACATTCATTCTTGTTGCTACGTTGGCCATCTCCTATAACCTTTTCTCTGGTATTTGTAATTTTTAAATATTTATTAAGCTATTACGTATATATTTGATATTTCATATATAAATATATATATATTTTTAAAAAGGGTTCTTACTTTATTCGTTTAACGATTGATAGTTGAAACGAGAATTAGCGTGCAAGCTGGGGCTCCTACTTGCGAAAAAGATTGTACTGAGAAATTCTTGACTCAAGACTGCTATAAATATTGTGTAGGCTTGACTTATAAACGTGGTGTTTGCATTTTATCCGAAGGACTTCCTCCAAAAACTTCTACATATCGTTGTTGTTGTTCGTAATGAAATATATGATTACTAATTCTCATTGATCAAATATCTATGTTTATGTTTTATTTCCTTTGACTATAATAAAGAGTTTTCTTTTTCAGTGGGAAGAACATACATATATGAAATTTCACTCTCAATAATATTTTTGTAATGGTTAATTACAACTAATACATATATTTACTAGCTAATATGGAAACACAATTTGTTGCATAAATATTCTTTAGGTGATGATTACAATAATTTTCATTACCAACTAGTATATATATAGTGAACAAGAGCTAACCAATATTAAAAGCAGTTTTTTTTTTTTTATCTACATCCTTAAATTTGATAAGTCATATTTTTTTATTTATTGTACTTATATATATATATATATATATATAGATAACAAGGTTATGGTATAATATAACAAATGAGTCTCTCTATCAAGCAGGGAAGTTATTTAAACATATCCATAGTAAAAGCAGATGTTTATAATTTTTTTTTAAAAAAATATTAGATCTGCCTGGACAGATGTGGTCCAGTGGTAATAGAGAATTAGGGAAAGATTAGAAAGAACTAACCTATGTTTGATTCACTCTGTAAATAAAAATTATAGTTGTGTGAAAAGTTTGTCAGTTGGGACCTATTGACCGAAGGCTCAATTGGTTTATCCGGTGGTCAGAAATGTAGGCGGTCTCACTCTTCCCTAATATTAATCAGAAAGCATTCTAAATTTGGGACAGACAGTATGGAATTTTTTAGAAAAAAGTCCATTTAAAGCATTTCAGTGTCTTTCTATCAAAACTGACTCGATAAATCTATTTCCTATATATTAATAGAGAAGCATTATTGTAAAAAATGTTGATGTGTCGTCGCCAGAGAGCTCAAAGTACATTTTAGCAAATAACTCTCATTAATTTATACTAATTATATCTATGCTATTATAGATTTAAATCAAAATTTATTAAATATATTAAAACCAGCCATCTAATTTGAATCTCTATTATACTTCTTTAAAAAACAAAATAATTCTCTTTAAAACATAATAATTACTCATGATTTATTAAAATAAATTTCATACAAATTTTTTCCACCACGTTAAAATTATTTCCACGTTCAAATATATATTTCACGGGTGTTTTACACAAAATAAACAAAAATTTAAATAAAACAAACGAAACTTTAGTTACAAATTTTGTTGTACACAAACAAATCTTATATTCAAAAAAGTATTTTTTTTTTTACTCCTTACCAAAAAAATAGTATTTTTATTCATAATAATTTTATTTAAATTGATTTATCCGACTATGGTTGTTATCTAATTAAGTTTTAAAAAAGAAAAAAAGAATAGATATAATAGTTATCTTTAACCGAAAAAGACTTATATAGATAACAAAGATTGGTATGAGTCGTATGACATGTCTAATATCAATGGAGTCGCTTACAAGTAAGGAAGTTATTTACACATGGATTTAGTCAGTATCGTAATGCGTAAAGCATTTGTATGTGGCTCTATTTTTTGGTTTACTATACAAAATTATTTAAATTTGTTAATTAATTATAATACATATAAAATTATAATAAATTAATTATTAACGATTTGGGAGATGAATATTATGTTTATTATCTATATTATTTTGGATTTGTTGTGTGGTGTTGTGGTTGGGAGATGAAAGTTTAGAAAATTCAACAAGTGAAGCATTTAACTGAGACGGATGAAAATAATGCCTTTACCGGAGGAGGGCCAGGGGGCGATGTATGTTTGGGGCTTTGTGATTATATTAATTAGATTCAATATGCAAAAAAAAATTAATATTAGCTAGATTCAATATATAGGACAAAATAATGATTTTGCCTTAAAATGGTTTTAACTTTTATGTAGTCAAAGATGCTTATTAAAAATAACTGAATAAGCTTTGGTCATGATCACTTTTTTATTATCTGTTATATTATATAAACATGAACAATATCTTCAAAGAGGAAAACTCCTGTTTTAAAATAATTGAGAAAATCGAAGAGAGTTTGAAAATGGGTTCTTCCAAATTGTTGGTTGCATTCACTCTCGTGGTTGTGATGGCCATTTCCTATGACCTCTTCGATGGTATGTCTCTTTACAAAAACCATTATTATATTTTACTTCGTTCATTACTTTTTTTTTTTTTGGTATTTCAGTTTCTTATTTGTTTTTTATGATGATTGTAGGAATAGGAATAAATGCAAGAACTGTGCCTCCGACTTGCTACGAAAGTTGTAACGCAACATTTCATAGTCCAGAATGTAACAAAATGTGTGTAGGATTGGCTTATAAAGATGGTAGCTGCATGTATCCTCCCCCTGCTCTTGATGGTCCTCCTCATAAGCGACCTTACTTTCCTCGTTGTTGTTGTAACCCTATCATTCGTCCACCTTCTTCTCTTTGATCAATATATTTCCTTTAATTATATATTTTGTTTTAAAGACATATATATATATATATATATATATAAATAATTCATCTCTGATATCATATGGAACTATAATATTATAAAACAATTAATTTATTATTGACTGTATTTGTCATTTAGATTTATTTTAAATAGGATTTTCATGATTGCCATATAAGTATATAACAGAATAAGCAATTATCATTATACAGGAATGTAAAAAAAAAAAAAAATCTTCAAATTACTACTATATTTAAATTTCATAATTTTTTTTGAACAAATACACTCTTTAATTGAAAACGACTTTTAACTGGGGATTATTAGTTTGAGATTTGAATAGAATTTTAAAGACTTTAAATGTTATGTAGACTTTTTTTTTTTTTTTTTTTGTCAACAAGAGAATTAGCTCAAACGAGTCAATGTTATGTAGATTCTGTTATTATTAAATCAAGATTTTGTCAAACTCTGCTAAAATGTAGTGTTATTATTTTGTAACTTATAAAAAGTCATTTAAAATCTTAACAAATTTGGGTTATTGGATTCAGAATATTATAAAGTCATTAAAATTTTTGTGTTATTCAATTAAAATAAAAGAATCTAGGATTGTTAATGAATTCAACTATTATGTTATTGGTTCATGATTTTCTACACTTTTTTCACAAAATAAAGTTATGGAAAGTATCACAAAAATACAAAGTTTGTTTGGAGCATTTTACAAGATTTTAGAAAACTAATCAACAAAACTATAGAATACTCTCTAGCAATCTTTAAAAATCTTTCACTTATTCATTTTTGATGATTTTGTTGAAATCTTCAAATTTTTTTTTATAAATTAGAATCCAATAACACAGTTTCCATACAAGAGAGAGAGAGAATTCTTCGGAAGCTCATCGACTTGGCGATTACGATCTCGGAGGATGAAAGTAAAAGTACAAGAGGGCCTTGGTGAATCACATGAAGTTCCTTTAGTTGGAGTTTTGAATTGAGGGCCTTGACTAACGATAGAGAGTCGGAGGCGAACAATATGTTTTAGAAACCCAATGCAATGGCAACTTCCACAGCTATGAGAGTTGCTAAAGCTTCGGCCATCAGTGGAGATCCGACGAAAGCCGGATCTGACTCTTGTTAGGGTGATTTGAGCTTGTCGACTTTTAAAGACCCAGCCCAGACCAGCTTTCGCATCTTTAACCCAGGCAGCGTCGGTGCAACAGGTAATTAGGTCACTTGCATGTTGTTCTTAGGATCTCATTGTTTACATCGGTTGATTTGGCTTTGGTGGTTTTATAATTTGTGCTTATTGCCATTTCTTAGCCTTTAACACTGCTAACATTAAGGCTTCTTCTGCAGGGACCTGTTTCTTGCTAAACACTAGGTTAGTGAAATCCATATGGTCCAGTAAATCCAGGGAAACATAGGTCCTCCACCAATACCAGTCGGGGGGGGGGGGGAGACACGTTAGACGATTCAGAGTCATGGTTCCTGATTGGATTGAAGATATTTTCTCTGGATCAAAAATCTCTTTAAACGGGGTTTGCTTCCCAATTTTTCTCGCAAAGGGGTAGTGGAAGAAAAAATGAAGCTCAGATTCACTTGCTTCGCAGTGCGGACAGAGGACTGACTCATTGACTTGCCGATGCAAAAGTTTCGGCTTTCTGAACTGCCTTTCAAAGTAGCATCTTTGTTTTTAGCAATGACTTAAGAGACTAAATGTGAGATTTCCAGTTAAAGGAAGATGGACTAGAGTGAGTAACATTATCCACTGCATCGTCCCCCTTTGATTTTGCTTCAAAGTAGCTAGATTTAGTTGAGTATATGCCATCTTGGGAAGGTAACACCCGGCGTACTGGGTTTCAGGCTTAAAATCGCTTTTCTAATGCGCCAAGAATACTTTTTGAATCAGTTCTCAGTTGATAACTCTCTAATTTACATGTTTTTAGCATCCTTTTTTTCCATATTTTGCATTGTTCATACCTCTAACTTAGCATTTTTAGGCCATTAACTGTGGGAATTCACTTTTAGAGCATTTAGGGTGTTGCATTTCTGCATTTGCATATTTTGGATGAAAACAGGTGCTAAAGAGCCAAAAATGGGGAAAAACGAGAACAACTCGAGCATGTACCCGAAGGAGCCATCGAGCTACAAGAACAAGTCCGAACCCGAACACGATCGAAGAGGATCCAAGAGCGTGAAGAGCAACCCGAAGATCTGAAACAAGATATTTATGGTGGACAGGTTAAGATGGAATGGATGATGATGAATGTATGCAATGATTGGTAAGGTGTTTCAATTCCCCTTATGCAGTTGCAGTATAAGGGGTATCAATCCAATTTGAGTGGTTGTAAACAGTTAAGATATGCATAAAGATCTAATTTAAGCCAGATGAAAAGGATGTTGCCACTAAACAATCCTATGATGAAAGTGTAAAGTGCAGAAGGTAAACTAAATGAACTAAGAACTAAATGCAAATGAAATAGAATGATTAAGACAGTAATGATGCAACCAACAGAAACAGAAACTAAGATAAAGAACAAATGCAAGACAATAATGAACAGGACACTAAATGAATGCAGCAGAAATGGAACAGGAATGAAACAAGACAATCACAAATCATAAATAGCAGAGTTCTGGGGATGAACTCGAGCCAGCACTCGACCGAGTGTAGGTCGAGTGAGTGGTCGAGCTAGACTAAACGCAGAAAGAGCAATGCAATAAAAACAGAGTAATGCAAAGACAGATCAAACTACAATCAAGCAACAGGATTAAGACTGTAAAATCAATAAACAAAGAAGGACTTGAGGAGGGATTCATGGGCTGGACTAATGATTGAGGCTATCTAACTTGATCAACAAATCTCAAACAACATGAGCTAATCTCTAGACATATGAATCCAAGACAAGTTTCTCCCACTCTCATGGTCAAGAAACAATCAAACCTATGCATTTCTAGACTTGCTCTCACATAGTAAAGAATCTACACAAGCAGGCAGTAAGAAATATGTCTCATACCAAACAAAACTTCTAATCTCTTAGCAAGCAAGATGGTAAGCTCTAGATCTAGCCTTATCTATGCCTCTTAAACATTGGTGTGATGCTAAGATGCTTGAAATCAGATCCTACCCTCTCAGATATAGGATCAGCATTAAGAACATCTACCCTAGAAGAGATCTACAACAATCAAGCTTGATCAAGCCAAACAAACCTCATTCACAGCCCAGCCTAACCCATCCTCAAGATCCTAAACTACTACTCACAAGAACACATGATAAACATCAAAATCATAAACCCAGAAAAGATTGAAACTTGCATCATTAGATAGATAAAACAAAGATCTACAATATTGAAAAAGAAATGAAACTTAAATTCTCAATATTAAGAAAGTTATTAAACTAACAATAATGAGGAATTTAGTCTTTTTCAAGTACAAGATCTAGGAAAATAAAAAGCAAAAGGAATAAATCCCAAAAAGGTAAATACTAGGTTTTTAAGAATATCTAAAAAGCTGACTCTTTTGTGGCTGCAGGTACAAGGCTTTATATAGGAGGGGAGTGGAAGCCCTAAAAATGCTAAAAGACAAAATAGTCAACGGCTCGGTCAACTCGACCTGTGCTCGGTCGAGTGGCAGGTCGAGCTGGCTTCTCTCGTGCATTGTCCACTCGGTCGAGTCCTCCTCAGCACACGGTCGAGTGTCTGGTCGAGTGTGCGGTCGAGTTGGACTCCGGACCTTGTTATTTCAGCCTTAACTCTCTTGCTTTCCCTTCATGATTGCTTCACTCCTTCCTCAGCATTGCTTCCATGCTCCTTAAGCTCCAAAATCACCTGTTTATGCATGAAAAGATGCAAATGCAATGCAACTAAACTCTAATGCATGATTAGTCCTAAAGCTATGCAATAATGGTGAAAATGGATAGCAAAAGATGCAAAAGATGTGAATATACTAAGGGAAAACATGGTAAAATAAATGAACATCAACACCCCCAAACTTAGTCTTTGCTTGCCCTCAAGCAAATAAGCAAGACATAAGAATGTAGGTGAGGTTTGAAAATGGGATCTCAGCTCCTAAAGCTTGCAAACAGACCATCTAGAATCAATGTCCAAGTTACTAGTACTATGATGCAAGTTGAATGAGCTGTACTTAAAGACTTTAGACAAGCATGTCACAACCTTTACTGATTTGAGCCTTAGATATCCACATGCATTCAAATCAACCATTTCCTTTAACATTCATTAATCAAGAACATGAATCAATTCTATGCAATGCTTAAACTCATTTAGCTTGGAGGTAAAGGCTTTGAGACAATGATGGTCTCTTTTAAGAGTGGGGCTTATCAATATCAAGGTTCTCTCATAAAAAATGGATTGAGCTTTAGAAGAATGCTAAAGGTAAGAACACCTAGACACATACAAGAATAAAACCTTGTCTACCCAAAGGTACCCAAAGTGTTTATCCTAGCAATCTAAACCCAAATGATCCTAGTGCTACCCTTTAACTTCTTCTTTTCTCTTTCACCCTTTTCTCTTTTGATTTTCAAGTCTTAGGAGAGGTTTCTTATTTGATCTTTCTAGTGGGATGGGGGATTCTTACTTATTTGCTATGGTTCTCTTTTTTTCTTATTCTTAAGACATACAAGCTTTTTGCTAGACTTTTCTTTTCTTTCTTTTCTTCTCTTTAACTAGAACCATCTTCAACATTTTTTTGCTTCCCATCCTTTCACTAGACCTTGCTTAAACACAATCTCCTCTTAAAGACTCTACCCTTTTTCTTTCCTTTCTCCTTTTTTTTTTTTTTTTTTTTTTTTTTTTTTCTTTAACTTCCAAGTCCCAAACCCAACAAATGAACCACCTAGTCCTATCTAGTTTGAAAAATGCAAACTAGAACTACACAAGGCTTTACTCTTGTCAGTTCAAACCTAACACTTTCTACCAAGCTCAATCCTAAAAATAGGCCTCACACACTCAAGAATAAACATGGCTTGAAAGAAGGGTTGGTTAAGGGTAGGGGAAACTGATTCTTAATGAGGAAATCAGCTACTTGGATCAACAAGAGTGGTAAAAAGGAGAAAGATGATCCAAATATGTATATGGTATCCATGAGTTTAAAGCAATGCACACATTGATAATTGAAAGTCAATATTAGGTTCTTATAGATAGGAAATGGCATCAAATCACAACATGCTTCAATTTAGACCAAATGCAATGCAGGAATTCAATGCTTGGTTCAATCTTATGCTTCTAACCACTCAACTAGCATCAAAGTACTATTAACTTGGGCATTGATCCTAGTCTAGTGAATGAGCAAGCTAACAAGGAAATACTCATCATAGATCCCTAATGCAAGCAGTCCTATATGATAAACAAAATACTTGAATATGCAAGGCAAACTACATGAACACTCTTTTTTTTTATAAATATTTTTGCAAAAATTTTCAAATTTTTAGGGTTTTTCTATGCCTTAGATGCTATGCAAATATTAACATGATGATGCTAAAAATTTGAAATAAGAAAACAAAACACAATGTCAAATGCTATCTCAAACCCTCCCCCAAACTTAAATCACACAGTCCCTTGTGTGAAAGAAATTTGTTTGAGGATTCAAGACTTAAAACAAAACACACAATATGAAATGCAAATGGTATTTACAATGGAAAGGTGATAGTGTTACCTCAAGGATTGTAGAAGAAACTATCCACATCCTCCTGCATGCTATCAAAGGTGTAGCTGGGGTCTTGTTGGTGACTTGGAGAGGGGGATTGGGGCAGCTCGACGATGGCGATCGACCGTGACTCGGTCGAGTGCATGTCCGAGTGGGGGGGTCGAGCTGGACTGCGGGTCTATTTTTCCAAGTCCAATTCTCTCCAAACCCATCTACACTCTCATTAAACAGCCTGCCCAACACAAACATAAAACAAAAATATCAAAACTACAAGGAAAATAAAGCATATGTACAATGATACCTTAGGAACTTCCTCCCTAGTGAGCTTGTTTAAAGTCACTAAGCTTGACTTCTTCTAGCTCTTCAAGCTTGATTTGGAGACCAAGGAGGTGATGAAATCCCCCTGGTTCTACTTGATAACCCCTGTGTTCCTTCTTGATCACTACTTCCTTAGCACTTGAACCATGTTTCTTCTTAAACTTGAGTCTTGGTCTTGCCTTCTTCCAAGACTTCTTGTTGAGCTGAACTTGAAGTTCCTTCACTAAACCAGCTAGCACTTGAACTGACCCCTTTAGTTCTTGGACAGTCTTAGCTTGGGCTGAACCTTTAATCCTAGGGTTCCCTCCTTCCTCAAAAACTTCACAACTAGCCTTTTTCCCTATCATAAAGTGCTGACCTTCAATAGTAGGCTGATGAGTAGTATTCTTGATGTCAAACTTCATAGTGAAGTCTTTAGCAAGGTGAAGGTTGATGGTTCCCATCTTAACATCAATTACAGCTCCAGCTGTGGCTAAGAATGGTCTTCCCAAGATGAGAGGATCTTCTGGCTCTTGGTCCATGTTCATGATCACAAAGTCAGTTGGGATTCTAGCCTTCCCTATCTTTACTGGGAAATTTTCAATTATCCCAAGCACATCCCTCTTGGATCCATCTGCCATGCCAATATAGAGGTTGCAAGGCTTAAAATATTCATATCCCAACTTCTCAGCCACTGAGTATGGCATTAAGCTCACTGAAGCTCCCATCACACAAGCATTTGTTGAAGTGCATGTAACTAATGGAGCAAGGTAGATCAAATGATCCAGGGTCTTCAAGTTTTGTTGGTATAACAGCTTCCCCAATCTCTCTTAAGTCCTTCATGTCTTGTTCCTGAGCTTTCATCTTGGATAATTCAAGCAGCATGTCCTTGTAGGAAGGATTCTGAACAAATTTGCTCAAGTCAGGCCCTCTCTCCTCTTCCTTGTAAGCAATGGTAATCTCTTGTATAGCCATTGCTTCCTCCTTCTTCTCAATGACAACCTCCTGTTGTATGGCCATTACTTCCTTTCTTTCAATCACAACTTCTTCCTTCAAAGCCATCACTTCTTCCTTCTCAATGACTTCTTGTTGTTGTAAAGCTAACTCCTTCTCTTGTTGCAAAGCCAACTTTTCCCTTTTCTCAATAATTTCCCTGAGTTCCCTTATCTTTTGTGCCTTGAAACGTCCTGGGAATGGTAGAGGTGGTTTGTAAGCTGGAGGAATGTACTTAGCAGGCTTGACAGCTTCTGTATCCTTGGCTCGATCGACCACTTGATCAGGCACTCGGTCGAGTGCTGGTTCGAGCACTTGGTCGAGTGCTTTGACGGATTCAGTCTGCTGTGCACAAGCTTCACCCTGGGCTTCAATAAATGACCAATCCTCCCCACCTTGAATCTCACTGTCCTCAGTGACAGCATCTTCATAGAGATTAAGAGCTTTAGCTGTAAATTCCCTTGGGTTTGGAATAGCTTCTTCAAGAAGTTGGTTTGGTGTAGGAGCTGAAGTAGAATCAATGGAGCTCTCCATGTACTTGACCTTGGAGTTTAGGTCATAAGAATAGGAATTCAACGTTTGGTTCAGCTCAGCAAACTGCTTTGCTACCTCAATCTGCCCAGTTGCTTGCCCAAGTAAAAGTTGCTGCATCATAGCTCTTAAGTCAGGTTCTTGGGCTTGTGAAGTTTGAAACACTGGAGGGTGACACCATTGAGCCTGGAATCCTGGTTGATGTTGCCATGGTACAGAATGGAACATACTGTTGTGAAACATGATGACGGACTCGAACAGGCACTCGGTCGAGTACAGGCTCGAGTGGGTGGTCGAGTCGACTAGGAACTGATGTCTATTTGTATCCGGCTTCTGACTCGATCAGGTGCTCGAGCACACACACGGTCGAGTGGTGGTCGAGCTGATGGTCGAGCTGGTACCTGAAACTCAATCACAAACAAGCAGAAGAAGAAACAAGATCAGTAGTGAACAATTTGATAAACGAACTTAATCTTAGACTTTTATTGATCCTAATTGTCACAAAAACACAATCAAATAGGCAACGGCGCCAAATTGAAACAAGATATTTATGGTGGACAGGTTAAGATGGAATGGATGATGATGAATGTATGCAATGATTGGTAAGGTGTTTCAATTCCCCTTATGCAGTTGCAGTATAAGGGGTATCAATCCAATTTGAGTGGTTGTAAACAGTTAAGATATGCATAAAGATCTAATTTAAGCCAGATGAAAAGGATGTTGCCACTAAACAATCCTATGATGAAAGTGTAAAGTGCAGAAGGTAAACTAAATGAACTAAGAACTAAATGCAAATGAAATAGAATGATTAAGACAGTAATGATGCAACCAACAGAAACAGAAACTAAGATAAAGAACAAATGCAAGACAATAATGAACAGGACACTAAATGAATGCAGCAGAAATGGAACAGGAATGAAACAAGACAATCACAAATCATAAATAGCAGAGTTCGGGGATGAACTCGAGCCAGCACTCGACCGAGTGTAGGTCGAGTGAGTGGTCGAGCTAGACTAAACGCAGAAACAGAGCAATGCAATAAAAACAGAGTAATGCAAAGACAGATCAAACTACAATCAAGCAACATGATTAAGACTGAAAATCAATAAACAAAGAAGGACTTGAGGAGGGATTCATGGGCTGGACTAATGATTGAGGCTATCTAACTTGATCAACAAATCTCAAACAACATGAGCTAATCTCTAGACATATGAATCCAAGACAAGTTTCTCCCACTCTCATGGTCAAGAAACAATCAAACCTATGCATTTCTAGACTTGCTCTCACATAGTAAAGAATCTACACAAGCAGGCAGTAAGAAATATGTCTCATACCAAACAAAACTTCTAATCTCTTAGCAAGCAAGATGGTAAGCTCTAGATCTAGCCTTATCTATGCCTCTTAAACATTGGTGTGATGCTAAGATGCTTGAAATCAGATCCTACCCTCTCAGATATAGGATCAGCATTAAGAACATCTACCCTAGAAGAGATCTACAACAATCAAGCTTGATCAAGCCAAACAAACCTCATTCACAGCCCAGCCTAACCCATCCTCAAGATCCTAAACTACTACTCACAAGAACACATGATAAACATCAAACTCATAAACCCAGAAAAGATTGAAACTTACATCATTAGATAGATAAAACAAAGATCTACAATATTGAAAAAGAAATGAAACTTAAATTCTCAATATTAAGAAAGTTATTAAACTAACAATAATGAGGAATTTAGTCTTTTTCAAGTACAAGATCTAGGAAAATAAAAAGCAAAAAGAATAAATCTCAAAAAGGTAAATACTAGGTTTTTAAGAATATCTAAAAAGCTGACTCTTTTTGTGGCTGCAGGTACAAGGCTTTATATAGGAGGGGAGTGGAAGCCCTAAAAATGCTAAAAGACAAAATAGTCAACGGCTCGGTCAACTCGACCTGTGCTCGGTCGAGTGGCAGGTCGAGCTGGCTTCTCTCGTGCATTGTCCACTCGGTCGAGTCCTCCTCAGCACACGGTCGAGTGTCTGGTCGAGTGTGCGGTCGAGTTGGACTCCGGACCTTGTTATTTCAGCCTTAACTCTCTTGCTTTCCCTTCATGATTGCTTCACTCCTTCCTCAGCATTGCTTCCATGCTCCTTAAGCTCCAAAATCACCTGTTTATGCATGAAAAGATGCAAATGCAATGCAACTAAACTCTAATGCATGATTAGTCCTAAAGCTATGCAATAATGGTGAAAATGGATAGCAAAAGATGCAAAAGATGTGAATATACTAAGGGAAAACAGGGTAAAATAAATGAACATCAAGATCCACCCGAGGAGTAACCCGACTTCACCCTCGTGTACCCCATCGAGTAGACCATTGGGCAGGTCTGGGAAGCTAGGTCAAACGGTTTCCATATATAAACCTCCTCTTTCCCTAGCTCGCAAACGAGCACGCCGCAGACCCTCAAACCAGAGAGCGAGAGCTTATGTGAGAAAACTGAGCGACTCAACATTTTTCTTCTTGTTTTGCATTTTTATTTTGTAGTTTTCTTAGATTTCTATCTTATACTCTTTCTACTCTACTCTATCTTTTAATACAATGTCATTTTCATTCATTTTGATTGCTTTGTTATTAGTTTCTATGTCTGAGTAGTGTAGTAAAGTTTCTAGGGATGGCATAGATGATTTTGTGTTCTTGATCGGTTAGGATGCCTTAGTTGATTGTAAATGACTAATAGATTTCCTTCTAGGTTGGTGTTCTTAATGTTGTCAACAGACCGAAAGGTTGAGATTAGATCTAGGGCGTTTACAAATGCTACAGGCCGAAAGGAGTAGATACAATGCTTGATTTAGCCAATGCTAGTGGTTTACTTGACTCTGAGTAAGAAATTAGATGAGTTCGAGTCTACTGACAATAATGAATCGTTCTTAATGCCTGCTTGTTCATATTTGTAGTGTGACAGTGTGGTAATGTGTTCAAGGTTGATTGTTGCTAGTGAGAAAGTGTGGTGACAAAGTCTTAGAGGTTCATAAAGGGATAGAGAGTTACCAGCCCCTATAAGGTATCCAACTTGAGATTTTAGAAGATCTCGCCCTATACAAATGCTGCACCAGGAATAGGCGGCTGAATTGGGAACAATACGATCCAAGAAAGAGCTGGACTTAAAATATTTGCTTAAGAGGACTCTGGCTAACAGGCAGGTAGGGGATGTGACGATGCGCCAACTAGATTTTGGAAGGAGCGAATTATTGAAGGTTTGTAAGTCTCAAAACCCCAAGCCTCCAGTCTTAAAAGACTTTGTCATCCTTTTCCATGAAATCCAGCATATTTTCTTCTTTTCCGTTTTAGTATCCCACCAAAATCTTGTCAACACTAACTATATCTTTTTGCACAGATTGTTTGTGATCTTAAGGAAGTCATCGTATATGTAGGCATGGCTGCAAGTATCGACTTTAACATGGTGAGTTTACCTGCGAAAGAGAGGAATCTTGATGACATGCTGAGGGCTTTTTATTTGATTCAGTCCACTATCAATCTGAAAAGATCTTTCTTATTACTTTCAAACAGCTCAGGTAGCCATAGATACTTCCATTGTCCTCCTTCCTTTGGAATCCCCAGAATTCTTTTAGCTTTTTCTTTGTTGTCTCTTGAGGTTTTAGCAGAGAATGTAATAGCTGATTTTGATTGATTTATTTATTGGTCTGATGCTCTTTCAATAATTTCAGAATATTTCTCAATTTGTAACAGTTTCTGGGAATAGATCGACAAAAGAACATCATATCATCCGCAAAGAGCAGATGATTAACTCAAGGGTTTCAATTTGCGATTCGGATACCAATCATACTACCTTGATGCTGAGCTTTAGAGCAAAGTCCAAAGAGTATTTCACTGCAGATAATGAAGATGAAGGGTGAAAGTGGGTCGCCTTGTCTGATGTCCGTCCTAGGGTGACTGAGCCTTTAGCTTGTCTTGTAAGGAAGTATGAATACGATAATTTACTTACGTATTGTATGATCGACTGGATCCATTGAAGGTGGAAACCCATTCTTTCAAAAGCCTCTTTGATGAAATCCTGTTCTAGCCTGTCATACGCCTTACTCATACCAGTTTTAATAGCCATAAAGCATCTTTTTTTTGCTCCAGAGGTCTTGAGGTAGTGGAAAGTTTCTTGGGTGATCAGGACGTTATCGGAGATAGCACGTTACGGGACAAAGAATGATTGGTTCTACGAGATACAAGTATGTAGGACTGGTTGTAATCTTTTAGGTAGAAGTTCGGAGATTATCTTGTAATACACTGAACATAAGGCAATAGGTCTGTAGTCCGATACCTTCTACGAATTTGTGATTTTTGGGATGAATCTCACATGAGTATGGTTTATTTTTTTGTGGTAAGACGCCATAGATGAAGAAGGTTTGGACTTCGATGACTATTTGCTCTCTCACTGTTTCCCATTTCGATTAAAAAAAAACTAACAGATAAACCATCTGGACCTGGGCTTTATCAGATTGTACAGAGAAACACACATTCATTACTACAATATCTAAGGGCATCTGGATGAGCTTGTCATTCATTTCCTGGGACATACAAGGACTGAGACCAGCTGCGATAATTGAAGCTCTTTCATCCAGCTGGGACGTAAAAATGTGCTGGTAATAGTCTGAGTTTGCAACAATGATCTCTTTCCCTTCAAAAATGGATGTCCCTCCTTTGATTCGATTATAGAAATATTATTGACTGCATTTCTTCCTTTTGTAGAGGCATGGAAAAAACCGGTGTTCTTATCTCCGGAACTAACCAGAGATTGCGGCTTCATTGTTTTCAAAAAGCTTCTTCTTTTTGGTAGGCTAAGAGAAGGTCAGTGTTTAAGCGGTCAATGAGTTCTTAGGGTGCACTGTCATCCACCATTTTTTCCTCTAATTAGTCTCTAAGGGTAAAAAATCTCTTTTTGACAATTGAGATGTTGCTTTTTACTCCAGGTGATAATGGCATCTCTACATGATGGAATTCTCTGATCTACACTACAGTCATCATGTAAGTTCCATGCCTCGAGGACAAGTTTCTGAACCTCTGGATTATCCTTTAGTCGTTTATCATAACAAAATATTCCTCATTCTTCTTCTTTTTAGGATCAACGGAAGTAACAAACAGTCGGTGGTATGAGTCTTCAAATCATAGATATTCACTACGTCCAGACGGGTAAGCAAAGATCCACTCACTATTTGCCATCGCTCTCTTGGATAGGAAATTTCCAGTATGTTTGAGGTCATACAAATCACAAGTGGACATAAAAGATCTCAAATCCAAAAAAGAACCCTCTGGCCTTGGTGAGCCTCATACCTTTTCAGAGCTATGGATAATGTCATTAAAATCACCGGTGATAATCCAAGGCAAAGCTCTAGAGGAGGTAAGATCTTGTAGGGAGTTGCACACGTCCACTCGTTTAGTTCTGTCTGATTCACCATACAGGAAGGTAGCATATAAATATCTTTCTTTTGCTTTGATTTTGATATTGATGAAGTGTATGTCAGATCTAATGATTTCTACTTCTACACTATGTTTCCAGAAAAGAGCAAGCTAAGGCCCCCTGAATCCAGAGAGAGTGGAGGAACCAGATGATGCGAGTGGTAATCTAGTCAGAGAAGAGACTGGAGAACATTTTCAGAGCTATTTTTCTTGAGAAACAAAAAGTCAACAGAATTAGATTTTCTTATTTTTCTTATTCTCTGGACTGTCATGCGGTTCCCCAGCCCACAACAGTTCCAGCTCACTATTTTTAAGGAAGAGGGACATACATGTTCTAAATATTCGCCTTCTTCTTCCTTGTTTCAGGCATAAGATAGATTCATGGGGGCATAAAGAAGCAGGTTGGTGAGCAGAGTTACCAGAGAAGGTTGGATTTCTAATTTACTAAGAAATTTAAGTTGGACATCTTGAGGTTTGAGAGATATTTGGTGAAAGGGACTTTGTTGTTTTCTTCTGGTTTGCTTTGGATGGAACATATTTGCTTATAGTTTTGGATCCTGAGCTTTTCTTTCATGAGCCTTGAGCAAAGTTTTGTTTTTGTGATTTAGCCCCTGCCAATTTTGTGGAACATTATTGTTTGTGCGTAGAAAAAAATGAAAAATGTTGGGTTATTCACTAACATTTCATTTAGTGAAAGGGAAGATAGTACTTTTCACAGTTTTTTTCATAAAGAGAAGTAGATTTTGGGTTATTCTCATGGATTTAATTAGTTCGGTTTGAATAAACCAGTATTGGGCTAAAAATTCAGTTCATATGATTTATCTGACTGACAAGATGAAGCTTAAAATTTGTTAACTGGTTTTATTTGTTTTGGTTCAAAATTCTAATCCCATTGATTAATTAAAAGAACACACCCTAATTTATATTTTTATTTCTTCTTTCTTCCACAAAAAAAAAAACAAAAAAAAAACTTAGTTCTATTTGGGAAATACAACTAAATACATTTAGAAAAAAAACCTTAATTATCACTTCATACCCGAACAAAACCAAAGTCTAATTTGGTTAAATTCATATTTGTTTTATTAAATTTAAATGCACCAAATTTACAAGATTCTGAATCAAAATTTTACCAAAATTTTTGTATGTTGTGAGGCATAGTTCAAATGTTAAAGTAATTTTTTTTGCTATCTAACTTTTGTATATCAATTTTTTAAAGAGGGATTTAAAAAAAAAAAAAAAAAACTGTGAAGGAGAGCATTTCATTATAAAAAAATAATATAATAAATGTTCATAAATTCATGCTAAAGACATTTGAAGGAAAAATGACAACTTGTTTTTTTTTTTTTTTATAAATGAGAACGAATAAACTAATAAAGAAAATTTTCTATCTCCTAGTATTATTATTACTACAAGAGTTAAATATGTTCTAGAATTATTAATTTAATTTAAAATTAGTTAATAATCCATGTAAGTTAAAACAAACTTAAAACATTAAATAACTTGGGAGAAGTAATGGTCATGAATTTATAATTATTATCATATCTAAGAACAATAGACTCTCTATTTATTGTTGAAGCCATTTTTTTTACAATAGACCCTTTGATTTGCTTTTCTAATAACTAGAAGAAGATAATAATATACCAATTTAATTTATTTATTTATTTTTAATTTGAAGCCTATTATAATATACCTTTTTCCTTTGCTCTTTCAACAAAATTTCTTATATAATATTTGCTTTGTTGTTTTTACATCAAAACATAGATTAAGAATTTGGAAGAAATTTACCACCATTTTAGCTAATAATAATGGATCCTTTCTTATCTATTTTCATTAATTGGTATTAATACTGTTTAATTTACATTATTAAACCATAACTATAGTAAGAAAAAAGTTTGCTCCTTTTACTCTAAACCATAATATCGTGGGTAAAATAATATTTATAAACCATAATATTGTGGGCAAAATAATATTTATAAACCAAATTATTGTGGGAAAAATCTATATATATAAAGCTAACTTTACTAATTTCTGGCGCTGCCACATCAGTCACCCTCTCTATTTAATTAGACCAATTTTTTTGACATAACCCACTAAGCAATTCTTTTTCCTTTGTTTCATAATTCTTTAAAAGCCCAATTTCATATTTATGTAAAAGCCCAATCCAATATTAATACATGTTTTATATGATGTTGAAATAAAACCCTTCTCCAGGAAGTTCCACTCCGCCTTCCGCCGTTGTGCGACCTAAAGCGTCCCTCGGCAATCCTCCACATCCTTTTGCTGTCTTTCATGACTTCCATCTCAATCGTAACGTCTTCCTCTAAAACGGTAATTCAAGTTTTTCAATGTTGTCTCTTTCAATTGAAGTCCCACTACTTTTTATTCAATAGGTGTAAGTTGAAGCCCTATATAATGTCATCTCCTCCCGTTTCATGCCTCTTACAATTTCATTTCACTCTGAAATTTCTCTTTACTTACATGGATTATATAGGACTAGATGAAATTTCTTTTCACAATTTCCTTTCTCTCTTCAATGTTCAGTGTTCAATCTGCTGAACGGCGGCTAGGCTTTAGTCATTTTTTTGGGTTATGAAGGTCTTTACCCTTTCTTTGTTGATATGATTTTCATCTTCGGCTTGAATCAGTATAATCACATGTGTATGGAGATATATGTGTATTGTATACATGTATTAATAGTTATATATAATTCACTGAAATTGTTAATTTGCAGAAAAGAGGAAGGCTGAAGCTAGAGGATCTGGGTGAAATACTCTCACTAAATTTGGGTATGTCTCTTTAATCAGGTTTTTGTTCGGTTCTTTACTTCTTTTAAATCAGATGTATGTATGTTTGTTTATGTATCAATGTATGATGTTAGTATCCCTCCTCATAACACATGTGTCGACGCTATCATACATGGTTTGTATATAGTTTCGGTCTCCTACCAGAACATATCTGCTTTATCGTTATAGCTCAAGTCGGGGCAACTTATTTCATAGTTGGTGGTTTTGATGGTTCGTTCAGTATATATTCTATGTTGAGGTTCTAAGTAACAACTCCAATGAGCAATTTGCCTGCTTTTTATAATAAAAGTATACTACATCGTTATAGGTAGCTTTTTGGGTCTTTAAATAATAGGTCTTCCAGTTTTTCTGTTACGATCGGTTATCAAGCTTCAAGCTACATGAATCCATAAACATTCGTAGCTAGCTCCAAACCAATGAAATGATTTTCTAAAGAGAGTAAAATAGCCAAGTAAAACAAAGATAAAAACTTTAAATGCGAAATGTGTTCACAAAACGTGATGAAAAATTTGAGGCTCTTCAATCTCATGTATATGAAATAACCAACTCAGTTCTTCTAAATTATCCTTTTTAGTCTATAGTTTATTGTAAACCATTGATATATGAAAGCTCATATTTCTAAAAGCATATATAATTTCATACTTTTTTGTTGTGACAAAAAAAATAAGATATACTAAAAAATACATAAAATTTCTTAAAACAATTCGACCGCTCGTAGCGCGGTTAAATTCCTAGTAATATTTATAAACCATAATATTGTGGGCAAAATAATTTTTATAATAGAAACATCATATATTTACATATAAATTGCTCAAAGTGCTCCCTTTACATCAAAATAAACCATATCTTGAAATTATTTTTTGAGAATATGCACTACATACCACAAAAACAAAACATAATTAAGAAAATACCACAATTGTACAGTGTTTGTCAGAGAATACTCTCCCTCTTCAAATACAATTACATTTATACTCATTTCATATATTACATGTTTTTTTTTACAAATATCATGTCATTTTTTTTTACAAACACAACAAACTCTATCTTCTCTCATGCAGTCTTTTCCTCTTTCAGCTTTCTCTCTCTTCTCTTCCCTCGTGCATTCATATCCACTCAGCTTTCTCTCTCTCTTTTCTTCCTTCATACTCTCTCACTCTCTCTCTCTCTTCTTTCACAATTGACTTTACAAACACATCAAACAACATCAATTCTTCCTTTTCCTGCCTATTTTTTCTTTTCCGTTTTTCTCCTTCAAATTGCAAAAAATATCTCAGTATATGTCTTTGGATTTCAATTTCCGTTATCGTATTTTTTTTTATTTAATTGATGGCATTTTATTTTGTAACATGCTATTTTACCAAATTACACATGACATGTTATACTTTTGTCTTTTGTTTAAGGACAGTTTTGACTTTTCCTTTCTCTAGAAAATGGTAGTTAACAAACTTTTCTGACAATGTGATATTTACTTAATTTTCTTCCAAAATTGTGGTATTCACTAATAATACCCTTATTTTTTTTAGAATGAGTTCTTCCAAATTGTCAGTTGCAATCCCTCTTGTCGTTATGTTGGCCGATCTTTTTTGTGGTGTGTTTCTTTATACTCTGAGATATATATTTGATGTATCTATTCGTAAATTTTCCCTAATAATATTTTTTCCTTTTCGTATGATTGTAGATATGAAAATAAATGCTAAAACTCAGACGCGCTTTGACCATTGTAACGGGACTATCCAGAGTACGGAGAATAAGAACTGCAACAAACAGTGTTTGGAGATGGCTTTCACGGGTGGAACTTGGCTAGTTGTACTGAACAACATGAATTTCCTCACAAACTTTTTATTAATCGTTCTTGTTGTTCTAACTATTATGTATAAACATTATTCTTTTAGTGGGAGGATAATATAATGCATAATTCATTAATTGTCATTATTGTTTTTTATTTAACAATTAGAGAAGGACCAAAACTAGTTGGGAGGTTCTTTTTCAATTTTTTTGTTTGCAACTTAAAATAATAATAATAATGTATATATAAAAATATGTTTTATTTATTGATTAATTTTCTTTGCTACCAAGTTTGATAAGTAATTCATGTGGTTTGACTATAATATTATTTTTTATAATAATTAATTGGTATTGCATCTTTGTGACAGAAATATGGTAACGTACAATAAGGTAATTTATCTGTACTGTATTATGGTTATATTTTTTAACTACATTTGTTTGTTAGTAATCTTTGGCATATATAGCTATTCTCTTATAGAAGTTAATGGTTAATTGGTCATACTATGTATGGTAGAGAAATAAAATGAATTTATGGTTATTTATATAAGTATTGACCAACCATTTGGTGTAATTATAAATACACGTACAACATGCCTCCAAATTGATAAGCAAGAAAAACATAATTATAACACATAAAACTATTCAAAACTGTGTAAGAAATTGAATTGTATGAAGATGGCTTCCTCGAAAATGTTGGTTGTATTCACTCTCACCATTCTCATTGCGGTCTCCTCCGATCTAGTATCCGGTATTTCAAAGATCTAATTTAACAAATTCAGCATGATTTACTGAACTACCTTTTTAATTACTAACAAGAACAAAAAAAAAAGTGAAAATTGTGGTGTTTATATCAAGAGTGGTTTTCCTTGTTTGTGTGTCTTAATATAATGAATTGGGCTTATCTAATAGACAATTTTCATCAGGGGGGCCTTCGAGCCAACTCTGCTTCAATCCTTGCACTCCTACACTTGGCAACAACGAGTGCAAAACGATTTGTGTGAATAAGAAATACAAAGAGGGTTCTTGTGTTGGTTTTGGAATTCCTCCTACTTCCAATTATTGTTGTTGTAAAAACTAAATAATTATTAATTAGAGTTTGAACGGTAATAATATTGTGATTCGATTAAGTTTGGGGATGTTATAACATTTTATTATATATAATTAATGAAATGATATTTTCAAGATAAAATACTACTTTTTCTGTTTCACAAAGAATGTCATTTTGACACATCTTCTTTATTACAAAAAGTGTTATTTTATATTTCAATGCAGTTTTAAAGAATAAATTCTTTTTTTATCCCTATAATTTGAGCTAATTAATTAGAAAAAAATTTTAGTGCATTTTTAAAGGATAAAATAAAAATTTAGATAATTTTTTTAATTTGTGCGCATTATCTCGAAATGACACTCGAGTAAAAGTTTTGTCTTCCTTACATATTTTTCTAAGAAATTTATCTACATTACATCTCATTCATCTGTTGTGTGATGAAGAAATAAATACAAAACGGGGTTCTTGTGTTTCCTATGGAATTCTATTTTTTTCCAATATTGTTGTTGTAGAAACTAATTAATTATTTTTGTCAAAAAAAAACTAATTAATTATTTAGTGAAGATATTAACTCTCGCTCAAATGATATAGAACATTTCCTCTCATACAATAATTAAGTAAATGTGTATTATTTATTAATTTTATTTTTCTTCCATATCATTTCATTATTATATTGTATATTTTGGCCGCAAGGTTCAACGAATGGTTAGGCGTATGTATTGTTTTGAATAATCCAAGAGAGACTAGAATGGACCACATATTTTATTATATACTATGATATTTATATATCTGTACATACATGTACATAAGTGTAAATGAATAACATATTTTCAAGGTAGCATCTAGCTACTAATTAATTAGTTTATGTTATATGTATATGACGTTCAACACCAACCTAACTAGTAACTATCAATTATATTGGTTTATATCTATTTTCACAACTAAAACAAAAAACAAAAAAAAAAAACAAAAAGAGAGAGAAAGGAAATTTGCAGTAGCCTATCAACAGAGGGTGCTTGACTGCTTGTAGCATATTTAGTTTTTTCTTCTAATATGCTACAAGCACCATTATGGAATTAAATGAATTTTGTTACGTCATTTCATCTTGCTACAATGGTGGATCTCGTAACAGCTTTTGTAATTGATAAATATTGAAGTTACCATAATTAATATAAAGGGATAATCATTATTACCTAAGATAAGAATGAATATTGTACTATACAAAAGATAATAGCGATCAGGTTGACTAATTTAATGCATGATCGTATTAGCATTAAGCCATTAACATAAAACACAAAAAAGAGTGCATGAATAAATTAGACAAAAAAAAAAAAATAGATAAAACAAAGATTGACTATATATCTCATCTCACTGTATGAACAGTTTTATAAATTGGTTTGGCGTCTTGAACAATCTTGACTATATATATGTATCTACTTAGTTAGTGTATGAATCTCATACACCTTTTCTTCTAGTGGATAACTATTTAAATCTACCTTTAAGGTGTCGTATTATTCAATGTTTTTTGCTTATTTCAAACTAAACATAAGGGAATACAAGTCGACGATATATTGCTTTGTTCTTTTATGTTCAAATTGAAAACTAAACTTCTATGAGTCTATCTATATGACCAATTAAATTCAATCACTATTATGTCATACTCCACCATATGTGTTCTTAATCATTAAAATTCAAGATAGTACAACTGTAAAAGTATAGGGAAGTGCGTACAAGTAGAAGACCTTTTTGAACTAATGAAAAGTTCTTCGATTTTAAAACAACAATTAAGTAGACACAAGAAAGCCAAGATAAAGGATACAGTACTTAGCTTTTAAAATAATAAGTATGTATGTAATCCACTTACGCACTTGTCAACCATTTTATGACCTTTTGAGACGAAACAAATGGAAAGGTCTTCGACGTAGAGAAAAAAAAATTTAGTATAAGAAAATGCACAACAAAGCAAAGATAAATGACACAATAAGCTCTAAAATAATATAATTTGTAACAAATTTCTATATTTAAGGGTTACGTTTTATTTCTTTATTGATTGATAGATCTCATATAAATTTATAAATAAATTATGACTGAATTAACATGTTTTACCCATACATATTTTAAATTTAATGTGAATATATAAGACTAATAACAATGATTTTGCTTTGGATTAAATAAAATTCTATGGGCTATGCCATAAATGATTTGGAACTGATATTACTGACGTTAATTTTTTCATGGATTGCTCAGATCCAGTGAGAAAATGGTGTATTTTCCTCGAATGGTCAGCTTTCTCAATAATCTATCTGGATGATATTACGAACTATACAGAGGAGTTCGATTCTTTTTCTCTTTCTCTAGTTTTTTGAAATCCAAATATTCAAGCGGATTCTTTGGCGCGAAAGGCTTGTACTGAACGTTTAGTGTTATCTTTATTACTAACATCTCTTCCAATTAGCTCTCTTTGAACTGATCTAGTAAAAGTTATTGACAAAAAAAAAAAATTTATGAACCAACTAAATCCTTAAGAATTTTAGAGAGTAAACAAATAGAAACTTGTAGAAAAAAAAAACAACTAGTAGAATGCACAAACAAAGCCAAAATAAGTTGTACACTGGCTAGCTACTAAAGTACTAAGTACGTGAAACACTTCACACACTTATCAACCACCTTAATTCTTAAGACCTTTTATGTAAACAAATTGAAAGTTCTTCGTATTCAAAAAGTAGAAGGAAAAAAAGCAACATCACAATAATAATAGACTAAGCTCTTAAAAGTACAAAAGTATATGTAACACAAACCCCACAAAAATAAAAATAAACCAAAGAAGATCAAGAAATAGAACACTATAATAGATTCAAAGCATTATTATTATGATCATGATGCTGATAAAACATCAACATATCGCTACCGTAACTCTCTCTATCGTCTTCGCTTCCACCATTGACATGAAAAGTCGAAGAAGAATTCAATGGTGTCGAGCTGCTCGACGAAGTTCCCAGAAGCATTGATGAACTAAAATTCCATCCATCCTTAAAAGTCTCACCGTCGTTAATTTGGTCGGATACAAATGCGGCCGCTGAGTGGTTTCCGATCTGAGGGACTTGGTTACTAGATGGATCACCTGAACCGGTATAACTGCGATAGTCTCCCAAGTACTCTCCATTGTTTTGCCATTGAACTGGTAGTGTTGAGTTGAGCAAACCGGTGAAAGTGGTTTGATCAGTGTTTAGGTCGTTTTGAAGCTGTTGGTTTGGTTGGTGATGTTGGTATGATTCGTTCTGAACATTGTTGAGAGAGGAGGTGAGGTGGTTCAAGATATTCGGGTTAATATTTGAAGTAGTGAGGTCTAATGGATTATTCATCGTCGATGGTGACATAGATTTGAACAGTGATGAGGTGAGAAATGAAGAGAGCTGGTGAAGATTGATTCGGGGACAATGAGTCACCGGGTCAATCCCCATTCGTAAGAGTTTCTTTTTTATATGTGTGTTCCAATAGTTTTTGATTTCGTTATCTGTTCTTCCCGGCAAGTGAATAGCAATGGCAGACCATCTATAGAAGAGAAAGAAACTGAGTTAGATTTTAAGTTGATATCAAAAAGAGAAGTATAATTCGTTTTGACTTGCTAAGATACTAGCTGCGTAAAGAGTTGAATGCTTTAGACAGTTGACCTTGATATAGTGTTTATGATCTTGTCTTTTAGTACAATTAAATAAGTATATGCAAGTAATATTATAACAAAATTGTAAAGACATGGAAGTCCAAATGAAGTAGGTGTAGTAGTGGAAAACTAGGTCATTTCACTTAATTTAATCATATATATTAACATTTATACATTAAAATGAAGAAAAGAAAAGGAAAATTGAATTAAGATAGACTAACTTGTTTCCAAGAAGACGATGGAGTTGAATGATGGTTTCTTCCTCTTGAAGAGAGAACTCTCCTCTCTTGATATCGGGTCTTAGATAATTCGTCCATCGCAATCTACAACTCTTCCCGCATCTTCTTAACCCTTTTCAAGATTCACATGCATACAGGATAAGAACCATGAATTTTACGATTTAATTGTAATAAAACACTAATGTTGACATTTAGATGATATAACATGCTAATTATTGTTTTTAAACTTCAAACGTAAATGTAAATACAAATCGCAAAATTTAGCTATTGTTTGCTAGTTGGGGTAGAAATTTACCGGCGTTCTTGGGAAGGGTTCGCCATTTTCCGGGACCGTGCATTTGAATATAGCCGACAAGCTTCTCGTCTTCCTCTGGAGTCCATGGCCCTTTCTTCACTTCACTTTCCTCCGAGCTTGAAGATTTCCCCATGTTTTTTTTCCAAATGTTATGTGTGTGCTCAAAAGAGAGAAAGAGAGAGAGGCTAATAGCTTTATGAACTTGATTACAAAGAAATTATGGTTTTTTCATGAACATGTATATACAAAAATATATAATATATATGGAATATGCAAAGTCAAGTCAAGATGATTTGGTACCGTCCTTCCATCATCTATCTAAATACGTGTCTTTTCTTGATGAAATACGTAGAAAAAAATAAAAGGAACAGCTTATTTATGTTGACAAAACAAAAGCTGGTAAATATTGCTTTCTATTTTTAAAGTCCTTAGTAAACAAACAAAGAGCATGAGACTAAACCCATCTCTATTAACCCTAAACTAATTAATTTCGACACGTGGCATAATCTGGGTGGTGTATGAGGAGGACGTACATGTCATATAGATTTGCGAGGAAGGTTCCATTTGTTTTGGTCCCTTTGTCTCAAATCATCAAACAGTTTTCAAGATAGCTACGTTTGTTTTCAAGATAGCTAGCTATGTTGCGTGTATGTTTAGTGTTTTACTCATTAGTCATCACTATACAATTAATTTAATACTAGTATGTAAACAAATAGTAGCAATTGATATACATGCATACATAAATAGACAGACGAAACGTATAGAATATTATTGACCAAGACGTGGTTACTGTTTATATTCAATGAATATGTTTATTTGTAAAATTTTGAAAACAGAAAAGGATTTGCCCAAAAAAAAGAATTAAAAAAAATCAAGTAATAGAGTAAAAAACTTAAGTTATAAAAATGCAAATGGATCCAAGTGTCATAAAATTTCAGAAGCAAGCTATATTATTGTGCTGCTTGAATTTAGAAATCCGATCAAAGTGCTTGAAACTTTCAGATCGAGTTGGGCATCACACCAGAGTTTATATATTACATAACAACAACAATAAGTCAATAACTGATAACCGTAGACATGTATTTTGTTTTTACTAAGTTAGGTAAATTAACGACAAAGCATTGTAGCAGTGCAACATACGTGAAGAACAAGGCATGTCAATGGTCAAAATACATGTGTAATTGATCAAACAATAAAATATAATTTACATGTGTGTAAGTGAGTGAGTGCAAAATACCGCCCTGTGTCACTGAACTGCAAGAGACTTTGGTTTCAATCCAAAATGGATGATTTGACAAACCGATTAAAGAATTTTGATTTGATATTGTAAAACTTATTACTATTTCAGATCTTTTGGAATCTATATTGATTTGTTAATGTATATTCATAAGCTTTATAATCAATAGGTTCTATTGATCAGTGTAATTTGTTTTTCCGTTGTATAATTCTATTTGTAACAATAAAAAAAAAGTAAGATATCAAAAATAAATTAATAATGATAATTACCAAGACGACAAAAAAATAAATCCAGACAATCTGGTCAAATATTATAAGGGAACGCTGTAAATTAATATTGGTAGATTATGTTATTGCCTGGTTCTATATACAACAACCCAATATTAAAATTTAATTAGCACAATAATTTGTCTTCTAGGAACATTAAATATAATTGCTGTCATAGAAAATTTTGACGAACACAATTGGGACGTCGTTTCAAATTTATTAGTTTTCCTTTATAAGTTGCAACTATCAATTATGCAAGTCTTTTCATAACATAAACTATCCATTATGTAAGTCTTCCGCATGTCAATTCGTTAACCAGCTACCACTTTCATTTTAGTTTTTATAAGTTTAAAGTTTCTTCTTCTTCTTTCGTACGAACTTCTATTCTTGTTCACGATTTTCAAACTTCATTACATCATTTGCTTGCTCGTTCTTCTTTCTCGATTTTATTAATAATATATGTTCAAAACGACATTTAAGTTTGTTCTAGAATATGCTTTAACACTACAACTGATTACTTACTGATATATGATCCGATCGGACGAACCGTACTGATTGAAAAAATAAAGAACTACTCAATTAGTTAATGTTATATATAACAGTCTCTCTCATTTTGCTATACTTTAAGTAGCAAAAAGTTTCATATCTACTTCGAGTGTATATTTTATGTAATATTATTATGCATTTTTCTTTTTTTTTTAGTTTTCGCATGTATGCCGACCATAAAGATAAATACATGAAATATTTATATACAGTATATATATATATATATGAAAAAAGATAAAGACATGAATTGAAATTAATATAATGGAAAAACCTTGCTTATTTATCTTTCCAATTTATTTTATATGAAAAACTAATAAACACACACACACAAAAACTGACGTACCCTTTAATAAAATAAAAATAGAAAAAGAGAGGCAAAAGACTTAGAAATTTGGCAAAAAAAAAAAAAAAAACCAGACCTAACGTTAGATTTCATGGCGTAAAATATATCCACGACGCATTGAACACGTACAAATGTGGTAGCAAGTAAAACTAATTAAATGATTCTCTCTTGGATTTTTCTCATATTCAGATAGCATATTCTTTTAGATTATCTTTAACTAAAGTTAGGATTTGTTAAAAATTATGATTAAGGAGTAGCCTCTAAGAACTTTGCTGAATTGGTAAGTTTGATTTTCACTGCACTTTTGTTTCATTAACATTTTTATTTCTGTTAACCTCAAAATTTTGAAAATTTGAGCTAAAAGAAAAAAAGGCTAGAGAGACTACTATAGCACCTTCTAAGTCGAACCAGTCATCTTCATTATATATACGGTTTGACATCTGGTTGTAAGACGTCCCAGGGACTTTAAGAAAAAATATAATGAAAAAGATATAAATGATTTAATTTGCATCTAGAGACTATAAAGAGACACCATATCCATATTGAAACAGTTATTTATATGATTCTAATTTGCATTTAGTGGCGAGACATTTGTACTAGTCGTCGGGGACTCGTCGCATGGACTTTAAGAAATAACAATATAATGATACGATTTATGAGGCTGTATATAAAAAATGTATGATTTTCCTTCAGTGTAAAAATTATGTATATTATTTTTAGATTAGTTACATAAAAACTATTTGTATAGTCGGATAGAGTTTTAATCGAGTATCTCTAATGGTTCAATGTAACTAACATTAAGTTAGTAATTCTTTTTTTTTTTCCTAACTTTTTTTTGTAATCAAATATTTTAGACACAGAAGAAAAAGGTCCGTTGACATGTTTCTTTCTATGAATTAATTCAGTTGTGCTGCGTGGATAATGTTGTACGAGTAGGACACGTTTCAATAACTTTCACTATATATGTTTCAATTATTATCGTCCCTACAAAACTTAAGTCAAAGAAAAAAATATATTGTCAACATGCAGCGGATTAACACCCCCACAAACCACAAAGATAATGTCGTGGTTATATTTTATAATATTGCATCAGAATTATTGTTTTTCCGTTGACAACATCGAAGTCGGAAAAATCGGCCAAAAAAAAAAAAACGATGTTAGTCAACTATCACCTAAAAACTAATCAATTAGTACAATACTATCCTAAAAGTTGAGTGGGAAAGCATAACTTAGAAGGAAAGGAAACTGAAGGAAAATCAGACAAAGCAAAATGCCTATAAACGAGAGTGACAAATTTCCAATAATAAACCAAATATGAACGAACACACAAAAGGGTAAATTTCATGTTCTCAAATAGATTTCAGAATTTTTGTTTTTTTATCAAATCTCATCAGGCAATTGAAATCTCTGCGTACCGAAAATTTGAAGAGATGTGTTCTGTAGAAAAACAGCGACTCCACATTTAGCACTGTTGAATCCATCCCATACCGTGAAATGAGCCGTCCCTGACACAATCTTCTTCGGCGTCAAATCTTTGACGTTACATAACTTTTCTAGCTTTCTCACAACGTAGTCATTGGACAAGACTCTTCCTGAGTTCTCTCCTCGAGGACAATCGTTTACTAAACCATTCTCGTATAGCGCCACCATTATATCCATCCCGTGCGAGTCCACTTTCATCCTCAAAGGTCCTGTGAGAGTTACTTGAAGGGTTTCTGAGGTTGGTCTTTGGAATGTAGCCTAATAAAAAAAAAACAAGATAACAGTTTCACTGATCTTGATATCACAATGTAACCATGAACATGTTGATAAACCATAGCCAAATTCGTGTTTATGTTAAAAAAACATTACATATACAAATTAATGATGTAATGCCTTGGACACAAAGTCTTGTGTTACGCTACAAACACTCATTGGTCTATATATGTTAGTAAAATAACACATAGTGTAGTAACTAGTAAGAAATCAATCATATAGATTCCATGCATCAACATGACACAATGTAAGAAATTACTCACCCGAAACGCTGGAGAAGGAAACCTAGGAGCTTCAACAATAGACTTAAGCAACGTCTCTTCTTCATTCCCAAGAAATTGAACACGACCTTGAACAACAAACTGTGGAGTAAACATCGTATCTTGATTCAACGCCTCGATATAAGCCTTTTGCCTCACCGTCCACTGACTCGATCCATACGGATCTTTCCATCCAACATGATCCCAATAATCAACGTGAAAAACCAAAACCATCGCCGGAGAACCACTAAATACACCATCTCTTCGGATCTTTCCATCGAAATCACCGCGACCGAGACGCGATACGAGCATCTCCCCCTCAGGGGAAGTTTTACATCCTTGAGAAGAGAAAAGCTGAACAAGAACAGGTCCATCACCTACGGGAACATCCGCAGCTACAACAGCCGCGTTATGACCGGAAACACCTTTCCCGGTGGTGGTGGTGGAAGTTGAAGATCCTCTGACGCCAAAACATGCGAATAGACGAGGCGCCATTGGAGGGAGAAACAAATCAGAAGATATTCAGAAATGTTTCCCCAAGAAAAAAAAAAAAGTGAAAATGTTCAGAGAAACATTGAAATATTGGAGGAAGAGACAAGTTTTAGGCTATGGTGATGAGAGAAAGGCGGCAACAAGGTGTCTTTAGCCAATATTATTCTTCTCTTTTTTGGCCTTTGGTGGCAAAAGCTGTAATTTGTTTGAAGTTTTGTTGTCGTTGCTTTGGGAGGAAGAAAGTGTTGGGTGACACGTCGTCATATGTGTCCATGACAGGTTACCAAATCTTTCAACGAACAGTCATCACAATAGATAAATCAAACCGGTTGGTTTAATTTCCGGTACAAAATTGAACCAACCATTCTGCAAACCCAATTGGATTTTCGTCACATACAACCTCTATAAATTAATAAAGTCGGGACCATGATATTTTATTAATTTATAGAGATTATAATTTATCGATAAATTAATTAAATATTAATTTATCGATAAATTAATAAAATATTAATTTATGAAGTGATTTTTTTAATTTTATAATTTTGAATATTTTTAATTAAAAGTAAAATACTTTTGTTATAATTTACATATATGTAGTATTTTTTTAATTTATAATTTTAGCTATCTTAATATGATTGATGTCAATAGTTTGGTAGATTATCCACGTGAATATGATAAATGTTTAGAATAAATTGTTGTTACTATCCTTCCTGACGAAGTCCAAAAAATATTATGATATCTTTAAAACCAATTATACGTAAATAATCAACTATCACGTGTAGGAAGCTCCACAATTTTTTTGATGCAATTTGAGAAAACAATAAAAAAAATTTTGATGCAATGAAAAAAATTATAGATCGACTTCAGCAAGAATGCAAATTCAAGAATAGACAAACACCACTAGAGCTATATTTCATTAAAAAATTTTAGATATATATATATATATATATATATAATTTATATCATTATTAATTTATAATATTGATGGGACCATATTTTTACAAAAGATTTTTTAAAAAAGTATTATCTTATTATTTTATTGAATTGTGTTATTTTTTACACCGGCCCAATTTGAAATTGGAAAAATATATTAATTTACAGCGAGTATTAATTTAAAGAGTATTAATCTATTGAGGTTCTACTGTACTTGTTATCATTTATTTAAGATTAATTTGGGGACATTCAAGTATGTGACGAAAGTAATTTGTTTTCACGCCTTTATTATTTTCCTTATTTATTTCGTTTTCATTTCTGTTTCATATCATAAAGAAAAAAATACTATTTACTTTTTAATCTATTTTTTTATTAATACAGAGGAAATAAAAAGTAATTTTTTTAAAAGAGAAAATTGCATCTACACCTACTTTCTCAAACTCTAATAACACTCACACCTACTTTCTACTACTACTATATTTTTCCCCTTCAAAATTACATATTACTCCTTCACCAAACCAAACACATCTCAACTCTCTCTCTCTCTTTTATTTTCCTTCTTACAAAAAAAAAAAAAATATATATATATATATATATATTTTTTTTTCATTATTATTATTTTGTTTTCCTCTACTTTATTCTTTAGTTTTTATCTCTCCTTTTTATTATTTTCTTTGTTGTAACACTTTAGTTAGTTATTATCAAAAAATTATCTGTTCATTTTTATACAATATATTGTAATTATATTTTTTCTACATTTTAAGATGTATATTGCTATATTTTTTTAAATAATACACTGTCCATTTTTAGTTGAACATTTGTTCACTAATAAGTAGATGGACCAGTTACTGTAAGTTATGTTTAATGTAACTGTCATCCACTTATTATTGAACAAATGTTCAACTTTTAAGTTGAATTGTCACATTTTTAGTTGAAATTTTTTTTGATGAAATAAGTTTTGTCCATTACAAAATGTAGAAATACTTTAACAAAACCACTTAATGAATTTTCCTCTTGTTTGCATCAAAACATTTTTGTTTTTATTTTTTTATGAACATCCAAACATATCCACCAACCCATGACCACATGGATATATATGATCAAGGTGTTGCAGCCCCGAGTCCATAGCCCAATAATTTCCTTTTAACTTGAACACCTTGATCATATATATCCATTGGTTTTCATAGTCAAATCAATAATTTCTAAGTCCAAACTAAATTAATTAAATAATTAATAAATTAATAAATTTATTTGACTAAATTTTCAATATGAACTTGTTTGTCCACATACTTTAAACTTAAATTACATGCATAATGGATTAACAAAATATTACATTCATAAGTTGTTATCCATTTTGATAAGTTTTAAGAAATTTTAATCTGTTATTAATATCCATAGATTATATTGGTGTCCACATGACCAAGAAAATATGGATTTGATGTTGTTGTTGTATCTAAACCCTAAATCTCTAGAACCCGCAAATTTGATTGTATCCACATGACCATGAATATATGGATTTGATGTTGTTGTTGTATCCTAAACCCTAAATCTGTAGAATCCACAAATTCTATTGGTATCCACATGACCACGAACATATGGATGTGATGATATCGTTGTATCATAAATCTTAAATCTCTATAACCCATAAATTTTATTGGTATTCATATGACCATGAATATATGGATTTGATGTTGTCGTTGTATCATGAATCCTAAATCTCTAGAACCCACAAATTCTATTGGTATCCACATAACCATGAATATATGGATTTGATGTTGTCGTTGTATCGTAACCCCTAAATCTAAGCCTTAAACCCTAACTCCTAAACCATAAACCCAAAATATTAACATTGAATTCACATAACTCCTAAAACCTAAATCCTAAATTATAAAACCCTAAACACTAAAGTATAACTCCAAATGTTCAAATAAAAATAGAAAACATATAACTTATTCATATAAAATAAACACAATATATCTTAAAATATAAGAAAAATATAATCATAATCTTTAATACATATATATATATATATAATTTATTAATAACAACTACACAAATGTTAATAAAGATTTAAAAAAAAAAAAAAAAAGAGAGAAAAGGGGAAAACTCATTATTTGTCCAACAGAAAGATACAAGGGCAAAATTGTTTCAAAATTGTTACAAACTTTGCAAAACATACATACATAAAAGTATAGCAAGGAAGCAAAGTAGGTGTGGGTGTAAAGACTTTCCTCAAAAGTGGGTCTAAGTGCTATTCTTTTTTTTTTAATATCCCAAAAAATACTAAGAGTTAAATAGCTATTTTTTAATTCTCCATAGTATGATTTAAAAAATGATAAATTAAAAGATTAACTTTCTAAAAAAAATAAATGAAACAACGGAATGAAGTAACAGAGATAATCGGGTAAAAAGTGAATAACTAATAAAAGATACCAATAGTTGAGATTTTTAAGAGTCCAATATTTCCCGCGAATACATAATCCTTTGAAACCGACGTCAGTTTAACTCAATTATTACAAAGGCAAGATAATCCTTTCAAACGATGTCAGTTTCATGCATTTAATACTTTTGCTAGAATATGTAGTTATTTATTTCGTCTTGATTTCTATTTCATTTCGTAAAAAAAAAAATTCAATTTTTTTTTTGATACAGAGTAAATGAAAAGTAACTTTGTTTTCTATTTCCTCTATAAAATACTATCAGAGTTAAATAACTTGTTTTCAATTCTCAATAGTATGATTTAAGAAATTGTAAATCACAAGAATAACTTTCTAAAAAAAATAAATGAAACGATGGAAACAACATAATGAAGTAACAGAGATAACCGTGTAAAAAGTGAATAACTAGTAAAAGATACCGATAGTTGAGATTTTTACAAGTCCAATATTCTCCGCGAAGACATAATTCTTTTGAACCAACGTCATTTTAACTCAATTATCATAAAGGAAAGATAATCCTTTAAAACCGACGTCAGTTTCATGCATTTATTACTTTTGCTAGAATGTGCAATTATTTATTTCGTCTTGATTTCTATTTTTTGTCGTAAAAAAGAATTCTATTTCCTTTGTTTGATACAGAGGAAATAAAAAGTAACTTTTTTTATTTTCTCTGTAAAATACTACTAGAGTTAAATAACCTGTTTTCAACAATCAACAGTAAGATTTAAGAAATTGTAAATCACAAGAATAACTGTTTAAAAAAAAAATGTAACGATAGAAACAACGGAATGAAGTTACAAAGATTTAAAAATTTAAAAATTTGTTTTCAACTCTCAATAGTATGATTTAAAAATTTTTACATCACAAGAATAACTTTCTAAAAAAAAATGAAACGATGAAACAACGGAGTGGAGTAACACAAATAACCGTGTAAAAAGAGTATAACTAGTAACAGTTACTGAGAGTTGAGATTTTTACACGTCCAATATTCCCCTCGAAGACATAATCCTTTGAAACCTACGTCAGTTTAAGTCAATTATTACAAAGGCAAGATAATCCTTTCAAACCGACGTCAGTTTCATGAATTTATTACTTTCGCTAGAATGTGTAATTATTTATTTTATAAAAAAAAAATTCTATTTCTTTTTTTTGATACAGAGGAAATGAAAAGTAACTTTGTTTCTTATTTCCTCTGTAAAATACTTTAACAGTTAAATAACTTGTTTTCAATGTTCAATAGTGTGATTTAAGAAATTGTAAATCACAAGAATAATTTTCTAAAAAAATAAATAAAACGATGGAAACAACAGAATAAAGTAAAAGAGATAACCGTGTAAAAAGTGAATACTAGTAAAAGATACCGATAGTTGAGATTTTTACAAGTCCAATATTTCCCGCGAAGACATAATCCTTTGAAATCGACGTCAGTTTAACTCAATTATCACAAAGGAAAGATAATCCTTTGAAACCGACGTCAATTTCATGCATTTATTACTTTGGCTAGAATGTGTAATTATTTATTTTGTCTTGATTTCTATTTCATTTCGTAAAAAAAACAAAAATTCTATTTCCTTTTATCGATATAGAGGAAATAAAAAGTAACTTCTTTTTTTTATTTCCTCTGTAAAATACTAAGAGTTAAATAACTTGTTTTCAACTCTCAATAGTATGATTTAAGATTTTGTACATCACAAGAATAACTTAATAAAAAAAAATGAAACGATGAAACAACGGAATGAAGTAACAGAGATAACCGTGTAAAAGGTGAATAACTAGTAAAAAATACCGATAATTGAGATTTTTACAAGTCTAATATTCCCCGCAAAGACATAATCCTTTGAAACCGACGTTTGTTTCACTCAGTTATTACAAAGGCAATATAATCCTTTGAAACCGACGCCAGTTTCAGGCTTTTATTAATTTGGCTAGCAATTGTAATTATTTATTTCGTCTTGATTTTTATTTCATTTCGTAAAAAAAAATTATATTTCCTTTTTCTGATACAGAGGAAGTAAAAAGTAACTTTTTTTTAATTTTCTCTGTAAAATACTATTAGATTTAAATAACTTGTTTTCAACTTTCAATAGTATTATTTAAGAAATTGTAAATCACAAGAATAACTTTCTAAAAAAAAAAATGTAACGATGGAAACAACGGAATGAAGTAACAGAGATAACCGTGTAAAAAGTGAATAACTAGTAAAAGATACTTATAGTTGAGACTTTTACAAGTCCAATATTCCCCGCGAAGACATAATCCTTTGAAACCGATGTTAGTTTAACTCAATTATCACAAAGGCAAGATAATCCTTTGAAACCGACGTCAGTTTCATGCATTTATTACTTTGGCTAGAATGTGTAATTATTTATTTCGTCTTGATTTCAATTTCATTTGTAAAAAAAGAATTATATTTCCTTTTTTTGTTACAGAGGAAATAAAAATTAACATTTTTTTTTACTGTAAAATACTATTAGAGTTAAATAACTATTTTTTTTTGTCAAAGTTAAATAACTTGTTTTCAACTCTCAATAGTATGATTTAAAAAATTGTAAATCACAAAAATAACTTTCTAAAAAATATAAATGAAACGATAGAAACAACGGAATGAAGTAACAAAGATAACCGTGTAAAAAATGAATAACTTGTAAAAGATACCGATAGTTGAAATTTTTACAAGTCCATTATTCCCCGCGAATACATAATCCTTTGAAACCACATTAATTTGACTCAATTATTATAGAGGCAAGATAATCTTTTGAGACCGACTTCAGTTTTACGCCTTTATTACTTTGACTAGAAATTGGAATTATTTATTTCGTCTTGATTTCTATTTCATTTCGTGAAAAATAAATTGTTTTTCTTTTTTTATTAATACAGAGGAAATAAAGAGAATTTTTTTTTTTAGTTTCTTCTGTACATTACCAATAGTTAAATAACTTGTTTTCAACACTCAATAGTCCTATGATTGAAGAAATTGTAAATCACAAAAACAACTTTCTAAAAAACTGATGACTAATTGTATATATAAAATAAATAAAAATTGATGACCACAGAAATAATGTAGTAATGAATTTTGGAGAAAAAAAAATAGTAGAGATAATAAGAATAGTTATAGTGTCAATCAATAATCATCGAAATCGTCGGGATTAGGCTTCGGAGAGGTTAAGATTGCTGTATAGAGCCTCAATTTGTCTTCTCCTAACGAAGCACATCTCGACAATGGTCTTCTCGGCCTTATGAATGACAGTGACGTCAACGTTAGCCTATGCTTGTACCTGTCACGTTAATAAAAACTATTTATTTTCTATGTAATTCCATTCTCACATAATTAAAAATGTCTTGATCAATTTGTATTTAGCTAAACAAAAGAAGTTCTTAAACTACCACTTTTCTATTTTGGTTGCTTATCATTTGAGAGATAAAATAGAACATATTTACGCATTTAAAAAAAAAAAAAAACATGCAAAATTAAAGATTTTTTAAAAAAATGATTTCAATGAGTGAGGTTAATATACTAAAAAAATGAGACGTACCTCCGCCAAGCTAGCTGGACCGCAACCGCAGCCCAAGTCCGCCATCCAGGAGAATAATAGCGAGCACTGCGTTTAACTTTCTCATTGACAAAAGTGTAACGAAAATGCTGCGTCACGTACTTAACGTCCTCGGCGTCGAGTCCAAATGCTTCGGTGGTCTCGAGTGTTACAAGCGTTGAAGAAGACGGAGGTAGCCTCTCCACGAAAGGTCGACGGAGACACCACGAGAGAAGCTCGTCGCCACTAAAATTTCCCGGACCTAACATGCAACAGCTCTTGACGCCGTCTCTTAATAACTGACTGCTTTGAAGATGACCTCTTACGACGAATAACATTCTCTGCACTGCATCTCCTTCTTTCTGAATCTTCATTTAAAACAAGAACATTACTTTGTGTTAATCGTTGAAAGGTTTCTTGGATCCCACGTTACACAATGGTTTAGAAACCCGTTTCGATTTTATTTAAATGCAACAAAAGAAAGAAAAATATATATATAAATTATGTCGCAAACAAATTTCAATGGAATCAATTACAAAGTTGTCGCACAATCTTTCACAAACTAACCCAATCACAATATATTGATCGATTTGTATGAATCAGTTTCATGCTACTATTGCGATAAAGAATCACATGTGGATGAATTAAATTCGAGACCAATAAAACGAAACCTTTTAGCAAATAAGAATAAATAAATTAATAAGTTTTGCAAAAAAATTTTTAGAGTTGTTTATGTTGTTTTCTGTGTTTTGCCTTAATTTGAATATTTTTATTCCGCTCTATAAGTCTATAATATGAATTTCTAAACTAGATAGCTTCGTGACATTGAAAATATATTTCAACAGTTGGTTTTGAAGATGACTTACTGTTTCTCCTTTGGTGAAAATAAGAGACTTGACACGGTCGCATATATTCTCTAGCACCAAATCATCCATATGCTGAAACAATGGAACCTAACAAAAATCCAACTACTGATTGATCAATTATCATTAAATCGCTTCTTCTTCTTTAATAAATAATTGATTGTAATGAATCTAACCTGTCGGACCAAATCTAAACAGAGATGGTATTTGATGTCTCTCCTAAGACCTTCCGGAAGGTTCTGAACCATCTCACACTCGTCTACACCGCGCATAGCAGCCCATCTCTGCCGCTCATAATTGCGGACTCGCTGCCTAAACCCTAACGGCAAATGTCTCTTCTTCATCCACCACTCTACGTTTCTCATTTTCAAGTGCATTGCTTGCTTCTTTGAAGTTGTTGCGTGCAGAAAGACCTTTATTTTTAAATTTGCGACATATCAGACTTCCTTTGCTTAATTACCATTTTATTAACTAAATTATGAGAAAAAAATGTTTAGCTATAGCCTATATATATATATATATGTGTGTGTGTGTGTGTGTGTGTGTGTATGTACCTTGATATTACCGATCAACATGGTAACGAGAAGAAGACCACTTGTTAGAACTATTATATTGAAGACAACCTCCGACCACTCTGTTGTGCTCTCCAAATTTCCAAATGTGCTGATTAAGTATGTAATAAAAACAAATGAATTAAAGATAAAAAAAAATTCGATTAAATTTGGTCAGACTTTTCTTGTGTGAAGAATTAACTAAAATTCACACCGTACTGGTTTTGAAAGTTGAACAATTAAACCAGTTAGGATATGAAATACCTTAAAGTCATGAGACCCCAAAAGATAGGAAAAAGGATTTTCTCCAACCGGCTTTCATTGCTCACAAGTTGAATGGTCCACTGATAAGCACCATATGTGTAGTTAGTGTTGATATCTAAGCAAACAGATCGGGCTTGATGGTTTTGTGCCCAAGCCAGTCTAGCTCTATCAAGGACCATCACGGTCGTGCCATAGTAAACCGGTTCTTTACATGACAACATCCTTATGTCGCATCCTATCGTATCTTCACATTGTTCTTTAAGACATTTCGCTGATCTTTGAACTCCTAACAGGTACCAACATGCTCCTGCTGCCTATAGTTCATAAACATATATATGAAAGAGTAGGGGATTATGATTGTAAATAGTAACCTGATGAGTCATCCAGGGACAAATAAAAGTGAACCGTTGAATATGTAGTAGTATTTGAAAACAATATGCTAATGATTGCATATTTTATTACTCTAACTAAGACTTTCGTAATTTATTAATTCATACGTAAAAAAAACGAAGCAAGTTGTCTTTAGTTTCATTAAATAATATGATTGCGACTTGTGTGATCGGAAGAATCATACCTTCCTCCTAACAAATCTTTTCTCATTTTGGCATTTTCTGATTTATTTTTTCTTTTAAAAGAAAACTCCCACAGCAATGGAAAAGGTCCATGTGAAAAAATTTTAGGTACCTTAAATAATCTTACAACTAAAATCTTATAAAATATAATTATTTGGCACCTGAAAAATTCAACACTTTCTCCATGGATTAGTAATTTTATTAAATTACCCACTCAAAAAAAATGAAACACTCAAATCATATAACTAGACTTCCAATTGCTCAAAACTATATGGACTATAACAATTCACAACTAGTCGTAAAATAAGTTGTATATGTGTATACTTCAATCATTGAATTCCCGATCCGCCGCAAAATGATAAATTTACATAGACTAAGTAATGAAAAACAGTTGATAAGATAAACTTACATGGGCCGCGACGAAATAAGCAATCATGTTTAGTGCAATTCCCCACCAGACGGTGCCGAAGATGTAACCGGAGAGAGTAGCATTGCGGCGGAGATGGCGGATTGAATGATATATTTTCGGTAGATATTGAAAGAGGAATGTTACAAGCAAAACTGACACCACTAAAGTCACAGAGCCTCTCTTTAGAAGAGAAGGTATCACCACCCACAACACCACCTGCTCTCAATATTTTTATTTATAACTTTTAAATTAAAATAATTGTAACAAGAAAACAAAAATGTACAATACGAATAGATAATTGAAAACGAATGAACTGTATTATTTTTGGTCCACACACGAACATGATTAGGTCAGACTAAGTGAGAGTTCTTTCAGACCATATAATTATTTAGATATAAGATTCTTTTTTCTAGATTAGTCAATTTTTAGTTCAGTACTAGATTTGATTACTATGATTGTGCCTTTAAACAATGCTAGTAACTGTATTGTTAACTCGCAAGAAATCTTTCTCCATATGTAGAGAAATATTTATTAATGATTGTCACTATCTAACTGATCATATAATAAAGTAAACTTGGAGCGACTAATTGTGTGCATATATAATAAGTGATATGAATATGATCGTCCAAAACAACCTAAATAAGTAAGTGCATATTAAAACTATAAGATATGATCGTCCAAAACAACTTAAATAACATAGTTTTAAACGATTTCTAATGAGTTTATTTCTTTGGTAAAATTTCAAAATTTCTCTACGGATTTTTCTGTAGTTTAGAAGGAAATAACAATTAAAATCAGTATTCTTTTAAATTAGACAATTAAAATATTGGCTAACTAACCTGAGGTAATGGTAAGATGACGAAGAGATCGAAGACGAACCCTCTCTTCTTAACGTACGGTGGGACAACCCTCGTAGAGCCACGTGTCACACCTCCTTTGTTGTTATCGCCGTCGCTATCTCCGCCGGGATAAGGCCACCGGCGAGCAATCTTGAACTGAATCCAAATATTCCACAAGTGCAAAAGATCGGTCATGGAGCGTAAGGCAGTGACGGTAAGAGCGAGCCAACCGTCGACGAGGAGACACATACACGTGTCGTTAACCGATATGGTGTAGAGAAAAAGCGGGTCTACGAATAGACCCGTCGCGCACACGAGGAGAAAGACTCTGTTCCATTCTTGAACCCATTTGGATCTCGGGTCAAGTATTCGACCCAACATCATCCATTTGTTGTTGTTATTGCTTGACCCGTTTCTTCTTCCTCCGCACGTGAGCCCTACACGTGAATCTTCTTCCTCCTCCTCTTCAATCTCTTCCATCTCCTCTTCTTCTTCCTCTTCCTCCTCCTCAGTGTTATCTTCGTCTGAGTAGTATCCAACGCTGCTTGACGCGCGTGAGTCGCGTGAGAAACGTAGCGTCCGTGTGAATTCTTGATCTGTGGCCATTGAGAGTACTAGCTAAACGCATGCAACACAGAGAGAGAGAGAGGGAGAGGGAGATGATAAAATTAATAGTTCTTTTCGTGAAGTTCTCTACGATGGAAAGAGTTTTTGTTTGTTTGGAGAATGAAGAGAACCGTTGTCTAAATTGTCTAAGAAAAAGGATATATTCTAAGCTAGAGAAGGATATTCAATTTACCATTGTGCCCTTGTATTTTTTGTTTCCTATGCCTAATCATATTATTAATTATTATAATATATAGAAGCATTCTCACAAAAAGGTTGAGGTGTCGCACTAACATAGCTCCTGTACATTTTTTAATAAATATTGTTACTTCTTGTATATGTATATTTGTTACGTTAGTAAGAATATAATTCCTAGTTTAAAATGTTGTAGAAAAATTATTTTACTTTTGTACGTAGTCAACTAGTAGTATAAGTAACACACAGACATGTAAAAAGTTGAAACATATCATATATCAAATTTTTCATGAGGGACCAAAAGAGGTTATGAATGGAAAGTAAATATATAAAATATAAATATCAAGGAACAATGTAGTATTTTAAATGGTATAAAATCTAAAATTTAATTATTAATAAAAATAATCACTTCAACATAAGCCAATATGTAGTAAGATATCTCACGACTATATTTTAGTTACAATCTAAAAAAAAAATAATAATGCTCAGTTCAGAGGTGGAGGGTGTTCCCGTAATTTGACAACAACGTAAGAGCATCATGAGTTCGGACTGTTTGGTCTCATTCGTGGATACGTGCGAAGCAAATCAACAAGAGAGAGAGTCGAAAAGGTTTTGTTCTTTTTCTTCATCGTCATAGATGTTTTTTATCTTAAGGATTATGTATTTTTTTGTTTATAATATTTTTAATAGCTTTTTGTAGTATACTAGAGAAGCAAACAAACATCTAGATGGTGACTGTATATATCCTTGTCGATTCAATAACATACGATATCATTATTGATCCAGTTAAATTAGTAAAACAAAGTTGAAAAAAAATAACAAAAAACTGAAATCGTACCATAAGCTGATGAGAAATGACGCAATAGTTAATAATTGAATAATAAAGGTGTACATATAAAATATATAACGATACGTTAAGTTTAGTAGAATAACGGGTTTACATTAAGAGTAAAAATAACACTGTTAGACAAAAAAAATGGACATTATATATTTCTGCTTCTTAAATAGAATTTTGTGGAGAAAACATATATGCTAATATGCTATTATAGTATAACAAGAAAGTGATAATTTAGTAATTTTAATTAGTAGACCTCATTAAGACAATTTTTTTTAAAAAAATATGCATACAAGTATGCATATATAGTATACATGACGGTAAACAAAAAGTGGTCATGATCCAAATACAATTAGAACCATCTAATATTCCCATGTAGTTATCGCTTGATTGTCTTCTACATGATGATTACACCTATTTGTTGATGTGAGTCAAGTGACGATTAATCCACTAACTATTAATCAACGCCTCCGTATAAGCCCTTCATGTGTCTATATACAATTATAAACATTTAATATTTCATGTAGCTATCGTTTGTTTATCTTCTAAACGATTATTTAAGGGTGAATTTGCTGTATAACCATATAAAAAAACTATAGAAGAATTTAACATACTATTTGAAACAATTAAGAAAATAACATAAATGGTAATTAAAATTACCATTTAGTCTTGGTTTGGTGGAAATGATGATATGGGGTGGTGGCCAAAGGTGGATAGGGGTGGTGGCCAGAGGTGGATAGGAGTGGTGGCCGGAGGGTCGCCGGAGGGTGGTCGGAGGTTGGCCGGCGGGTGGCCCGAGGTTGGTCGGAGGTTGGCTGGAGGGTGGCCGGAGGTTGGTTGGAGGCTCGTCGGATGGTCGCCGGAAGTTGGCCGGAGGGTGGTCAGAGGTTGGCCGGAGGGTCGCTGGAGGTTAGGTGGTCGCCGGAGGTTGGCCGGCGGTTGAGTGGTGGCCGTAAATCGGAAGTTGGCCGGAAGTGGTGGATGGGATAGTAGTAGTTTGAAAAAAAAAAAGTTAAAAGAAAAAAGGAAAAGAATAAAACCTGTCATTAATACATAAATACACAGAATATAATTGATATATGGTTAGTGTGGTTAGTTTGTAACTTATAGATTTTTTTTGGGTTATACAACCCAATTCCCCATTATTTTCAACGCTGGCCACTTTATTTTTGTATGCACGCTTGATTCGAATTCATAAAAAATTGGATATGAGGTTAATTAGTTGATCTCCAATCCAAAATTATCAGCGGTAGCGCAACACAAAAATTGTTATATCTCTAAGTATTTTCGATAAAGGAGATATATACGACATATATTCTTAAGCATTGAGTTTATATTGTCAGCATATAAAACCGAGTTTGTAAAATAGAAAAAGTGGAAGATAGAAGATATGTGTTTGGCATGAGTCACATGAAATGTTCATTTTTGTTGGGTTGTTGAAGAAATAAAAAGTATTTTGAGCTTCCTTGTTCACTAAACTCCAACATAGTGATTTGTCATCTCTTTAGAATATATATGTACATAACTTACATATGGCAATTCTAACCATCACTCTCTAACGTCTCCCCACCTCAAAATTCGATCTTCCAACTCTTTATCTCTCTTTCATTATTGTTTATTGCATTATTTTGAGAACGTTGTTCTCTATATACTCGCTGTACTCTTTGGGCATATCTTTGTTTCCTAAATTATTTTGTAAGTTTCTCTCTATTGTTTTTTTTTTTTTTTTTTAATAATACATAAATAATATGAAAAAGTATTTTTTATGGGCCGAGGCAGTAAGTCCATTTTAAAATATTGAGCGGAGCCTTGTAAGATTGGGGAAGAAAAAAAACCAGAACCGAAATGTTTAACCGGAATAAAACCGAAATTTGTTGTTATAAACCGTTTGATTTCATAATTTTAAATCCAACGTATTAACCGAACCAAAATCAATTCTTTCAAATTAACTAAACCAAACCGATTAGACAAAAAAATCATTAAAACTATATACTTCATTATATATGTCTTTTTTGTTGTTGTTGTCAATCTTATACACAGTATATAAAAATCGTAATTACTTAACATGTATGTATATATTTACATGAGTTTTTTTTTAACAATTCTACTACATTCTAAAACTAAACTCATCATATCTACCACATATACTAACTTCTTTTAAGAAATACCATAAACATAACAGATAAATACTAAAATAATCTTCTTCGTGATTTCTTCCTCAAAACAAAAATAAATTTTTTTTTTTATTTGTTTTGCTGTCTTGTCTTTTCAACTTTCTCTCTCTCTTTCCTCTCCCATTAATTCTCTCTACATATACATTTATACGAGACACTTATCTCATTCTTTTATTTTCTCGTCTCTTTCTTCTTCTTCCATTAATTATCTCTACATCTCTCCAAATCCACAAAATCTAAACACAAAAAAACCTTTTTTGTTTCTAATGTTTCCAACTTATCTTTCCAAAAATTCTCTCTCTGTTTTTTTTGCTCTTTGTCAACTCTTTCAGAAACTCACTTTTGGTTTTTTCCATGACATTCAGGTGGACCAATTTAACACACCAGGTGTCCACTATTAATCTTGTGATGGACAAGTTATTTTACAAAGACAATAATTTATTTACTCGATAGACTAATTTTACACTTGTCTAAAACCATTTGTCCACTATTAATCATGTCATGTACTACATGATTCACAAAAAACCTCGTAGACAACATACTTGACAAATGGACAAGTACTTTAAACTAATGGACAAGTTTGTATTTCTCAACTTATCTATCAGACAAACTTTGTCCACATAACTAATTTTGTCCATAGACTTATGCTATTCCACCCACTATATCTCTGAACTATATATATATATATATATATATATATTGCAAACTCAACGTATCTTTCAGTTTATAAAATGTCTACTACGGGTCCCACTCGTTTGTTCCAAACATAATTCATTTTGCATATTCACTTGTTCAACCCATTATATACAGGGTACTTTAGTCTTTTTATCTACCCCATGTGGTAGATCAGAAAAAATGTTTTCTTTTGTGGTAGAATTTGAAAGTTTTTAACTAAATGTGGTAGAATTGACAAAATTCCCTATTTACATACATGTTAACATTGTTTTTTAATTACAAGCAAACCAAAACCTAACCGAAAACCAAAATTCACAGAAATTAAACTTATAAAAGTTTGGGAACATTAAGATAAAACGAAACTAATAAGGAGGACCATATATGTAAATATATTCACCTCAGTACAAGTTTCGTCTCCCTAATTTGGGTCCTTCTTCTTCTGCTCTCTTTTGCCTCTGACCTTTGAAAATTCCCCGCGCCTGTCTCCTCCGATTCTCAATCTCGCTTCACTCCGTCGTTATTCTCACTGTTTACGGTCACCGGAGCTCCGTCTTGTCATTTTGATCCTTTACAAATACCAGGTTAGGGTTCTATATCTACACTGGCTACTGAGGAAGTGCAGAGAGAACTAAAGGAAATTTCTGGAATCAGTTCCTAATGATTTAAATGGAGAAAATAGTTATTGGATTGAAAAATAAGCTTCATTTTATAGCCAATTTTTAAGTTGTGTACAATTTCGCTTTCAAATCCTTTTTGGAGTTTTAGTGTTGCTTTTAGGAACTTAAATGGCGATTTTTAATTATATCGAGGGTTTTATCAAGTCCACATTATTTAGGGTTTTAGCTGAATGGATTCAATCAATGATATGTTGGGCTTGATTCTTATCTGAGAACCTTCTGAGATTGTTTCCCATTTGTTATATTTTGTATGTAAATTTATTCGTTTTGGTCCTTTTTTTTTCCCAGGTTTACTGAGCTGCAAGCACTTGTTATCATGTCTAGGTGAGCTTTTGGCTTTGTTTTTTTTTTTTTTTTCTCACTCTTTCATGGATACTTATAAATGTTTAACTATGATGATATGCAAACGATGAGAAAATATGCTAGGACCCAAGAAATGGATGAGAGGTTTTTTTTGCTCTTGTTCTATGTCTGCGTCATCTAATCTCTATCTTTCCGTTTTCACTGATAAACAAAAATGATTGCCGGACGTTAGTGTTGTGATAAAAATCGTTATTCTATTCATAACCTCAAAATTCATTAACTTGTATAGATTCAATGCTGAATGTTGCCATCTCTACAACTGTTACTGGTATTTTCTAAAGAAAAAATACTTACGAGTGTCAGTGTTTGTGCTTGTAAAACTTGACAGGGAGGATTTTAGTGATACACTTCGAGTACTTGTAGCGACTGATTGCCACTTGGGCTACATGGAGAAGGATGAAATCAGGCGGCATGATTCGTTTAAGGCTTTTGAAGAGATATGCTCTATAGCGGAGGAGAAACAGGTTTGGTTTGGATCATCTAGATAACTAGTGAATGATAGTTTACCTGACACAAAATATTCAACTCAACCAAACAGCAAGGAAAGTTTCATTTCATCTATTTTCGCTCTTTTGAAACAGGTGGACTTCTTACTCCTCGGAGGTGATCTTTTTCATGAGAATAAACCCTCTAGAACTACACTTGTCAAAGCCATTGAAATTCTTCGTCGCCACTGTCTCAATGATAAACCAGTGCAGTTTCAAGTAGTCAGCGACCAGACTGTAAATTTTCAGAATGCGTGAGACTCTACTCTTTTGCCATTAATGATACCATATCAGAAAATATTACCAACTGAACTAATTAATTGGCAGATTGAATCAAATTTGTGTATATTACATAGTTTGTTGTACACATAGTTTTTCAAGATATTGATTCATCTCTATTCCTTAACATTATTATCTGGCTACAGGTTTGGTCATGTAAATTACGAGGATCCACACTTCAATGTAGGCTTGCCCGTGTTCAGTATTCATGGAAACCATGATGATCCAGCCGGAGTGGTACATAATTTACATCTACAGACTCTTGTTATACAAACTCATTTGAATAGATACTGGATTTACTTAGTACATATGCATTTTATTGTGTTTTTGTTCTATGTCGCTTCTGGCAACAGGACAACCTTTCTGCAATTGATATTCTTTCCGCATGCAACCTTGTGAACTATTTTGGAAAGATGGTTCTTGGTGGTTCAGGTGTTGGCCAGATTTCCCTCTACCCTATACTTATGAGGAAGGTTGGTGTAAAGAATTTTTTAACTTAGACACATATCTCCTCCCAGACTTCTTGGACTATCATTTAATTAAATTAATGTTCAGGGTTCAACAACCGTGGCTCTCTATGGTTTAGGAAACATCAGGGATGAACGTCTCAATAGAATGTTTCAGGTAATCCAGAGGATACTCACCTTTTGCTATAAAACTATTATTGTTTTTATATTCATTTGTTTCACAGACCCCACATGCTGTCCAATGGATGAGGCCTGAAGTTCAAGAAGGATGTGATGTATCTGACTGGTTCAACATTCTGGTCCTTCATCAAAATAGGTTGATGATTTCATTGCAATTACATATTTTTAGATCGTTTTCTTACCGTTCTATATATGAAAGTTTGATTCCGTACTCATATGCTATGACTTGCAGGGTGAAATCAAACCCCAAAAATGCAATAAGTGAGCACTTTCTTCCACGGTTCCTCGACTTCATTGTGTGGGGACATGAGCATGAATGCCTTATCGACCCCCAGGTCCATTAAGATTTTGATATTTGGAGTTATTGCTTTTAAATAAGAGTGAGGCACAATGTTCATTGCCTCTTTGAGCTGAAAGCGATAAACTTTTGAAGGAGGTATCTGGAATGGGCTTCCACATCACACAACCGGGATCATCTGTGGCAACGTCGCTTATTGACGGGGAATCAAAGCCAAAGCATGTTCTTCTCTTAGAAATCAAGGTTCTTCACCAAACAATCTAAAATTTCATATTCACTTCGTTGGTACTGCTTAATCTATATACTTCTTATATAGTTTTTTGCCTTTTTAAACAAGCATGAGTGAAAATACATGACTTACAGGGTAATCAATATCGTCCTACTAAGATACCTCTGACATCTGTGAGGCCTTTTGAGTATACAGAGGTAAAGTTTATTTTGCTTATATATGTTATGGTGGTGGTAGACTTCTTTGTTTACATATTTTCTGCGTGCAGATTGTTTTAAAGGATGAAGGTGATATTGATCCTAATGATCAAAACTCAATTCTCGAACACTTGGATAAAGTGGTAAACTATTCCTCCTTCTCATAGTTCATGCGGACATTTTTTTCTCTCCTGCCTCCTTTTTATATTTCTCTACTATATCTACAAAATTGTTAGGTCAAAGTCTAATAGAGAAAGCCAGCAAAAAAGCTGTTAACAGATCAGAGATCAAACTCCCATTGGTTCGAATCAAGGTAATTTGTTTCCAAGTTTTCTTCACTCTGCTGCAATTTCTGGCAACACTCATATAAATTAATCCTTTATTTTCCTACACAACTAGAGGCTAGGCTCTGGCAGTTTGATGCATGCACACGATAGCCACAAATACATGATTGTTATTAAGAATATTAAATGACTACAGAAAGACTAAGATCGTGTTGAATCTTTCAGGTAGATTACTCTGGATTTATGACGATAAATCCTCAAAGGTTTGGACAGAAATATGTGGGAAAGGTACTAAAAAATTAGTTACTGTAACATGATGCTGATCATGCGTTCTAGAATGTTGGGCAAACTTATGACAAATTTTCACTTACTTTCAGGTTGCAAATCCTCAGGACATTTTAATATTTTCCAAGGCTTCGAAGAAGGGTCGGAGCGAAGGTATGGGAAATAGTGTATTAGCAATGTATTCAACTATTTCGGGATTAAATTGTTGCGTTTTCTTTTACTCTAGCTTGGAATTGCGTATGATGGGTATAAGAGGAACTAGCAAGCTACATAATCTGAATTATAGTAATGGAGAACAATATGGGCCTATGATAACCTCCTTTTCTGTGTGGAGCTTGATATTGATGTATTGAGTCTAATTTTTACTTTACTTGTTATAATGTTTCTTAGTGTATAACCTTGTAGCATCAGAATTCTGACAACCCTACGGTTTATCTCTAGTTAGCATATTGATTACTTAATGGAAGCGGCATTTCTATAATTTGTTGTCTAGTGATTTGTATATGGCAATGATGCATGTCCTGATAGTAGCACAGTTGGACCATTTTATTGATCTGTCTAATTATTATTTCGATCTTCCATTTCACAGCCAGTATCGATGATTCTGAGAGGCTTCGTCCAGAAGAACTGAACCAGCAAAATATAGAAGCTTTGGTAGCTGAAAACAACCTGGTACATCCTGCAACCCTCTTTTCTTATGATTGTGTTATTATCGTCTACCCCTAATGGGCACGAGTACACTATGGGATGATCATTCTATCCTCTTGTGCAGAAAATGGAGATCCTTCCAGTTAACGATCTGGATGTTGCTCTTCACAATTTTGTGAACAAAGATGATAAACTAGCATTCTACTCATGTGTTCAGTACAATCTTCAAGAGACTCGGGTATGTAACTTTTTTTTTGTAATTCACCATTCGAGACTAATTCCTGCATAGGATGTTATATATATTAGCACGTCCTTATTAATCTCTTCCCATTTTGTACAGGGTAAACTTGCAAAAGATTCAGATGCCCAGAAAATTGAGGAAGATGACTTGATTCTTAAAGTGGGAGAGTGCTTAGAGGCAAGAAAGATTTAATGTTTGGTTACTTTCTGCCGCAAATCAATGGGAATCAGTAGAACATCGATCTGACTTGCATTATTGTTTGTGCAGGAACGCTTGAAAGATAGGTCCACTCGACCCACTGGTTCCTCACAGTTTTTATCCACTGGATTGACATCAGAGGTTTAAATTCTCACTCTTAGAATTTCCTTGCAGATTCTGATACTCACCTCTCTATCCTGCTCTCACTTACTCGCAATGCTATTTATACCTGATATTGGTACAGAATTTGACGAAAAGAAGCAGTGGCATTGCGAATGCTTCGTTCAGTGATGATGAAGACACGACTCAGATGTCTGGTTTAGAGCCTGCCACTAGAGGACGGAGAGGTTCATCGACTGCTAATACATCTCGTGGTAGAGCTAAAGCCCCAACCAGAGGAAGAGGCCGTGGTAAGGCCTCAAGTGCGATGAAGCAGACCACTCTTGATGGTTCTCTTGGTTTTCGCCAGTCTCAAAGGTAACTTGTTTAGTTACGTTTTACCAGTTTAGGGTAGGATTCAAGGACATGGAATGCTTTGATTGGCATCACTGGCTACCTAATGTTACGTCCCTGCTTTGTCTTTCATAGATCTGTTTCAGCTGCTGCGTCAGCTTCCTTCAAAAGTGCTTCAGCCGTTGAGGAAGATGATGTAGATTCTCCTTCAAGCGAAGAAGCAGAGCCAGAACATTTTAACAAAGTTGACAGCACTTCGGTATGGACATCGATCTCGGACGCCGTTATTTATTCATTACAATTAGAAAAGTCCATGTAGTTTACATCTCTTGGCATTGTTATCTCTCTGTTTGAAGTAAATATGCATCATGATTCTTGTGTTGATATCCATTAAGGAGGACGATGAGAACACTAAAGGCAAAGGACGTAAAAGACCAGCTACTAAGAGAGGCAGAGGTAGAGGTTCTGGGACTTCAAAACGTGGTAGAAAAAACGAAAGCTCTTCTTCACTTCATAGGCTACTCAGCAAAGACGATGACGAGGACGAAGATGATGAAGACATAGAGAAGAAACTTAACAGATCTCAGCCTCGGGTTTGTTACTCACTTATTTTCCATTGTTTCGTTGCTTCGTGCTCATTAGCCGGTTTAAGCAACTTCTTATTTACCATTTGAGATCAAAGCTGACTTAATAGTACAATATGTAAATGCAGGTTACAAGGAACTATGGAGCTCTAAGAAGATAAATTCATATCAACCATGAGCTCTGACATCACAACCCGCAAGGAAGCTTCATTTTTCTGTCCTTTTCTAACAACCTCCCAAGCGAAATAACTTCTGAAAAAAAAAAAAAAAAGTGTTGTGGGCTGTATAGTAAATTTTGTTTTTTGCTCTGTAAGGTTTTGTTGTTTATGAATGAGATAATACAATTAATCAACAAGTTACTTAGGCCATTAATTTAACCTCTAACTTACCTTCCAACATTCGATTAGAGAGATCTTCATTTTTTTTTTTAAAGTTTCTTGGTTTGGTTAGTTTTAAAACCTCTTAAACTGTTTCCGCAACTTGTTTTGTTAAATTTCATACTTTATATCCCAAGCATACAGAAATGTTGCCCCAATGTGTTTATATTTTGAGGTGAAATGTGGAAAGGGGCCAATTGTACAGCGATTTCAGATGTTCTCAATCACCATCAATAGTCATTCAAATCAATACAACTACAAAATGTGAGACATCGATCGAGCCTTACAATGAATACAACAACCTAAATCCAAATATAAATAAATATATTTCTTATCCCGATAACGCTTTGCTCTCAAATTCTTTTAGCAAGATTTGTTTCCACTTCCACATAAACTCCAAAGAAACGTTTTGCTGTCAAATTTTCTTAACAAGATTTGTTTCCTTGTTCCAACTACACAAATAAATTTCTGAATATCCAAACAAAATATTTTTAAAAAATTGTGTTAGACAAAAGCTTGGCGAGCAAGGCCATATTCATTCATCTGTATTCAATAGAAGGTTTTAAGTGGAGAAGATTACCAAATTTTCCATAAGGGTTTTCTCTGAGAACATGTCTCTGTTAAGTTTGGGCTTATCTTGGGCTTCTAACCAAAAACCAATTGGCAATTAGTAGATTGACCCTAACCATTTATATATTAATGATAGTTCTTTCAAACTTCAGACGTGGGACTTGGATTGTATCCAACAATCTCCCCTTCAATCCAAGGACCACGCTTCCTCGAGATGACAACTCCATCTCGAACCGATCCCACTTGGACCGATAATAAACCCCTTCTTGGGCCCCCATTACTCGGGTTAACAAGAGGCATGTCCTTATCCACTTTTTCTAGGTCCACCAGAATTTTTAATCTTGGGCTCTGATACCAAATAAAAGGATTAAAAGAAACTTCAAAGGTATAAAGATCAACTATCTTTATTAATGTGTTTAGAAAAATATCCTCTCAAAAACTAAACACTCCAAAGCTCTCTCAATCTCATAGCCTATGTCACAACTCAACATAGCTATTTATAAGAACATAAATCCTAATCCTATTAGGAAAACACTAATATTTAGATTCCTTCCTAAATATGTCTTGAGCTTATCTTCTATCTTATTCTTAGCATCCCTTTGTAAGAATAACTTGGGCCTAAGCCTCAAAGCTTATCCAACAGTCTCTGCTTCTTAGCCAGCGGCTCTCGAGGCTCCGCCTAGGTAAACCAACTCTTCTTACTCTCTCTAATAGCTTCTCAACTTCTTTGCTGGTGCAAACCCCTCCTTGTTCCATCATCGGCGCTACTCCTCGTGGAGAACTCACCGTTAAATATTTTAATGAAGGTGACTCCACTACTTTGGAAAAGAAGGTTCCCGTGGAGTTGGTGTATAATCATCTTGGTGATTATGCAACTGTAACAATAGGGGCATCTCATGGCTGGGTAGCTACATTGAATAAGGAAGATGGAATCCTGCGTCTCCATGATGATCTAAACCCAAATGCATCGTATGTATTCCCGAAATACATTCCCCTGCCTCCTCTTATTACTCTGCCTCGTTGCCAAACCCAAATCATCACCAACGTGTCAATGTCCTCGCCTTCTCCTGATGATGATGAAGACTGTGTTGTGGCTGTCAAGTTCTTAGGACCTCAAATCAGCTTTTGTTGACCGGCTCAAAGCAACTGCGAGTGGACCAACATCAGAATCGAAAACCCTTGTTTCTTCAACTCACGTGTCGTGTATTCCGAGAACATGTTTCGCCTGCTTGGATCTGGAGGCCACCTCATCGGATCATGGGATCTCCACGCACAAGTGCAAACACCCATGCTTCAGAGTTTGCGTTTTGATAACCATAACGTTCCCAAGCTGACAGAGAAACGGAAGCTTATGGATTCGTGCTTCACCAGTGAACACTTGGTTACCTCTCAATCCACTGGTGAAACATTTTTGGTTAAGTTGTACAAGAGGACCTTATTAGAGGGTGTTGCTAAATTGAAAACAGAAGCTTCAATGGTGTTCAAAATCGACCAAGAAGGAAACACGTTTTACACGAGAGACATTGGAGATCATTTTCCTCTCACAGTCTGAACCTTTTGCTGTCCCGGTTTCTTTTTTTCCCGGGGCTACCAAGTCCTCTAATTGCATCTATACAATTTGCTGCACCGGAGTAATGTTCACACTCCTAGCAAGCTTCTACAACGATCTAAGCCTTAGATCTCACCAGAAAACGCCACAAATCACAGAAATCACCAAGAACACCAATAACTCTTCTTTTTCTCTTCTTTTCTCTCAAAAGCGGCTAAACTCGCCGAATAAGACAAAAAACTTGACTTAAGGGTTTCCTTCTCCCTTTGCCCAAAACGCAGCGTTTAACTTAAGTCAAAACGCAGAAAATTAAATCTGCATCGACCGATGCAACTCCCAAACCGGGATTTGGTTCACGGATGTTACAATAAAAAACAAAAAAACGAAGCAAAGAAATTTCAATTTATATTTGTATTTTTAAATAGTAATTATCCTAAAATAAGTATTTAAAACTCTAAAATTCACTAATTACAATTGGTTGACTATATTGTATTACTATATATTTATGCAAAACTGAATATTAATAAGTAGCTTTTTAATATATCTACTATGAACAAGTCTTCTATTGCAGAAGGAAATAAATTATATGTCAAAAAATGTGAGAAAAATATCAAATTTAGTTATGTTCTTATCCAAAAATTTTGGAGTTATGGGACATACAATAATTTACGGGTAGGGATGAGATGAAACAAGACGGGACATGACAAGACGGGATGAGACGAGATGTCTTTGCCAATCTAAAATAGTTACGTGTATGTTATATACGTGCAATAGTCCAAACTAAAACTACATTAAAATCTGATATTTGAATTTAACACCTTTAAGCATACCGCTATCGCTTAAAAACTGCAAAACGATCATCGTATATTTGTTAACACTAAATATACTACTTAACACTAATTAAAATTTCGAAATTATAAAAAACACATAAACCAAAACATTTTATGCATTTGAAATATACATAAATTAATTACAACATGTGTCATCCCGTGTTGTAGCACCCCCTTTCTATATTTTTGTATACCCGACTACATTTCTGTATCAATAAAACAAAATGATAGCTTACCTCCTTTATTTCACTCCCTTAAAATCCATTATCTTTAAAAACTACTATCCGATATAGAGGTGTGTCTGTTTTCGTGAAAATTTTCATTTTATAAACAACTTACTCTATCAGGATTTCCAATTTACCATATATCACCAAATATACAACTCAACACTATATAAACAAAGTAAATAAGTCAAAATAAAAAAACTACCTTACAAAAATTCAAATTACAAAAAATTACTAACAAAAGTTAATGGCACGGATCCTTTCCTAGTTCCAATTAAAAAAAAAAAAAACTTGCAATATAATTCAACAATACAGCGGCGACAGTAATACAATTTACTTTCAAGAAATTTATCTGATTTTTTTTTTTGGACAAAATGATTTATCTGATTTATTACAAGGATCTCAAGAAGAAAATGCAATAACTCCAAAAGAAGATATTTCTTACACTTAAAGAAACAACAACTGCACCAAGGGAATTAGAATGGTACCTAAGCAAAATAAACTCCAGCAATATTATTAGGTCGTCACACTTGAGCGAGTCTCTACAAAAGGTTTGGAGTATGCATAATCGTGGATGCATAGCTGAGAGACTCCTCCATTCCGAAATTCTAGTTTAAATTTTGAGGTGGAATGTGGAAAGGGGCTGAGAGTTCGCCAATATGAGTAATGATGGGGTAGGAATCATCCAGATGCAAAAAGATCTTAATTTAACCTCTAACGTACCTTTCAACATTCGATTATAGAGATCTTAATTTATTTTTTTAGTTTCTTCGGTTGGTTTGTTTTAAAACCTCATAAATTTATATCCTAAGCATACAGAAATGTTGCCGCAATGTGTTTATATTTTGAGGTGAATTGTACAAATGATGACAACATCAACATCTACAGCGATTTCAGATCACTGAGTTGTGAAAACCAGCTCCAATGCAGTCTTGCATTAAACGTTATATTTTGTTTGCATATCAGTGCTTACATGCATTAGTAGTAGATTTGATTTGACAATCTAGTTTCTTGTCCCGAGAAACGGTTTTGCTGTCAAATTTTCTTGGAAGATTTGTTTCCTTATTCCAACAACACAAATAAATTTGTGAATATCCAAACAATATATTTTTAAGAGATCGTGGCAGACAAAAGCTAGGTGAGCAAGGACACTCATCTGTATTTAATATAGGGTTTTAAGTGGAGAAGATTACCAATTCTTCCATAGGGTCTTTTTCTAATAACATGTCTCTGCTTCTTAGCCGGCGGCTCTCGAGGCTCCGCCTAGGGAAACCCTCTCTTCTTAGTCTCTCTAATAGCTTCTCAAGTTCTTTGCTGGTGCAAACCCCTCCTTGTTCCATCATCGGCGCTACTCCTCGTGGAGAACTCGCCGTTGGATATTTCAATGAAAATCACAAGACTACTTTGGAAAAGAAGGTTCCCGTGGAGTTGGTGTATAATCATCTTGGTGATTATGCAACTGTAACAATAGGGGCATCTCATGGCTGGGTAGCTACATTGAATAAGGAAGATGGAATCCTGCGTCTCCATGATGATCTTAACCCAAATGCATCGTATGTATTCCCGAAATGCATTCCCCTGCCTCCTCTTATTACTCTGCCTCGTTGCCAAACCCAAATCATCACCAACGTGTCAATGTCCTCGCCTTCTCCTGATGATGATGAAGACTGTGTTGTGGCTGTCAAGTTCTTAGGACCTCAAATCAGCTTCTGTAGACCGGCTCAGCAACTGCGAGTGGACCAACATCAGAATCGAAAACCCTTGTTTCTTCAACTCACGTGTCGTGTATTCCGAGAACATGTTTCGCCTGCTTGGATCTGGAGGCCACCTCATCGGATCATGGGATCTCCACGCACAAGTGCAAACACCCATGCTTCAGAGTTTGCGTTTTGATAACCATAACGTTCCCAAGCTGACAGAGAAACGGAAGCTTATGGATTCGTGCTTCACCAGTGAACACTTGGTTACCTCTCAATCCACTGGTGAAACATTTTTGGTTAAGTTGTACAAGAGGACCTTATTAGAGGGTGTTGCTAAATTGAAAACAGAAGCTTCAATGGTGTTCAAAATCGACCAAGAAGGAAACACGTTTTACACGAGAGACATTGGAGATCTCTGCATTTTCCTCTCACAGTCTGAACCTTTCGCTGTCCCGGTTTCTTCCTTTCCCGGGGGTGCCACATCCTCTAACTGTATCGAAATCTGGGATGCCGACGAAATCACAACTATCATGTTGGCTGCTTTCTCACACACCATTTGTCGTAATCAATTCGAAGTCTCGGCCCCTTACTATATTCCCCCTCAAATTATGTAGTCTAGCTACTAGTTTTTGGAATCGACTAGCTGGCTGCTTCTAGATGTCTCCAACCCTCTTGAGGCTATATTGACTAAAAATGTTGCTGGCGTTGTTTTGTTATATTTTGGCTTATGTACCACTTTAGTTGGAGAGACAACTCAGTAATCACATGTATTAATTTCATATGTATTCCGCCTTGTTTAATTTGATGGGTGGTTTAGCATATGATTCTGATCATCCAGAGCAGTGGAAGAGTAATGTTCTTAAGAATCTGGTTCTTTTCGTGTTGCTGCACCGGACTATACAATATATTTATTTTGTCAAACATACAATATACAATTTCAAAACACTTTTATTAATTAACAACAGTAAATTGAAGTGGGTTTAAAACTTTGTATCCAGGAATTTGACTTTTATGTTACAAAAGTAAGTGCGTCTCAAGATGATCTTAACCCATATGCATCGTATGTGCGTATATACAAACTCAGAAACGCATCGTAAGTACGCCAGATTCTTCTGCTTCCGTGTCATGTTTTCTAAGAGAAGATGACATGTTTCTATACTCGTTTCTTATACTTGTGCCAAAAACTCTCAAAATAAGAGGTTAATCAAATATGTAAGCAAATAAGGATTAATTCTTATGTTAGCAAATATGTTAGCAATATTTTAACTATAAATATGTACAAATTCATCTGTTAAAAACTTTTGTAAGACTTAGTAAAATTTATCCCTCCAATGGCAAATATCTAAACAAGTTTCTAAGCCAAGTTTTTTTACAAAAATCAGAGAACTTGCTTTACAAGCAACAATCAAACAAACCAAAACCATTTTCAATCTAACTCTCAAACATTCTCTCATTGCACAACAATCACAACAAACCAAAACCAATTGTAAGGGGAAGTGCTTACAATGTTGCCATTCCTTTTAGCTTCTGTCATCTTCTCCTGCCACTTCTCGATTCTACTTACGGGATGGACCTTCCCTTTTATAAAGCCGGACCCTTTTTGGCTCCAAGCTTGAGTCTTGTTCCTGCTACTGCAACATACATGACAAAGCTCAAGTATGTAAGTGCACAGAAGCCACCAAAACTCTGCCGAAGAAAAAGAAAACAACAAATCAAAAGACAAGGAACTGAAGTAGAGAGTGACAAATAATACACAATTAATACAGAGACAAAAAAAAAAAAGAATTACCTGTGACAGCGAAAATTTCCTTGATGTTTTTGACAGCAACAGCTATGATACCATTCTCCAAAACTATGACTTTTAACCTCTCTCCACATGAACTTGTCTTGAGAGATTCCGACACTCTTACAAAAGGTCTCCACAGTAAACCTCTGCTTCGCCGCTTGCTGAGCAATGCTGTCGTCCTTGGGGTTCTCCTCATGACGTTGTTGAAGCTGATCAAATTCAGACCAGTTTTGCAGGTAAGGGCTAAAATGCTCTATGAGTGCTTCCATAGCTGCAGGCTCGCCATATGTTAAGTAAGGCAAGATTCTAGCAACCATCTCTGTGTTGTTCCTTTGCTGTTTGTTCGACTTAAGGATGGCTTAGCCTTTCTTTGTATTCCAGTGGGTTTAGAATAGCTTACATGCACTTATTCTTGGTTGCTCTTAAAGCTGTGGCTTGAACCAGTCCGAGAATTTCATCCCCTACGTAAACCGGTGACCGAAAATGCAGACTTTGAGATACATATACTGCTCCAGGCTGCAACAAAAGAGTTAGTTGAGAATACTCTTGTTTCTCTTAAAACATCTCCCACTTTAAGTAGTGTCTTTGAAGTAACTGATGAGAAACAACACCTCGAAACAAGATGTGTAGAAAGAAACGTTTAACTCAGCGTTGTTTCACCTGAAGCAAGAAAGGGGACGAATCAAACTAAATATCTGTCTAAAAAAAGTTATTTACTGGCAATTATTCGCTTTGAGTCATTTTGTCGAACAGCTTATAGACACCATTGAAAGTCAAAAAGATTCAAACTTTGCAAATTTTATTGCCCAATTGCTAACAATATATGATCAGATGCTTATCTTTATAATCAAAATTCTTAGAAACATTGAAGACGAGAGAAATTAACCTCGTCAAGTAAGAAAAAGACACCAACTTTTAGACAAACATGTTTCACAAAAAAAAAAAAGAAGCCAATCAATCAAAAAGACAAAATTTTCTTCAACTCAAACTCGTTTCGAATCAGACACCACCTCAATTAAAGAAAAAAAAAATCAAATCGATTCATTCAGAAGGCGAAAACAAAATACCTGATTTGTTACTCGAACCAAAACTCGAATACGAAATCGATTTTTTTTACTAGTGCGTTCTACGTTTCAAATTGAGGAGTGACATCTACGTTTCTGGTGTTGCATGGTTCCGGTACGTACAACTTTTTCTCACAAGTTTTAGATCTAATGAAATCGTTTATGTTATACATAATGTTTAGGATCATGCAAGAACAGTACTGGAGATTATTTTACTTTTCTGTAGGTTGGGATTGCAATATATATATAATCTAGAGGTCACGAATTGCCTTTAATTAGCTTCATACATCTTAAAATATGTTATGATTCCATTTGTGGCTCTCTATGAGAACCTTGAAAATTTTGTACCCTTACCGGTTATCTATTGGTGTTCTATATATATTAGACTTGAAATGAATTGGTGAGTAGCTTTCTTTCAAAGTAGTTCTACTCAGTCCTTTGAGACTGCTCATAATTAGCGTGTTTAATTAACTAAGTTTTTGTTTACCATTTGAGATCAACAGCTAACTTAACAGTACCATGTTATAGTTAGGAACTATAAAGCTCGGAGAAGACAAATCCATATATATCAACCCTTGAGCTCTGACCTTTTTGTTTTTTTTTTTTTAATTTTCTTTTATTTTGTAGAGACTTCTCAAGAAAGAAACAACCCTGGAATAATATTTAGGGAATACAAGAAAGGGAAAATGACACCCACACCCACTTTCTCCTAAAGTTTTGACACTTACACCCACTTTCTACTATCTCTATACTTTTCTTATGTCAAATTACAACTTACACCCTCTAACTAAACTAACCTTCTCTTTCTACTTTTTTTTTTCCTTCTCATCTCTCTCTCTAACTTTTCTCTTTCTTTTCTAATATTTTTTTCTTTAACATTTATTTTTCATTTTCATTACTAAATTTTAAGTTTAGTAACTTTAGTTGGTGATAACATACTAAATTTTAAGTTTAGAACTTTAGTTGTTGACAAACAAAAAAAAACTAACCTTATACCCTAAATCTTAAATCCTAACACCACATAGACACTAAATCCATATAAGCCCAAAAACGTAAACCTTATACCCTAAATCTTAAATCCTAAACCCTAAACCATACACCTTGAACCGTAAATCCTAAACCATGAATTAAAAATATAGACACATCATCCACATACCTAAACCTAAACTTTTAACCTTAACCCCTAAATCCTACACCTTGAACCTTGACAATACAACTTGAACTCAAACATAGACATTGAATCTATATACCATCTAAAGTCTAAACCCTAAAGTATGGTGATGTTTGAACATGCAACAAACTTGTTAATAAATTTCATCTGGATTGCTTGTCCACGTGGTCAGAGTTTGGTGGATAGACTTAGAGATTAATAATGACCATGTTTGTTGTGTAGTATGCTTCTAGTGCCACTTCTAAGTTCTAATATCTCTAATTCTAGCTTATAAATAAAAACATTTGGCTAAAAGACATCTAAGTGGCTAAACTATAGTGATGTTTGAACATGCAACAAACTTTCAATAAATTTCATCTGGATTGCTTGTCCACGTGGTCGAATTTGGTGAATAGGCTTTGAGATTAATAATGACCATGTTTATTGTGTAGTATGCTTCTAGTGACACTTCTAAGTTCTAATATACCTACTTCTAGCTGAAAAATAGTACAAAAACATTTAGCTAAAAGAAATCTATGTGGCTAATTTATCTTGGACAAATTTCTGCTCATGTAAAGAATGAGCAAGATATTATAAGATAAGTATCCATAACTACTAATCCACATGATTGATATTCAATGTTCTAAATAAATCAATGTTGTTAATTTTTATTTTGTTTATTAACCACTTATGAGTGTATATGTTTCTGGACCAACACAAAATATGAAGCAAGGAGCTCATGGTGTCTATGGATTTAATTGTGTGGATGTTGTATGATGATTCTTTGGTCTGTCTACATTGGTATTCACAAAAAAATATCCACATGATCACATCCATAGCCACCATTCAACTGCTATTCTTCAGCTTAATGTCTAGATATGCTTTGTAAATCCATGGAGACCTATTGATAGATATGTCTAGACATTTTCCCATTTAAAAGCTTCGAATATTCATTCATTTCATGCACCAGCACAGACAATAATATTGACTTCCAACAAAATGATTTGATTTATAATCGTAACATCTTAAAAATTTCAATATTAATCTCAAAGAATTACCTCTTAAATTTGAAAACCAACTGCACAAAGACAATTAGAGTCGTACACAAGCAAAATATAACAAAACAAAGCAACATTTTTAGTCAATAACTTGTCACACACACACTCAATCATCAGTGAGTCTACTCAAGGCTTGGAGGATTCATACCTTTGGGTGCATAACTCATACTCATTTCTAAACTCTTAGTTTATATTTTCAGGTGGAATATGAAAAGGGGCCGAGAGCTTACCAAGTTTACTAAGGATGTTAGAGTGCATGCCAGGAAAGGAAGAAGCAGGGACACAGAAAGGTTCAGACTTTAAGATGAAAATGCAAACATCTCCAATGTCTTTAGTGTAAATCGCGTTTCCTTCTTTGTCAAGCTTGAACACCAATACATCTTTTGTTTTCATTTTGGCAATACCGTCGACAATCTCAGCACCCTTCTGGTACCACTTAACCAAGAAAGTTTCACCAGTGGATTCTGACTCCACCAAGTTTTCGCTTGTGCAGCACGAAACCAGAATCTCTCGTTTCGTCTCTGTCAGCTCGGAAAGATTTTGATAACGCAGCTTCTGAAGCATGGGTTTGTGCTTGTGTTTACTGAGATCCCATGATGCGATAAGTTGGCCTCCAGATCCGGGAATGCAAAACATGTCGTCTTTCTTGGAATACATTACACGGGAGGAGGAAAAACAGGGGTTTTCGATCTTGATGTTGTGCCACTTGGAGTTACTTTGACTTAGAGAGGGTTTGCAAAAGCTGAGTTGAGGTCCAAAGAACTTGACAGCCACAATACAGTCTTTATCCTCTGGAGAAGACCTAGACATTGACACGTTTGTGATGATTTGGGTTTGGCAATGAGGCAGAGTAACAAGATAAGGCAAGGGAATAAATTTGGGATCTGTATCCGATGAAACAGGGTTTAGATCATCTTGGAGTCGCAGAACTTCGTCTACTCTTCCCTATTGAATGTAGCTATCCAGCCATGAGATGCTCCGATAATTACCATCTCATGGTTAACACCATCATTCACCAACTCCAGAGGCACCTTCTTTTCCAAAGTAGTGCTTGTAAGTTCATTAGCGTAGGTAATAACGAGTCTTCCGAGATCCGAATACCGCCGACGATGGAACAAGGTGGGGTTTGAAGCAAGGAAGTTGAGAAGCTATTAGACAGAATAAGAGATGAACTTATCAACGCAGGTTTGCCAAGGCGGAGAAGCAGAGACATGAGATAGGAATACGTTTTCTGAAATGATCTACGGCAAAAAAAAAAACCCTAATGGCCTTACTCACCAAGTTTTGGTATGACACAAATTTTATACTATATTCTTTTCATTTTTGGATTTGACGAATTTATTTGTGTAGTGGAACAAGGAAATAAATTTTGCTAAGAAAATTTTGACAGCAAACCGAGATTGGTATGTGAAATATACTGTTTGATGTGTTGTCAATTTTCGTAGTAAAAAAAAAAAAAGAAGAGACTAATAAAATTTGGTTTATGGAAGTCACTTTTTAAACCGACTAAAAAAAAATGAAGAGGAGCGGAGTTAAGCGTCGGTTTCTAAACCGAGTGACATTTCATTACGTAAATGGGACAATTGAATACGACGGTCATTCTCTCTTTTATTTAAAGAGAAGATTGAGGAAATATTGAACCAGCCTGCGACTACGACTAACCGAACCGAAATGAGTCAAAACTATTCAGTTATTGGTTAACCGAAATAGTTCGGTTAAAGTTGTGTATTGATTAAAAGTGATTTAACTTTGATTTTAATCGGTATAGTTTTGGTATGGTCTGGATATTTAAAAAACAATTACATTAGAAACCAATCTGTTCGACACAAACCGAATCAAAATGCCCGGGTAACTGAACCTAAATTGATGCATATCTTGTTGAGAATCCTTTGATTTTGGAGGTTTCTTTTAACTTTTGCAAGAAATGTTTGATCATTTGCCTTTTAACTGGCTTTCAGTCGAGGAATTAATGTTTTTTCGTTCATGTGTTTAACTTTGAAAAACAAGAACTGAAAGTAAAAGACCTACGAATTTTACGAGTTCACGCTCCAAACGACCAAATCGGAAACGCTACGTCGTCACTCTTTTTTTGTGCTAAGTTGTATATATTTCATTGATGATGAAATCAGTTTAGGTTATAACCAAAGATTAGAAACCTATACATATGGTTCTATGGCAAAAAAAAAAAAAAAGTAAAAACATGGAAGCATAAAATGTAATAAGTAAACCAAGTTTTCTCAAGCCGTCTACTCAACCAAGCAATGAAGCTGCGGGAATAAAATGAAGCGATGATGTTTTTGTTGTCCTTCCCGAAAACAACACCTAGTTGTGCAGTGAAGGTTTAAAAATAGCAATTTCTGTCGCATAGTTTGAAATAGCAGTGAGGTGGCTTCAAGATCTAATGACGAGTCTTCCGAGTTCTGCTCCAAGGGGATCAGCGCCGATGATGGAACATGGAACAAGGAAGGGTTTGCAGCAAGAAAGAAGAGAAGCCATTATAGAGAATAAGCTAAGAGATGATCTTATCAACGTAGGCTTCCAAAGGAGTAGCCTTGAAAGCCAGGTGAGAAACAGAGGCATGAATAGAATGGTTCTGAATGAAAAGCAATTTTCAAAACCCTAATTATAGAGTTGGTAATCTTCTCCACCTTAAACCCTACATTACTACAGAGGAATGACCTTGTCTCTCAAGTTTTTTTCATCTCTATATATTAATTAATTGTGATATTTTTCTAGATTTTTCATTTTGTCAAAGACTCCATTAGCTTCCCTTTAGCTTCCCTTTTCCATTTTATCTTTAATGCTACAGCTCTTAATAAAGGATTCGTAAATACGTTTTTAATGATCATGAAAAAAATGTGTGGTATGACCTCTGTACCACCATGCATGCTGGTGCATTTAAGGGCAAAGAGAGACGATAGATAGCGCGTTATATATGCGTCTATTTTAGATAATAGCAATGTGTTTTTGTTTTGCAAGATCTTATGTTTCTGTTTTTTAATATTTTTTTTAGTTTCTTCGTTTGGTTTATTTTAAAACCTTTAAAAATGTTTCCGAAATGTCTTTTCTTAAATTTCATACGTTGTACTCCTAAGCATACACGATTCGTTCTCATAACAATAACCTACAATATATTAATGTTGAAAAGAAAATAAAAGGGGAAGAAACTAATGGCAAATTGAATACTGAGTATGTAATCTATATAATAACAACAATCCGAATAAATGCGACCAACAGTTGTGTTTTTTCAATCGTACATTTTGTATATTTTTTGAAAAGTTGTGATGGATCATTAAAACAATTATTTATGAAAAGTTACAACTGTTCACTGTGAAGTTGTGTTGATTGGAACATTCATATCTTTTAAAATATATATATATATATATATATATATATATATATTTGTCTTTTTGAAATGTTTTCATTTTTTATGCCATAACACAAAGTCAGCTAAAATTTCAATCTCAATGGTTTATACATTTTTCTGAATTATTTTCTAGCATTCATTCTTTTAAAAGTCAAGAAATTCCTCTAATTCTTGATTTAACAAAAGTTTTTTTGGAATGATGAATCTAATTTACATCTTTTAGTTAATTTTAAATATAAAAATTTAATGAATATACCTAGAGTGTTTTTTGAAGAGTTAGATGGGTTACATAGTGAGTTTTTGGATATGACTTTTCAATATATTTAAACCCAATCCGAATAAATGCCACCAAAAGTTGTGTTTTTCAATCGTACCTTTTGAATATTTTTTAAAAAAATCTGTAAAAAATTTAAATTGTATGTTTTACAAAAAGTTGCAATTGTTCATTGTAATGGTTTTTTTGTAAAGTTGCAACGGTTCATTATAGAGTTGTATTTATTCGAATAATCGTATCTTTTGAAATCTACCTGTTTGAACTGTTTTCATTTTTTTGCCATGACACAAAATAATATAAAATTTTAATATCAACATTTTTTTACAGCTTTCTAAATTATTCTCTAGCATTCATTCTTTTAAAAGTAAAGAAACTCTTCCAATTCTTGATTTAACAAAAGATTTTTGGAATCATGAATCAAATCTACAACTTTTAGTTAATTTTAAATATAAAAATTTAATGTCTATATATAATAGTAATCCGAATAAATGCCACCAAAATTTGTGTTTTTTCAACCTTACTTTTTGGATATTTTTAAAAAAATCTGTAGAAAAATTAAATTTTGTGTTTTACAAAAAGTTGCGATTGTTCGTTATAACAGGTTTTTTTTTGTAAAGTTGCAACTGTCCATTGAAGAGTTGTGTTTATTTGAATATTCATATCTTTTAAAATCTAGATATATTTTTTTTTGAACTGTTTTCATTTTTTTGCCATGAGACAAAATAATATAAAATTTCAATATCATAGTATTTACACATTTCTAAATTATATATTCTCTGGCATTCGTTCTTTTAAAAGTAAAATTATTCCTTCAATTCTTGATTTAACAAAAGATTTTTGGAATGACGAATCTAATTTACAACTTTTAGTTAATTTTAAATATAAAAATTTCATGAAAATAACTAGAGTTTTTTTTCAAGAGTTAGATGGATTATATAGTGAGAGTTTTTAAATTTGACTTGTTAATATGGTAATAAAGATGTATTATATTTAAAAGCTGTTTATATGGGTTACTAGATTAAATTAAGTGCAGACACATCATCTGCGATTTTTCGTAGCACTTTTTCATAAATTTTTTTTTAATTCAAACGATTGTATATGTTCATTGTACAGTTGTATCTTATCACTATATTTTATTTATATATTTTCATCATAAATTTTCGGTCTAATAGGTGTATCTATTTAAATAGTCATGTCTTTTGAACTCTCTTTATATTTGTCTCTTCATCAGTAACTAACAAGTTCGTTTAAACAAAATTTTCCATTATATGTTGAATCTAAATATTTAAATATTATTATAATACTCAGCGTTATTCTAAAATCTAACTAAAATGTTAAAATGATTATAGCAATAGAGAAATTTAATACAATTTAATACAGAATTTATAGTTGCCACTATTTTTACCGTAAATTTTTGTTAAAAAAATAGTTTAATATTTAAAAATAAGAAAAACAATCTGAATAAATACGAACAATAGTTGCGACTTTGCTTAGTATTTTTTCGTAAGAAAATTGTTTTTATTCTTTTTAAAAAAACTCAAACAGTTGTATATGTTCATTTTAGAGTCGTGTCTTTTCACTATATTTTATTCATATTTTTTCTTCACAACTTTTCGTTCTAATAGGTGTGTCTATTTAAATAGTCATGTCTTTTGAACTTTCTATATATTTGTATTTTCATCAATAACTAACAAATCATTGTTCGTTGAAACAAATTTTCTGTTTTATCATTAATCTAAATAAATTGAATATTAATATTTAATATTCAACGTTATTCTATTATTTAACTAAAATTTTAGAAATAATTATAGCAATAGAGAAATTTAAGAAAACTTAATATAGAATTTATAGTTGTGTTGCGTCTATTTATCGTAATTTTTCGTTAAAAACTATTTTAATATTTAAAATTTATTTTTATTTTGTTTTAAATTATAATTATTTAATAGAAAATTATATTTACTCATTACAACCATTAGTTCAATATTCTCAGTTATGATCACTTTTTCATAATGATTTTTTTAATTGTAGCTTTACCATAATTCTTCATAAAAAACCTTATATTTATAATACTTTAAACAATATGTTTTTGCAAAGGTGCGTCTGTTCTATATAGTAATTTTTGTTACAAGCTTTCATTTTGATGATTGTGTTTTTAGTAACAGTTTATGTTTAATGTTTATGTATTCAAACTATTTTACATTCAAATGATTTTATAATGTATAATTTTAAATTTTATTTATTTTTTTCTAAAATACATATCGGGGGGGTCTAAGTTCTAGTAAGTTCAAAGTCGGACCATTCTATTTAAAATAATTTTATTGGTCCCAGACTCCAGACTGACCCGAACTCGAAACAGAAACACGCAACCTCGATACATTGCACTCATTGATGTTGCAAAGTGGAAAGTGGAAACTAATTTTAGAAATTATTCTTTATAAAAAGTTTGTAATTAATGAGATTTTTTTGCGGGTCTTTTGTAGTGACGAAAATAAACATTTAATGGGATTTTTGCATATTTTTGTTAGTACTTAGTAGTGAAGGAAATAAATTAACAAAAAAATCAACTTGTTGTTATACACAAATTAATATCCCACACCACATATACGAACGATTACCATTATTTTCAATATGCTTTCCCGAACGGTTCCTCCTCTAGTATTATTACCATGTAATTGAGAACAGTATATATTTCACGGAAGGATATTTATATTTTAAACCCCATTCACTCACAATCTCTCTTTTTTCTGAAAGTCAGCTTTTCTCAAGAAGAAACTCACACCGTACACAATCCTTCTTCTAGTTCTTCTAACACAAACAAAATACTATGTTGGAAACGCCTCCATTTGTAACCCCGTCTTCACAATGGGGTACTACAACACCAAGAACGACACCTTCTAATCTAGACGGCATCGAACAGCCGCTACACGAGAGGGTTCTCTTCCACTATAAGTTGTAAATTGTAAGTTTGTAACTAACAGTATTTTACTTAATATTGATTAATTCATTTTAATATTTTGAGCTTGAAAAAAGTAGCTTTAAATTTGCTTTATTTTTTCTTATATTTTGCTTATATTTTCTTTAAATTTTACACAATCTTAATTAACTCATTTTGATTCAACATGTCTAATATTACTAGTGTTAATAAGGGTTTAATTCGCATTTAAGCGTCAGGTTAATAATACATTAATTTTTATTACAACAAAACAAACACAGTATGCCTACTTACACTCATTCATGCATGCATATATATTAGTATTTTCTGTGTACATACTTTCCTAAATCTATTATAGAACAAACTATATATAATAGGGTTCAAATATGAAAAATAAATCCATATGATCAACATAAATAATATAATATGTAATTATGTATGATGATTTCTGTTGTCGACGAAACAAATCATCATCCATAGTTACATATTATATTATGTAGATCATATGGATTAGTTTTTCATATTTGTACAACATTCCATGATCAACATAAATAGTTCAGATACATAAAATAATTTTATGTGTAATACCGTATGTAAACAGAATATATAATACCGTATGCAATAATTTTATGTATCGGAAATATTTATGATGAGCATGGAATGTTGTACAAATATGAAAAACTAATCCATATGATTCACATATATAATATGTAACTATGTATGATGATTTGTTTTGCCGACAACAGAAATCATCATACATAATTACCTATTATATTATTTATGTGGATCATATGGATTCATTTTTCATATTTGAACCCTATTATATATAGTTTGTTGTATAATAGATTTAGGAACGTATGTACATATAAAAAACTAATATATATGCATGCATGAATGAGTGTAAGTAGGCATATTGTGTTTGTTTTGTTGTAGGTATGTATGATGTGAAATGAGATGAGGCCAATGATAACGAGATATGGCTTTGTGAGGGAAATCATAATAGTGACCTTTCTTTGTGATGACAAGTTGACAACAACCACACGTGCTCATTCCTTCTACCAAAGGTTTGCGCACTCGCTAGGCCTTTTCGTTGCACCTTTTTACTACAATTTATTTGAGAGCCAAATTCTTAGTTCTCAATCCGAGTTTTCTAAGATCGGTACTCAAACCTGTTTTTTATAACTTCATTCCATTGATGTTGTTTTACTCCTTTTAACTAGCTTTCAAGTACTCTGTCTTTGGGATCGAAACTCAAAACTGATTTTAGTTTCAATTCATTGACGTTAGTCTTTTTAAAACACGCTCATGTAGTCATGTACTCTACCTTTTACATCCTTTTACACTCTCATAGTCATAGACACCAAATTTATCTATAAATTTTATAACTATACAAAATTGACTTTGGAAGATATTACAAATTGTATCTCTGGAAAGACTCTACTTAATTTTGTTTTCTTATCAGAGTTATATCATCTATGCATTATCTTTATTCACTTGAAATTCCCATGAATCATGAGACACACAAGTAAATAGAAAGAGACCTTTTCCGAGTTTGAACTACTAAGAAGAGGTAGCCCGAGAAGAAGATGAATAACCAACCTCTGACTTCTTTAGCAAGTAACGACTTCAACCATAACCTAACTCTCTCACGACCGACTCAACCTTCATCTCAGCAACTCCGGTTCAACACCAATCTCTTTCGCACAACAAACCAGAGCGGGCTATCCCCACTACCCACAAGGCTGCAGCCACCCCAACACCAACCATTGCCGCCACAAGAATCACCACCGTCCCAGCCAAACCCGGAGAAAATACCAGCATCAGTGGAGAAAACGATGAGTGATCTAGAGTTAAATCAATAACCCAAAGCACTCTCAACCACGATCAAGTGGTGTCGTCGAAGAACTTCAGGGTCGAATCCACAGAGGCCAAATGATACACTATGAAATTATGTAGACCGAGTATAGCTAAAGCAATAGTAAGATTGTTTCTCAAGTAACCGAATCAAAGCAGAAAATAAATAAGGTTTGTAAAATTTAGAGAAAGTGTTGAGCGCAGGGAATCAATCAAGGGTTATGATCACGAAATTGAGTGATGGATTGGGATAGCTTTAGGAACAGTTCTTGAACTCAAATCTCAAATATAAAACTAACCTACTGTCGCAGTATTAGTTATCTATGCAAGGCAATCAGATGAATTCTAAACCATCGTTTGAATCTAAACAATCCTAGCAAGCTTTAAATTCTAGTTTGATTATGTTCACAAGGTGCCCCAACTTCAACTGTCATTGGCTAAGGATCACCTTGCTCACCTATGTTCTTTCAAGTAATTCAACAACACTTTTGATGCCTAGATGAATTAAACTTATGATCATAAACTAGGTAGCTAATCTAGTTTAAGCAATAAACTCAACAATAGATGAAGAACTCAATAGGTCAATCCCAAATCTAACAATCTAAATCAGTGAATCATAAAACCCCCTTTGAAACCCGAAACCCAACAGTAAGACTACTCAGACATCAAACAGAAGCAATCACAAATCAAATATGAAGAAAACATGTTTGAATTGCAAAAAGAGATAATAGGGTTCAGAATTCTTCTCCAAAGGGTTAGAAAGGATTAGAGATCTTCTCCCAGGCTTACAAGTGCTCAAAAACGGCGTAGAGTAAAAGTTGTTTTTCTAGGGGTCGAACCCCGTGGTTAAATAGTAAAATAAATCCCTAAAAATTCAGTATAAATCGGAAAAGGAAATATTGCGTCGGAGACGGGAATGGTCGATCTAGAAAGGATCAGTCGATCCAGAACGTTTTTCTGCTCTCACTCCATCTGCTGACTAGCTCGATCAGTCTTCAACCAACTTAGCTCCAGATGCATATTTTCACCCCCAAAACGCTCAGATTCCTTCCAAAGTCAACTAGAACCTGTGAAGACTCACAAAGGACTAAAATGACTCTAAAAGCACACTTGGACCTAGGAAAAGACTCAAAACACACCTAAGAACTATAGTTAAAACCCTATAAAATGCAGACACATCGATTCCCCCGGACTTGAATCTTTGCTTGTCCTCAAGCAAGAACAGACAAAAACTCAAGAACAGAGAAAAGGTTTGAAAGTGGAAACTCACATATTCTTGGGAACCTCTTATTTGCACTCTTCATCAAATCAAATTGAGAACTACTTTCTGTACTCTGCCCATGATTAGGATCAACACTCACTACTCTGAACTCCACGGCCTTAGAGAACCTTCAGTCTCCCCATCGTTGTCTCTCTACATCAGATTAGCAAAAAGGTGCGGTCTTACCATGGGAGTATCGATCATTGAACTGTTGACTCCTTCAACCTCTTATCGCCCAAGACCTCCTCTTATGCTCCCTTTCCTCTCTCTTTTCTCACTTCCAAAGGATTGATTTCTCCCTAATTTTCTAGGGTATCATTTTATTTTATTTTATCAATCCTTTGCTCTTTTTCTTGCGGACAGGTTTCCATGAGTTCTGAAAGATGCACGGGTTTACGCACACCCCTCAGTTCACTTCTTTATTACCTTTATCCTCTTCTTCTTCTTTCTTTCTTCTTCTCTTTTTTTTTCTGAGTATTGAAGGGAAGAGAGAGGGGAAGCATACTTTGTGAGAAGTTGCATGTCTTGTAAGGCTTGAAGGGAGGAGTCTTGTCCGATGTACACCAAGCCCCAAGGTAAGAAATTAAATCCGGTTAAGTCTTGTCAAAGCTAGAGACAACTTCTGGTTCAACTTAGTGTTCTCCTTGGCGAGTGTCTTTTGGGGCGTGTTGAGACTGCTCATGTTCATTCCAAGCTTCATTCAAAAATCAAAAGTACTAAAGCAATCATAAGAGTGTTAGTTCAAAGCAAAAGAATCCTAGAAATGATCATAGTTTCCCAATTTTTTTTTTTGACACGACAAACTGACTCAAATAAAAGAAAAATCACAAGAAACAACCAAAGAAAACATCATTAGTAACTTGGATACATACCTCCCCCAGACTAAGGAAAAGAAACCTCCGACAATAAAAATCAAAAGTTAAAAATAAAAATCCTAGAAAAGAAAAACAGAGTAACCCGGAAAGAGGTAGCTACTGGTCAGAACTACTGAGATGGTGTGGACGACGCGGAATGGTCAGACCCCAGAGGCTCAGTAGCTGAGTCCTCCTCGTCCTCGGTATCGATGTGAGTTGCTGGGGGTGGTGCGAAACAGGATGGCGCGAGACTCTGGAGCCAAGAAGCCAGGCGAGTAAGTAGTATGTTGTTCTTCCGCTGAGTGTCGTAGACCCATCTCTTAAACTCGGTGCGAGCTGGCTCCTTAGGCGGTGCGGCAAGAAACTGGTTCACATCGAAAGGAGGAAACGGTGGAAGGGGCTGAGATGACTGCGAAGAGGTAGATGCCCTGGCGGATTGTGGGCGGCTACGGGATCGGAGGGCTGCAGGCTCTCGCTCCTCTCCCAAAAGAACATCATCAATATCCATAAGGATGTCAACAGGAGGATCAAAGTCGATGTTCTGAACCTTGCGGAGGGAGGTGACGATAGGCATAGGGATCAGTATATAACGAAGCTGGCCGGTCTTGGTCTGGAAGCGATAGCAGAAGTTGTTTCGCACCAAAATCTCGCTAGTAAACATGTACTTGAGGTCAAGCAACTTTCGCTGTGACACCTTAGCGTGTGGTGGCAAAACAACGCCGCAATAGTCGATGATAGGGGTCACTAAGCTACCGATGAGAACTCTCTTGTTCTTAGCATGAGCCATGTTCCTCCGAACCTGCTCAAACTCCTTAGATAGCAGGAAGCCAAAGTTAACATCATGAGTTTGGTGGTATAGTGGGGAATCCGGAGCGTGAAGGAACCTGCGAAGACCATGGAAGAACATCCACAACTCAGGTAGCTGCAATGTGCTAGTCTCAGTCCTAGCATAAATTGTGTTACTCAGGAACTTCGCCGTGAACCGGAGGACGGGGTTGCGGATGGGAGACTGCCTGGCGCTTCGAGAAGCATATTGCCCAGCAGCAATAAGTTTCCAAATTTCTGTTCTACTGTCAAGCTTCTCCATTGTGCATAATGTGTTTCTGGGGAAACCGAATAGGTCACATAGATCAAACATGGGGATGACATAGTGTTTCTTGAGTAGGAAGAAGCTGATCGAACACTGCTCGACCATCATATCAGAACCACCCGGCGAATCGACTTGCACAGTGGCGAGGAATTCTCGGGCGAGCCGATCATGCAAGTCCCATGCTTGCTCAGCAAAAATACCGAACCCCATGTTCTTCACCAACTCATCGAAATCCGACAGCCCCATTTTCGCGAAAAGCCCCCGATCGACAAAACGAGTTGGTTCCATCTTGCATTGTCCGAGTAGCTTCAAACCCTTAGTATCCTCATCATTCCAAACTCTCGTTGGCGGTTCGTCGGAAGGAGTGGCAGTCTCCTTACCGCTACGGCTTCGTTTAGGCATTGTCTACAATAAAAAGTAAATGGCCAATATGTTAGAAAAAAAAAATCGATGCAATCGAAAATTCCATAAGCTAAATTTATCCATGTTACAAGCCTATGCGAAATTCAAGCTATTGCAACCTAAATCTAGCTCCAAGACTTATCTAGGACAACCAATCTCACCAATGCAATCATCAACGGTAAAGAAGAGGGGAGAATAGCATAAAGCTCAAAAATTGAGGAGTGAAAACCTTGGAATCACCGAAACCGAATCCAAATTGGGAGAGGACGCACTTACCTTGGTCGAATGATTGGCACAAGGATTGGGTTGGGTAAAGGAGGAAAAATCAAGTTGGAGGAACCCAAAATTCGAATCAAACGAGAGAGGATTTGAGAGGAGAGGGAAATCGAGTTTGTGGACGGCGAAGGAGGAAGGAAGAAGAAAAGAAATTAGGTTTTATGGGGTGTGAACACGAATCCGGTTTAGCCCGGTTCAATTTAAGTTCATAAACCCGAAAACCAATTTCCTTCCTTCCTTTTTTTTTTTTTTAACGTCCCTCGATTTTACTTACCTGGAACGGGGATCAGTCAATCCAGAATTGGATTAGCTGATCCTGACTACCATGGAACTTTCCTTGAAAATGGATTCGCATCTTCTGCGTTTAGAACTTGTTCCTGAAAACAAAACTTACTACCAAACGTGATTCTCGAGTGACTCTGTAAAGAAAATAAATAATAATAAAAAAGAAGAATAGCAAATGTCCTAATAAAAGAAAAACAAAACCAAAAGAGAAGGGTAAGCAAATGGAAACCCTTTGGGTTGCCTCCCAGTAGCGCTTGTTTATAGTCTCGAGCCTGACTTTTCTTTCTGCTTAAACAGCCTGTGGTTCCTCCAAAGGGAGAGAGGCTTCAATCGGATCATGATCTGCTAGGTATGGCTTAAGACGTTGGCCATTGACAGTGAATTCTTTGCCTTCTTGGTCCCAAAGGACAACAGCACCATAAGGCATGACTTCCTTGGTTCGAAAAGGTCCGGACCAACGGGAACGCAGCTTCCCAGGAAATATCTTCAGCCGAGAGTTGAAAAGAAGGACCAAATCATTCGCAGCAAAATCCCTGGGGAGAATTTTCTTGTCTTGTAAGGCTTTGGTCCTTTCTTTATATATCTTGGTGTTCTTATAAGCATCCATGCAAATCTCATCAAGCTCATTTAGCTGAATAAGGCGTTTTTCTGCTGCGGACTTGAGGTTGAAGTTCATCTGCTTGGTTGCCCACAAGGAATGATACTCAAACTCAACAGGCAAGTGACATGATTTCCCATAAACCATCCGGAAAGGGGTCGTGCCGATGGGTGTTTTATAAGCAGTCCGATATGCCCATAATGCCTCATCGAGTTTTAATGACCAATCCTTTCTGGTTGAGTTAACTGTCTTCTCCAAGATACTCTTGATTTCTCGATTAGAGACCTCGACCTGCCCACTAGTTTGTGGATGGTAGGGGGTAGCAACCTTGTGTGTCACGCCATGTTTTCGCAGAAGGTTTGCAAAAAGCTTGTTGATAAAGTGGGTGCCCCCATCGCTTATTACCACCCTAGGAACACCAAACCGTGGAAAAATTATATGCTTGAACATCTTGAGGACCACCTTCGAATCATTGGCAGGACTTGCGACAGTTTCAACCCATTTGGAAACGTAATCCACTGCAACAAGTATGTAGAGATTGCCATAAGAGGGTGGAAAAGTCCCCATGAAGTCGATTCCCCAACAGTCGAACACCTCAATCTCCAAGATAAAATTTTGTGGCATCTCGTTCCGCTTGCTGATGGTCCCACGTCGCTGGCAAGAGTCGCATCGGGAAACAAAGTCGTGTGCATCTCGGAATAAAGTAGGCCACCAGAGGCCTGCTTGGAGTACCTTTGTCGCGGTTTTGAAAGTAGCGAAGTGTCCCGCGTAGTTAGAACCATGGCAGTGAAAAAGAATACCTTGGGCTTCCGATTCAAGAACACATCTCCTGTAGAGGCCATCAGCACAATGCTTGTAGAGAAAAGGCTCATCCCAGAAGTAGCGTTGCACATCTCTAAGAAACTTCTTTTTAGCATATCCAGTGAAGTTCGGAGGTTCTTCTGCGGCACACAAATAGTTTGCGATATCGGCATACCCTGGTGAATCGTTAACCGTTGTAGAAGGACCTTAACATCGGCTTCCTCCTTGTAGCAGTCGATGAAGGCGGCAAACACATAAACATTCTCCTCAGGGAGTCGGTCATCTATGGGGATCTCTTCATCGATTCTCAGCCGAGAAAGGTGGTCTGCGACCCCATTCTCAATCCCCTTCTTGTCTCTTATCTCAAGATCGAACTCCTGCAGTAGTAGTATCCAGCGCAGCAACCTCGGTTTAGCATCTTTCTTAGTTAACAAGTAGCGCAGTGCGGCGTGATCTGTGTGCACAATAACCTTGGATCCAACCAGATAGGATCTGAATTTTCCAAAGGCAAAATTATTTTATGTATCGGAAATATTTATGATGAGCATGGAATGTTGTACAAATATGAAAAGCTAATCCATATGATTCACATATATAATATGTAACTATGTATGATGATTTGTTTTGTTCGACAACAGAAATCATCATACATAATTACCTATTATATTATTTATGTGGATCATATGGATTCATTTTTCATATTTGAACCCTATTATATATAGTTTGTTGTATAATAGATTTAGGAACGTATGTACATATAAAAAACTAATATATATGCATGCATGAATGAGTGTAAGTAGGCATATTGTGTTTGTTTTGTTGTAGGTATGTAATGATGTGAAATGAGATGAGGCCAATGATAACGAGATATGGCTTTGTGAGGGAAATCATAATAGTGACCTTTCTTTGTGATGACAAGTTGACAACAACCACACGTGCTCATTCCTTCTACCAAAGGTTTGCGCACTCGCTAGGCCTTTTCGTTGCACCTTTTTACTACAATTTATTTGAGAGCCAAATTCTTAGTTCTCAATCCGAGTTTTCTAAGATCGGTACTCAAACCTGTTTTTTATAACTTCATTCCATCGATGTTGTTTTACTCCTTTTAACTAGCTTTCAAGTACTCTGTCTTTGGGATCGAAACTCAAAACTGATTTTAGTTTCAATTCATTGACGTTAGTCTTTTTAAAACACGCTCATGTTGTCATGTACTCTACCTTTTACATCCTTTTACACTCTCATAGTCATAGACACCAAATTTATCTATAAATTTTGTAACTATACAAAATTGACTTTGGAAGATTTTACAAATTGTATCTCTGGAAAGACTCTACTTAATTTTGTTTTCTTATCAGAGTTATATCATCTATGCATTATCTTTGTTCACTTGAAATTCCCATGAATCATGAGACACACAAGTAACATAGAAAAGAGACCTTTTCCGAGTTTGAACTACTAAGAAGAGGTAGCCCGAGAAGAAGATGAATAACCAACGTCTGACTTCTTTAGCAAGTAACGACTTCGACCATAACCTAACTCTCTCACGACCGACTCAACCTTCCTCTCAGCAACTCCGGTTCAACACCAATCTCTTTCGCACAACAAACCAGAGCGGGCTATCCCCAATACCCACAAGGCTGCAGCCACCCCAACACCAACCATTGCTGCCACAAGAATCACCACCGTCCCAGCCAAACCCGGAGAAAATACCAGCATCAGTGGAGAAAACGATGAGTGATCTAGAGTTAAATCAATAACCCAAAGCACTCTCAACCACGATCAAGTGGTGTCGTCGAAGCACTTCAGGGTCGAATCCACAGAGGCCAAACGATACACTATGAAATTATGTAGACCGAGTATAGCTAAAGCAATAGTAAGATTGTTTCTCAAGTAACCGAATCAAAGCAGAAAATAAATAAGGTTTGTAAAATTTAGAGAAAGTGTTGAGCGCAGGGAATCAATCAAGGGTTATGATCACGAAATTGAGTGATGGATTGGGATAGCTTTAGGAACAGTTCTTGAACTCAAATCTCAAATATAAAACTAACCTACTGTCGCAGTATTAGTTATCTATGCAAGGCAATCGGATGAATTCTAAACCATCGTTTGAATCTAAACAATCCTAGCAAGCTTTAAATTCTAGTTTGATTATGTTCACAAGGTGCCCCAACTTCAACTGACGCTGGCTAAGGATCACCTTGCTCACCTATGTTCTTTCAAGTAATTCAACAACACTTTTGATGCCTAGATGAATTAAAACTTATGATCATAAACTAGGTAGCTAATCTAGTTTAAGCAATAAACTCAACAATAGATGAAGAACTCAATAGGTCAATCCCAAATCTAACAATCTAAATCAGTGAATCATAAAACCCCCTTTGAAACCCGAAACCCAACAGTAAGACTACTCAGACATCGAACAGAAGCAATCACAAATCAAATATGAAGAAAACATGTTTGAATTGCAAAAAGAGATAATAGGGTTCAGAATTCTTCTCCAAAGGGTTAGAAAGGATTAGAGATCTTCTTCCAGGCTTACAAGTGCTCAAAAACGGCGTAGAGTAAAAGTTGTTTTTCTAGGGGTCGAACCCCGTGGTTAAATAGTAAAATAAATCCCTAAAAAGTCGGTATAAATCGGAAAAGGAAATATTGCGTCGGAGACGGGAATGGTCGATCTAGAAAGGATCAATCGATCCAGAACGTGTTTCTGCTCTCACTCCATCTGCTGACTAGCTCGATCAGTCTTCAACCAACTTAGCTCCAGATGCATATTTTCACCCCCAAAACGCTCAAATTTCTTCTAAAGTCACCTAGAACCTGTAAAGACTCACAAAGGACTAAAAGGACTCTAAAAGTACACTTGGACCTAGGAAAAGACTCAAAACACACCTAAAAACTAAGTTAAAACCCTATAAAATGCAGACACATCAATGAGAAACAGAGTCACCCTAGGCCCTTGTCCACGAGGCTAAAACTCATCAGACCAAATATCGGCCAGTCACTGCCAAAGCTGCTACCGTTGCTTCCACAACCGACGAACCAGTCGGCCTCACTCCATCAGTTATGGCTACATCTCTCCTTCTTCCCTTTGGATTCTCCATAGTACATGTGAAGTTAGCTGCGAAAGGCTTTGAGTACGTTTTCGATTATCAAACATCTCTAAAAATACTGATACCATATAATATGAGATGATTTGTACGTTGTCTTTTAAAAATCATTACGTCGCACTCAAACTCAACATGACTATAGATGCATGTTGAAAGATAATAAATCTTACTTTAGAACGGTTGATTTTAAACTCAAAACTAAATCTCTTCTTTCGTTTAAAATGTATGCTGATAGCTACGTAAAATTGGCTATTCATTTCGTGCAAGAGGCACTGATATAAAATATTGTACGTGTAACATCAATATATCAATTGCAAAACCTGTATGTGTCTTTTTTATGTTTTCATTTAGTTTGGTGCTTAAATAATAAATCCTATTTGGCACCAACATTTATAGTTTGCACAATGGCAATATCCTTACAAACTCATTCAAATATGCTGAGAAGACTAGTCATTCTCTTAGTTCTAAGCGTCCTGTCGAAAAGAAGCAATCGTTGCTCGGTCATACATATCATCGTATAAAATTGTGATTTCAGTCTTAGTGTAAGAAGAGGTTTCGATAGGTAACAACTGAGATCGCACAAAAAAAAAAAAAAAATACATGTTGCAAAATAGAAAGTCAATCATTTTAAGAAAGCAATCTGAACCTTGATCCAATATTGTGTATTCAGTTCAACTTTAATATTTTAAATTTTGATGACCGTTTAGTATTCAACGGTATATAATATAAAATTTAACTAGATCATTATTTTTTCGGCTACCCAAGTAGATCACATATATATATTTCTTATATACTATTAAAAATAATTGATGCATTTTCGAGGCGACTTAAATATGTTATGAGACATGCCTAAAATACCAACCCTAACCATATATATGTTATCTCGTAGAATGAATGATACCAATAACAATTATACACGAACACGACTACACGTAGAAGACCAAATCGTAGTATCTTTCCTTTAGATTCCATTTATGCATGACAAGCACAGTCATACACATTTGCACACATCACTAATGAAAATTTTAACACGCGAGCAATGCTTAGATTCATTATGAATTTGGTGAAGAAAACTTCTTTCAAAAAATATAAATTTTTGTTATATACCTTCTCATTTTTCTTCATAAATATATTGTTTAGAACAAATAAGTTGACAAAAGAAGCCATAATTTGTGTTCATTTTAATGTAAAACCTTTACCTGCGTATTTTGTGTTGAACTCTAATTAACTATTAAACTAATTATAACCAAACCCTAATTTCGAAAATTCATACCACGTGGATCTTTTCCACATTAGTTATACTTGTAACCAAGGACAACAAAATCCATATAGATGTTTTCCACATTAATATTTACATGTTTTTTTTTTGTTAACTTATACATGATATTTTGTTGTTCTTTGTGAGGATAGTAGTGATTTAGGTCAGTAATTATATAGAAAAAAGTTAACATTTTATGTTGAAAAAAAATGGAATATCATTCATTTTTAAAGAAAAAAAATAATTCTAAAACATAAATTAAAATGACATATAAGATAAATTTTTTTTAATATATATGAATCGAATCAAATAAATAAACTAACAAATTTTAGCCAAGAATAGACCCCACACTGCGTCAATAAATAATGACCCCTTACGAGGTTTAAGACAACAAAACAAAATTTTCCAAGTCTTGAAACAAAATTCAAAGCTCTATTTTCTCTCTTCACAGTGTCGTGTCGACATGGCTTACGAAAGTAACCTAGTTACTATAATAAGACAGATTATACTCCTACTATTGTATATATGTAAAATATCGTAAATCATCTACATGAATGTAAAAAAAAAAAAAAAAAAAAAAGCCTCATTATCGAATTAATACAGTGAAAAACATTCCGATATTCAATCATGCATCAATAAATATTTTTTATCTTTGTTAAAAGTGTCCAGAAAATTATGATCTCAATTTCGATGTAACAAAGGAACAAATGCAGTATCATCTCAAAAAGAATTATTCTTAAATGTGAACAACAAGAAAACTCCACCAAGGTTTCCCTAGGCATGAGCAGAACCGCAGACTCAGACGCAGAGACATGAATTAGAATGTTCTTATAGAAAAGCATGAAAACCGCTAATGGCCTTGCTCACCAAGTTTTGGTTCGACACACTTTTTTAATATTTGGTTTGTGTAGTTGGAATACGGAAACAAATTAATCATGCTAAGAAAATTTGACAGCAAACCGTTATAGGGCAAAAAAAACTGTATTATCAAATTAAATCTACTATTAATATGAGCACTGATAATTGGGAATGAAGGTATCCATCTCAATTATTTTATTTAAAATATTCACATCCATCTACAAGCATTGTTCACATCCATCGGAGCCGGAACAGTTTAACAAAATATGACAGGACTTCGATGAGAACACTAAAGGCAAAAGACGTAAAAGACAAGCTATTAAGTAGGAGCTTCCAAAAGTGGTAGAACAAATGCAATATTAACTTGTTGTGTGAGTAAGGACATCCAAGCTTGCCCAACCTAGTAAAGGGGCTTGGAGATAGAGGGTTTTCTGGGGAAAAAGATAGAATAATCAGATGAGGATGAAGTAAAGGAATTACAACTCAACATCCCCTAAGCAGCAGAATGCTTATTTAAAGCTACATGTACTAAGAAAATGGATCGCTCATTACAGTTACAATGATCATTTATGAGAATGGGTTTTATGGTGATTTCATTTCTAAGTCCAAGGCCCAGTTTTGTTTGTTTCTACTCTGTTTTCTTTGCAAGATTATTATTTCACTTAATTAATATATATATTTATTTAATACATGATAAATTATTTGATACAAAGATAAAAAAACAGCTTTGAATGAAAAGTTTGCTACGAGTATCTCCATTCTCCATGATTCAGAAAAGCATTAGCGGATCTCGATGTTGCTCATACAAATCTAATTTATTGGTAACGATTTTTGTTTTTTTAACCTTTGATGATTCTGATAGAGATTGACTGTCTCTACAAATAATATGCTAGATGTAAAATTAAATAAAATATGTATTTGGGATGCAGAAACTATCGTAGAGAAAATGATGACTCGTCACACTGTTAACTTTTCAAACTATATATTGGATTCAACTAATTCAGGTTATATCTTATATCCAAAAACTTTTAATATAGGATACTATTTTTTTTTTTTTTGTAAGAATATTTTAAAAGCTATGATCCTTTCTTAACTATTGGTATAATTAATACCCTATCTATGTTTATAAGTTTCAATGGTGTACCGAATCTGGATGTACGGTACCTTAAATTTGGTAAGAAACTTGAAGTCTACTTATTATAAATTTGAAATCTACACTAAAGTTTCGAGAATTTGTAATATACCTTATAATTTATTTTTAATGACACTTATCCTTACCTATACATATTGAAATTTTAGCCCAAACTTATACTATTTTTTTTTGTTCAGAAAAAAAGTCCAAATTAATGCTTGCTTGTATTTACGTCTCTCACGTAAAGGCTGCCATCATTAAAACCCACAACGATTCTAATTAATTTTGCCGTTCTGTGTCTTGTTAGAATTTATATGTTGTAACTTGAAGTAAAACAAACGAGGATCACATATGAGGTTTCTTTAGGGACGGGTTGAGACACTAACGATTAATTAAACCCTTTACACACATTTGGACTTTAGTAGCTGTGGACTTCATTGTAAAAAATAAACTGACTAAAATGGTTATTGCATGTGGCCTGTAGGGTAAATATTATAGCCACATGTAGTCATGTACTGATTCATTTCTGAGGAGAATGGATTTTTATGGTGATTTTCATTTATAATGCCGCAGATAAAATGTAGAGAAAACCGGCAAGTCAGAGTAACAAAGATATTACTTAGTAGGATCCGGTGGTCTTGATTCATTCCATTATCGGACCCGACCTCTATTCTTCAAAAGAGAAATGGGCACTTAACTAAGCCCAATATCCAATTTTGTTAGTTACAATTTTATTTTGCTGGCCATTCACATTTATCGGTTTAACATGTTACTTTTAATGTATTTATGATAACTAATGTTTTTGATGAACATCCAGCTTGACAATTAGCCAAAACTGAATCTGGGTTTTAATCGGTGATCAAAGTTTTAGTAAGAAAATGTTCTATAGGCCAATTAATTACAATTAGCCTTGGTGGAAGAAATAAAGGGGTTTAGAATTTAGAAAATTAATAAATGAAAAGTTTGGGAAGTTACGTTGAGAAAAAAAAAAAGGAAAAAAGATACTCAGCTACCTCAAGTATCGGAGAAAGCATGGCCACACATGCCAACTACGAGAAAGGATATCCAGCTACATGAACTATATGTAAATCATGGCCACATGTATGAAGTATATGATGTTATGTGCGGAACACCATACACATTAAATCTCGGTGAAACGGACGATTTTCGTCGGTGTTGACTCACCGTTGACTCGTCGAACCCGTATTAAAACCCGATCGGACTTAGTCACCACGGCCCGAGATCCTGACCCGGTTGAGTTTGGGCAACCTTTTAATGGGATTAAACAAAAAAATAAAGGAATCAGGCCCAATAACTAAAATCGATTCCATCGTTTTCATCGTAAAAAGTTAAATTTTTTCGATTTCCCAATTCAGAGTGAAAGAAATCGATCTACTTTTCATCTAGGGTTAAGTCGAAGAAGGAGAAGAAATTTCATCTTTACTAAAGGAAATTGTTGTAATCGTTGGTTTTAATCGGGAAGTGAAAGAAATCGATCTACTTTTCATCTAGGGTTTAGCTGTCGCTCAAATGAGGTAAATTTTTCAATTTCGTTTCGATTTTATAACATATTAAGTAGTTTTTTAAGTGTGAACTAGTGGGGATGTGGGGATATGAGGATGTTGTCGGGTACTTTATGGGGTTGGTTATGGGGTTTCCTATAGTCGATAGCTTTTGTTTGATTCCTTCTTTTTACATGTGAGTTTATTCTTTTTACATGTGAGTCGATAGCTGTTGTCGATAGCTTTATCCTCTACAGTAAAACTATTGTCTTCTAGTGTCTTCTTGCTTGACTAAAATTATTATTTTTTTTTGAATTTTGTAGTGAAAAAATTTCGGTTAAGGTGAAATGCCATCATTCTGGCGAATTCAAGTTAGTCGGTGGAGTGTTAGACTACGTCAATGGAGTTGTTGAGGAAATAGAAGTGGATTCTTTCACTATCTTTGAAGATGTACTGCTATATATGCTTGAGAAGCGAATTAAGCACATTGGGCCAATGTGGTACAAGCTACCATTTGAAGATGTATCGGATAGGAAGCCTTTGTGGGAGAATGTTGATGCTAACAAGAAGAAGTTGGTCTCAAAAGGACGATGGATGAAAGAAGTGGACATTTACTTTGAGAAGATTGAAGAAGAATGTGTTGAAGCTGTAGATACAATAGCTGTTGGAAAGGAGAGTGCGTGAAGGGTCGCTTATTCTCAGGAGAATGTTTGTGAAGGCGGGTTGGTCGAGCTGCTTTATCTGAATCATCAAACTCGAGAGGTTGATGGTGACATTGGTGACGAAGAGGCCGAGATTGAAGAGGAGGATATACAAGTTTTCAACAATGACAATTGAGGCAGGATACCGTGAAGATGATGTGTATCCTGCAACGATGATGAATCAGGTGATGAGGGCACAAAGAAGTTAGTTAGAAGAGGTGTAGTGGATGGTGTGTTCAGTTTATGGCAGGTTTTCAGCAGTGGGATTGATTTTAAGAGGAATGTGATCAAATATGTCTTAAAGACAAGACGAATGTTGTGTTCGACAGGTGGGAAAAGGAGAGGCTGGGTGCTAGATGCAAAGCAAAAGGTTGTGGGTGGAAAATCTATTGTGCTGTGGAGATACCACTTGGAGGAAAGTGGATGGTGAAGACTTATGACTATGACCATCAATGCCATCCAACATGAAGGTGTGATATCATTAAAACTCCTGTCATTGCTGATTTATTTCTTGAAGATATTAGAAGAGATCCTGAGATGAGCGGTCCAGAGATAAAAGATGAGATGAAGAGGAGGTATAACATAATTATCTCGCCAAACCAAGCAAAAGTGGCTAGAAGACGTGTGTTTGATAAGCTGCAAGCTGAATGTGATGAACAGTTTGCAAGACTAAGAGACTATGAGCTTCATCTTATAACGTAAGTCAACAGTTTGTATTAACACTTTGTTCTGTTTAAAGATGTATTGTATTTGTCTTAATTTATTGTAGGTCCAATCCGCATACTACAGTTGAGGTTAATACAACAGTAAGGGCTGATGGTCGTGAGGCATTCCATCAAATCTACATCTGCTTTGAACCGTTGAGGACTGCTTGGAAGCAGAACTGTCGTCCAATCATTGGTTTGGATGGTACCTTTTTGAAAAACTCTACGAATGGGATGATGCTTACTGCCGTAGGAAGGGATCCTAACAACCAGATATTTCCAGTGGCATGGGCGGTTGTGGACTGTGAGAACAATCCCAATTGGGAATGGTTTGTTCGTAAGCTGAAAGAAGATCTGGACTTGGGGCTAGGTGAGAACATCACTCTGATATCAGACATGCATAAAGGATTGATTCATGGTGTGGCAACTCTGTTACCAATGGCAGAGCATCGAGCTTGTGCTAGACACATCTACTCTGCCTTGAAGAAATCAAACAAGGCAAATATGTTGAAGCCACTGTTCTGGAGAGTTGCAAGCAGCTACAATGAAGCTGATTACAAGGAGAATTTGGCGATTTTCAAAGAGTTTGATCCTCAATCTTGCCAAACTCTACTTAGGAAGGATCCAAGTACATGGTGCAGAGCATTCTTTCGGGTTGGTTGTTGTTGTGCGGATACTCACAACAATCATACCGAGTCATATAATAGGACTGAAAATCTCAAGGAGGAAGCCATTCGTCCAGATGTTAGAGCTGATAAGGAGGGATGCTATGCAACGGGTTGCCATCAGGTCCACTATTGCTGGAAAAGAAACTGCTAAGTACACAAAAAAGGCAAGAAAAGAGCTAGAGAAATCATGTAATGAAGCTCAATATTGTGCACTGATCACAAGCACTGGTGGCGAGTACGAGGTTGTTGAGTTTGGCAAAGGATATTTTGTGAATTTGTCTGCGCGTACTTGTGCATGCAGGAAGTGGGATTTGACTGGTATCCCATGTCGCCATGCTGTTTGTGCAATAAGAGAAATGAATTACGAAGTGGAAGACTATATGTCAGATTACTTCTTGACTGGCAAGAGACATATAGGAGAGGTCTGAGACCTGTTAATGGATCCAAATTTTGGAAGGAATCTGGAAGACCACGTATTGTTGCACCTCCTTACAAACGTCCTGCAGGGAGACCGAAGGGTAAGGCAAGAATCAAGGGTCTAAATCAATCACCAAGCAAAAAGAAATCTGACAAGAAAGTTGGTCGCCAAGGAAGAGTAGTCCACTGTGGTCTCTGTGGTCAAGCGGGTCATAATTCAAGAAAGTGTCCAAATGAGGTATGTCTTCACACTATTGTTCTTTCTCTTTTAATTTTGTTCTTTTGTTCTGACTCTACTTTTGTTAGTCCTCTGAGAACAGGACCAAGAGAAGAAAACTAAATGCGGCACCACAATTGGAAGCTCAAGATCAAGCTGAAATGGCAGCAGCTTTTGCAGCAATGGAAGCTCCTGCCCATGAACCTGAACCTCAAGTCGAACTTTGAGTGCAAGATGTTTCCTCATCCGCACCACAGAGAAGAAGCTTTGTCGAGAGGATGCTATTCGGATGAGGTAGCTGACTCATTTTTTGGACATGTCGGGTCGGTTTTAGACTCTTTTTGGTACAATATTGACATGTCGGGTTGGTTGTTATTGACTCCTTTTGGTACAATATGCTCATGTATTTGGTGACTAAAAACACCTAATCGGGTATTTGGTGACTTAAAACACCTAATCGGGTATTATTTTGGTCATGTATTTGGTGTATTGAAACACACACCTAATCGGATATTATTTTGGTCATGTATTTGGTGACTTTAAACACACTTAGTGCCATATATTTTGTTCTGCAAAGCCACTAACCAAAGTCATTACAAAGTCATTACAAATTCATTACAAATTCATTAAAAAGTCATTACAGAACCACTAACCAAAAGCATTCAAACAACAACAAAGTTATCCAATAACTCAACCAAAGACAATGGCTCCAATGGTGCATACCAGCAATCCTGCCAATCCAGTGATGACAATGCGTTGACGATATAAAGTTGTTTCCATCTCAACATTCTTTGATGACATCTCCAATTGATGCTTCTCCAAATCATCACGAAGCTCCATGATTGTCGATTTTAGTTGACTTATCATCCTATTCTTCTCGTTAATTTCAGCTTGAGCTTCCACCAACGCTTGTCTGGCCCAGCCTTTCACCTCTTCTTCATCAACCCACTTAAAGAATTTGCAGTGTGCGCTACCACCTTCCTAAGACCACATCAATAAGAGACTGTACTAATCAACAAATCTGACCACCTCAACACTGTTAGTAACACTTATGAAACATACCTTGTACAACTCACACCCAAAGAACTTTCGATGTGGATTCCTCGCCGTTTTAGATTTGAAATTTTTTGCCGATAATCCACAATCACAGACTTTGCGGCCTCCATATCTGCTGCTACTGGAGGATCCCGAGCTTAATTCCATCTTCAAAACGATGAACCCTAAAATCCCTAATCGTCGACTCAAACCTTCGAAGAAGAGAAAACCCTAATAATGGACTGCAATCGATCTATTTTGACTTTGTCGAAGAAGAAATAAGAACGATGGAATCGATTTTAGTTATTGGGCCTGATTCCTTTATTTTTTTGTTTAATGTTTAGGCCCATTAAACGGTTGCCCAAACTCAACCGGGTCAGGATCTCGGGTCGTGGTGACTAAGTCCGATCGGGTTTTAATACGGGTCCGACGAGTCAACGGTGAGTCAACACCGGCGAAAATCGTCCGTTTCACCGAGATTTGATGTGTATGGTGTTCCGCACATAACGTCATATACTTCATACATGTGGCCATGATTTACATATAGTTCATGTAGCTGGATATCCTTTCTCGTAGTTGGCATGTGTGGCCATGCATTCCGCGATATTTGAGGTAGCTGAGTATCTTTTTTACAAAAAAAACGAAAAGAAGTTTGGGAACGTTAGTGAGATTCATCCACATTGATGGTATCAGTTATTGGTCATTGTATCATCTATATATATACATATATATATATACAGTACTAAAAACAGATAAATGGAAACTAATTTATAGGACATTAAGTTGAAAACTGGGATCAGATTATTCTGTATGAGTGAACAAATTTTTGGAATGATACGGATATTATATATCTAATAAAATTTTTAAGTTCATAGAGTTTTTTTTTTTTTTTTTGACTTTAATCCATTTTATGCAAAAGTGATGTTGAGAAACACGTATCATGCAGATAACTTACGTCCCATTGACATTTAAAAGTAACTAACATTTTGTGTACGGATTAATTTTATGTTGTTATTGGGTACATAAAAATTAATTGCTGTCTTGTATTCAAAACAATTTTACTTGGCTATAAAGTTTAGTATATGGTTTTCCACCAACAAAAAAAAATTCAGTATATGGTATATTATTAGCTGTGGAGCATGATATCATAACAAGTTTTTCAAAAAACTATGGAAAATTTGTTATAGTCAAAATCTATGGTCAAATTTTTTATTTTTCAGCTTTTGATGATTCTGATAGAATTTACTGCATCTGCGATTACAAATTTTACAGCTACATACTCATCACTCTCAACTATAGAAATGCAGATTTTACAATTTATAATATCATCATCAAATACAGATTTTTACTGATACTCTTTCTCTCTCTGAACTATAAATTATAAATAATGATTTTACAGATTTTTTTTTCGCTCTCTTTTTTTTTTTATTTATTTGGTTTTGTTATGCATATGACATTTGCTGTTTGGGCTTGTGGCATTTTTTTTGTTGTTGTTTAAAAAGCATTTTTGTTGTAATTGTTCTTTTATATAACTAATGGATATTTTTTTTCACAAACAACATATATGACATGGTCCCACTACAGAGAGAGAAAGAGTTTTTCATGCAGAGAATCAATACGTAAACATACAAAGATTTCACTCCATTAGTTTGGAGATGGAGTGGGGAAAATATGTGAATTAATAATACATGACGATCCGTGCCAGGGAGAAAGCCATGATGAACAGAAAAATTAAAGTATACTAAAGTTTATGGTCATAGTCAAAATTTATGGTCAAATTATTCAGTTATTGGTTAACCGAAATAGTTCGGTTAAAGTTGTGTATTGATTAAAAGTGATTTAGTTTTGATTTTAATCAGTATAGTTTTGTTAGAGCAACAACATCGATAGATTTTTTTTTGGACCACATTATATTTGTCACAAAGGTTTTTTCTTTTTTTCTGAACAAACTTTGAACAGTTATATTTAGTTTGGACCTTTTGGTGGATTAGAGTATTAGTGTAATACTTACGAAGTTTTAACTGGCCACTTTGTAGGTTAAATTTTCGATTTTCCCTTAAAAAATGTTTATTGCAAAAATTGATGGCCTTTATCAACCGATACAATAAGTCTATTTTAAAGATTAAGTGAATCCTGGTAAGATGGGGGAAGGGGGAATCCATAACCAAAATCTTTAACCAGAACAAAACCAAATTTGTTGTTAGCCTTTTGATTTCATCATTAAAATCTAACATATAACTTGAACCAGAACCAATCCATTCAAATTCACAAAACCAAGTCGATTAGACCAAATTCATTAAATTATATACTTTAAGTTTTTTTTGTCAGTCTTATATCATACTAGTAAATGGTCTCCACCACCATCGTCACTCGAGAGCCCTCCACAGCCAACAAAACTAAAGAGATTGAAAAAGCGAAGACCCTTCTGGACAACTTAACCAAAAGCTAATTGGTATGTCTGAGAAGCTCACCAAACTCGATGAGAATATGATCAATAAAGCTGACGCTGAGGCTCAAAACGATTTGCAAGAAAAATGATCGAGTTGATGGAGAAAAGGAAAGAACATGAGAAAGAAATCACCAAAGCGAATGAGATGTTGGCCACACTCACGGCAAATAAAGAGGACTAATGTTGTAATAGTTTTAATCTATTTGTTTTAGTTAGGTTAACTAAAAAAAATTAAGATTATGTCAGTTATCTAGTTAAGTTAACTAAAAAAAATTAAGATTATGTCAGTTCTATATATATATATATATATATATGTTTTTCATATCTCCTTTTTCTTTTTTCTTTTCTTGCATAATTAATGTCTTGAACTCAATATAAACCTATAAACTCAAACTATAAACCCTAAAACCAATATATATCCTTTAAAATAATTTTAGTTATGCTAAAATAATGATTAAAAAGAAAAAAAAAACATAAGAAGTATCGGAAAGCAATAATGATTCTAGTTCGTATAATTACAAAACTTTTAAGCAATATCCAAAAGAAAAATACACAGTTGATGTAAGTATGTAGTTTTAGGTCTCGATCGCTAGATGGAATCTTATTGCATGCAAAAACAAATATTCACTCGCTAGATGGAATCTTATTGCATACAAAAACAAATATTGCAAATATTCCCTTCATCTTGAAATAATTTGGCTTAATTTATATAAACATTCTAAGCTTTTCTTAATGATAAGTTTGTATCTATTATCATTAAAAAAGAAAATTTAAATGATAATTAATTCCGTTCTTGATCATAAATAAGTTTCGTTTTATTGTTTATGGTTATGGAGAAATCTTGATGGATGGAACAATAAGCTTCGTTTTATTGTATGATTGTGTTCTTTCTAGTCAATTTCGAAGGTACAATTTTAATTAGTAAACCTCATTAAGACAAATAAAAGTTTAAATATACATACAAGTATGCATAGTATACATGACGGTAAACAAAAATGCTCATGATCCAACCAAATACAATTAGAACTATCTAATATTCTCATGTAGTTATCGCTTAATTGTCTTCTACATGATGATTATACCTATTTGTTTATATAAGTCAACGATTAATCCAACGCCTTATAAGACCTTCATGTGTCTATACAATTGGAAACATTTAACATTTCATGTAGCTATCGTTTGTTTATCTTCTAAATGATTATTCAACGCCACTTTATCTATGCACGCTTGATTCGAATTCATAAAAATTTGGATATGAGGTTAATTAGTTGATCTCCAATCCAAAATTATCAGCGGTAGCGCAACACAAAAATTGTTATATTATTATATCTCTAAGTATTTTCGATAAAGGAGATATATATACCCCATATATTCTTAAGCATGGAGTTTATATTGTCAGCATATAAAACCGAGTTTGTAAAATAGAAAAAGTGGAAGATAGAAGATATGTGTTTGGCATGAGTCACATGAAATGTTCATTTTTGTTGGGTTGTTGAAGAAATAAAAAGTATTTGAGCTTCCTTGTTCACTAAACTCCAACATAGTGATTTGTCATTTCTTTAGAATATATATGTACATAACTTACATATGGCAATTCTAACCATTATCACTCTCTAACGTCTCCCCACCTCAAAATTCGATCTTCCAACTCTTTATCGCTCTTTCATTATTGTTCATTACATTTTTTTTAGACCGTTGTTCTCGCTCTTTGGGCATATCTTTGTCTCGTAAATTATTTTGTAAGTTTCTCTCTATTGTTTTTTTTTTTTGGCATTGTTATCTCTCTGTTTAAAGTAAAATATCTATGTAAAACATCATGATTCTTGTTTGTTATATACATGAAAGGAGGAATAGAACACTAAAAGGCAAATGACGTGAAAGACAAGCTACTACTAAGAGAGGCAGAGAGGTGAAGGTTATGGGACTTCAAAACGAGGTAAAAATAACGAAAGCACTTCACTTCATAGGCTATTCAGTAGCAAATACATAGAAGAGAAGCTTAACAGATCTTAGCCTAATCACATCTATTTTCCAGTATTTCCCTGCTACGTTCACGAGCTCATCAAGCCCAACAACATTTCTTGGCGAGAGTAAAAACGGCTCGAGCTTTAACCTTCTTCAACATTCAATGAATGTTGTTAAAAATGTATATTCCGGTTGCAGTAACACAATAAGAGCCATATCCTTAAGAACATTACTCTTCCACTGCTCTGAGTGTTCAGAATCTTGTACCAAATCATCCATCAAACAACGAAATTTTGACGAAATACATAATGCAAATAATACATGTGATTACTGGGCTCTCCAACTAGAGAGAGTGTCACATAAGCAAAATAAAACAACATTTGTAGTCAACACTTGCGCATTATCCATCATCAGTGAGTCTCCTCAAGGCTTGGAGACTACATTTTGAGGTATTTGAGGTGGAATATAGTAAGGTGCTGGGAGTCCACCAATGTGAGTCATGTGACTAATGAAGGGGGAACAACATCTGCTGGAACAGGGCAAAATGACATATGCCATTTCATCGACATCCCAGATTGCAACGGCGTTAGGGAAGAGGCCACGAAAGGAAGCAGCAAGGACAGCAAACGGTTCAGACTTTGAGAGGAAAATGCAGAGATCTCCGATGTCTTGAGCGTAAACCGCGTTTCCTTCTTCGTCAAGCTTGAAGACCATTAAAGCTTCTGTTTTCATTCTGGTAACACCGTCGATGACCTCAGCGGTCCTCTGGTACCACTTAACCAAGAAAGTTTCACCGGTGGATTCTGACTCCACCAAGTGTTCGCTTGTGCAACACGAATCCAAAAGCTCGCGTTTGGCCTCTGTCAACATGGGAAGGTTTTTGTTTTGAAATCGCAACCTCTGTATTGTTTGCTTGTGTGCGTGGAGATCCCATGATCCGATGAGGTGGCCTCCACATCTGGGAATACGAAACATGTTATCTTTCTTGGAAAACATGACACGTGAGTTGAAGAAGCAGGGGCTTTGGATTCTGACGTTTGTCCACTCGCAGTTGCTTTGAGCGGGTCTACAGAAGCTGATTTGAGGTCCTAAGAACTTGACAGCCACAACACAGTCTTCATCCTCAGGAGAAGGCGAGGACATTGACACGTTGGTGATGATTTGGGTTTGGCAACGAGGCAGGGTAACAAGCGGAGGCAGGGGAATGCGTTTCGGGTCTACATACGATGCATTTGGGTTTAGATCATCTTGGAGACGCAGAATCCCATCTTCCTTATTCAAAGTAGCTATCCAGCCATGAGATGCCCCAATTGTTACAGTTGCATAATCACGACGATTATTGAACACCAACTCGAGAGGAACCTTCTTTCCCAAACGCAGGCACTTACGATAACAAGCATCTACTACGACGAGTTTTCCGAGACCCTCTCCACAACTATCAGCGGCGAGGACTGAACAAGGAGGAGCTTGCGACAAGGAAGTTGAGGAGAAGCCGTTAGAGAGACTCAGAATAAGAGAGGACGTGGGAAAAGGTTTCCCAAGGCAGAGCCTCGAGAACCGCCGGGTGAGAAGCAGAGACATGGAATGAGCAAGAAAACCCTAATGGGAAATTTGGAAGTTACTCTTTACTCTCCACCGTAAAAAACCAAGATAAATCTTGTCCACCTAAAACCCTCCGTTAATACATATGAATAGCCTTGCCCACCAAGTTTTGGTCTGACCTTGCCCACTAAGTTTTGGTCTGACACAACTTTTATTGTATAATATTTGAATGTTCACGAATTTATTTGTGAAATGGAAACAAAATCTTTTGCTAAGAAAATTTGACATCAGATCTAGCTGTAGATGTTATTTCTGAGCTTGAGCCTTTTATTTATTTTCTGCTTTGTTGTTATTTTTTTTCTGTTTTACTTCTGCTTCCACATGTTGGGCCTCAACCTTGTTGTAGTCTCCATATAAAATCAAAAAAGTCCCAACAAACGAACAAAAAAAAAAAGTGAAGAAATTGTATGTAAAGAAGCAGAGCCCTTGTGAATTTACTTAAAAAGCATACATCTCTCTTTTGTCATTGTTATCTCTCTATGTGAAGTAAATATATTGCGTTTAACTACTTATCATGATTCTTGTTTGATATCCTACTACATGAGAACAACACTAGAGGAAAATGACGTAAAAGACAAGCTACTACTAATAAGAGCGGCAGACCAGAGCCTGAGGTTGAAAAAAGACAAAATACGTACTCTAAAACTTGAACAAGAACAACACTAGAGGAAAATGACGTAAAAGACAAGCTACTACTAACAAGAGCGGCAGACCAGAGCCTGAGGTTGAAAAAAAAGTAAAAGTGGTAGAATATATATTCCACCTCAAATTGGTAACAAATATATCAACATCTCATCAAAAGACAAAATACGTACTCTAAAACTTGAACAACAACAACAACAACAACAACAAGTGCACCAAGGAAATTAGCTAAGTTTGCGTACGTTGTTAGACCCAACTGGTAACAGTAGAATCAGATATATATAGAAGCACTTATAGAAATTTGTTAACAATTTGAGGTGGAATATGGTAAGGGGCCCCGAATGCACCACCACCCGAATTACTTATGGGTAAACCATCATGCAGAAAGACATATGCGACTTTGCCGACATCCAAGATAAAAACGGTGTTAGAGCTCATGCCAGGAAAAGAAGTAGCAGAGACAGCGAACGGTTCAGACTTTGAGAGAAAAATGCAGAGATCTCCGATGTCTCGAGTGTAAATCGCGTTTCCTTCTTCTTCATTTAGTTTGAAGACACTCATAGCTTCTGTTCTCATTTTAGTAACACCGCCGATGATCTCGGCGGTCTTCTTGTACAACTTGACCAAGAAAGTTTCACCTGTGGACTGTGACTCCACCAAGTGTTCGCTCGTCAAACACGAAACCAGAAGCTCCGGTTCGGTCTTCTTCAGCTCGGAAAGGTTTTGGAATCGCAACTTCTGAATCTTGGGTGTGTGCTTGTGTGTGGAGAGATCCCATGATCCAATGAGGTGGCCTCCAGACCCGAGCAGGCGAAACATCTCGTCTTTCTTGGAAAACACCACACGTGAGTCGAAGAAACATGGGTTTTCGATTCTGATGTTGATCCACTTGGGGTGACTTTGAGCAGGTCTACAAAAGCTCAACTGAGGTCCCAAGAACTTGACAGCCACAACGCAGTCCTCATCATCTGGAGAAGATGAGGACATGGCCACGTTGGTCACAATTTGGGTTTGGCAACGAAGCAGAGTCACAAGAGGGGCAGGGGAATGCGTTTAGGATCTGTGTACGATGCATGTGGGTTAAGATCGTCTTGGAGACGCAGTATTCCATCTTCCTTATTCAAAGTAGCTATCCAGCCATGAGAAGCTCCGATCGTTACAGTTGCATAATCACGAAGACCATTATGCACCAACTCCAGAGGCACCTTCTTTTCCAAGAATGTGGCATCCATTTCATTAGCATTTATAATGACGAGTTTTCCGTTATCCAACCCAAGGGGATCAGCGCGGATAATAGAACAAGGAGGTTGCAGTAAGCAAGTTGAGAAGCCATAGATGGAATAAGGAGAAGAGAGGATCTCACGGACCCTAGGCGGAGCCTCGAGAGCCGTCGGCCGAGAAGCAGAGCCATGAAGAATTTTTAGAAATAAGTTGTAAACGGAAAGCAATAAAACTCTCTAATGGAAGACGACCACTAATACAAGATGGTTTTGAGCTTGCCCATCAAGTCATAGCCTTGCCCACCAAGTCTTCCATCTCCTAATTAATTAACGGCATGAGACACATTAATGTTTTTTTTCCATACTTTTCAAAAAATATTATTTCACATATTTTAGAGAATATATAAGACCTGGGATGGTAAAAATAGATATGGTTTGTATGTTAACAAAAATGAACTAATTAATGGCTAAAGTTTCGAAACTTTAGTGGTATATTATCTTCAACCACATTAAATTAAAAGTTAGACATTCAGTGGTAACTACAACACATCATCTAAATCCTTAGATGTTCCTACCTAAAAGAAATGAGAATAAATAAGGCCTTTAAGTATGAACAAAGAGTGAATCTCACAAGGTACTCAAAAGTACATGTCTTAGCCGGTGAACGAACTATAAGTTGCAAAACATACTTTTTATTCGGTCAATGTCTTCAAAAGAGAAGAATCAGTGTGCTTGGGTAATGATCTTGTTCAACCTACTAGTACTAATTGTTATGTGAGAATCCTACTTCATTTAGGATATGTGAGAACCTACTAGTTCAATATAACATAATCTAACACCAAACCCAAATCTTTTTAATCTATTATATTTTGGATATCAACTTCAAAACTTTGTCTTCAAATCTTTTTTTCCATTTTTTCGGATTCAGAAGAGTTCTCAATCTTTTCCGAACTCTTAAGATTTCAAAGCCTAGGTTTTTGTATAAAAGTAAAGAGGTGAGTATTGAAGTCACAAAGGATTTTTCGAAA